>VBSM01003215.1:6777365-6828322 GCA_008086735.1 Cheirogaleus medius | reverse complement strand
CCTGGCTGAAGATATTTTTAATTTTATCTCCAACTTCACAAAGTAAATTGAAATCAGTGTATCTCCATTAACATTTTCTCCTAGTGATTTAGCCAAATTTCTTTGGCCTAGAGTAGTATCATGAGTGAGACGTCACTGGATAAATCTAGGATTCAATATATAGAATATATTCTCTCTATATAGAATATTTTAAATATAGAAAAGGAAAAAATTTTGGTGTATATTGTCTTTGGAGGTAAAATTCAGAATAGTAGATAAGCAAAAATCATAGGGAAAAATTGAAATTGATATCTAATGGGAATAAGCAACAAGAGTAAAACAACAAGAATAAAAGGAGACTTTTGTTAACTATTCCAATGGAGAAATATAAACATTTAACAACCTGGAGTGTCTTCAGCAGAGTACTAAAATACAAAATTCAGGGATCCAGTGAGATTCATGTAAGGAGACTTCCATTAACATCCAGTGGTATCTTATGTCCAGTTGAATACCAGTAGTCTCAGCACATCCCCAAACTTTCTTCTGGACTTTGCATTTCATTTTTTAATAAGTGCCAAGTCTGCATGCTTGTTAATCATTTTTTAACTACAGCAATTTCTAAGATATTCATGGGAAATACCATGGCATAATCCTAATCCTAATCATAACCTAATCATCTTTTCTACACAGATATTATAACATAGACCTGGGCAAAGACCAAAGATGCTGAAAATAATAATTAAGTTTTTGTTGGATTTCATATGAAAAAAATATTTTGATTAAATTAAAACTTTAGTAGATTTATAACAAATTAAGATATTTTCCCCAAGTAGTTCTAAATGTATGGTTCACAATGTGTTGATATCTCATCAAATCAAGATATGTTAAAGTTTTGATATGCTTTCTTAAATTGTTTCTATTGTCCCATATTGTTTATGCATATAATGCTAGAAATAAATATTCAATAAATGTTAAATATGCTTTTATAAATTATGTTTTTATTTTTCATAAAAAAAATTCAGGGATAAGAGAAAGTTATAAGTAAACCTGCAGCCTTCAGACTTTCTCTTCTAACACATTACAATGGCTTCCTAAAAGCTTTTATACTTCTAATTTCCGTCTTATAAACCATCATTTTTATGGCTGTCAAAGTATTCTTCCTAAAAGTTTGTCTCTGATAATATTTCTCCTCTCCCCTCCCATCTGCCCGACACCCGATGAATATCACTACCATATGTGCTGATCAATTAAGTGTTGACCAATTAATATCAATTTGATGGTGAGTACATGTGGTGCTTCTTTTCCATTCTAGTGATACTTCACTTAGTAGAATGGGCTCCAGCTCCACCCAGGATAATACAAGAGGTGCTAGATCACCATTGTTTTTTGTGGCTGAGTAGAACTCCCTGGTATACATATACCACATTTTATTAATCTGCTCATGTATTGATGGACACTTGAATTGTTTCCACATCTTTGCAGTTGTGAATTGGGTTCTATTTGTTAAAATCTTACTCTTTTTCAGGTTTAACTTTTTAAAGAAAATCTTTGCCCTTATTTTTATAAATTAATCTCTCCATAAGGAGAGGTCACTGGGTTTCACAGACATCTTTGTTACTTAGTTGTATTAATAGGCTTTTAAGATTACAAAAACTCTACAGATAATCTTTTCTTATGACTCTGTTTTATTGTATGGCTGTTTCCTCATCTGTTTATCTTTTGAGAGCTCTTTCTGTGTTGAAACTGTCTATTTAATATCTTTTCTCCCATTATCAATCTTAACTTGTGACACACTGTGGAAGTCAATAATTATTTATTGAATTGATAATTCTCACTTTTTTGGTATCCTGAAATCACCAGAAATTAGAGTAGATACTCATAAATTACACGTGTTTTCCCTCCTGATTTAGACAAAAGAAATGTAGCTTTATGAAATTAATTTTCAGTAGAGAGTCTGGAGAAGCAGTTTCTATTTCAATGTTGCTAGCAACAGAATTTGTAATCTTATGGGGGTCTTTAGGCTTATTTTATTTTCGTTTTCAGTAAAAAGAAGATATGGGTGGTCTCCAGGTTTCCTTCTAGCTGAATATTTTATGGTTTTAGAAACAACGTTGCTACTTTTAAAAAAAGACAAGGATGGAGATAAGAAGTAAAAATGTGCAGATTTTAAAAAGGATTCATACGTAAAGCAAATGTAAAGTATTTTAGACTGTAATATTAATTTATCATTCTATCAAGGGCAAAATTTAAAGTATTAGTTCAAAATTGCACATTAAATATATACAGTAAATGTCCACAAGAAATATACTTACAACATAGAAGCAAAATGACCAAATGCCACTATTTTTTCTCCCCTTGTGGAAAAGGAACGAAATCACATATGTCATGAAGATAAGGGATAAGGAATACCCAACAACAGATGGGATCTGAAATCAATAGCAATGTTAAGCTTAGTTAAAAAAAAAAAAATCCAACCTAGGAAAACACTTAGGATCCAAAACATTGTCATAAAACAGGATTTTATAGTAATGTAATTTATGACCATGTCAAGATCAATGAAAACTGTTAGAATTTTCAAATTTTATAATTAAATCATACAATGATATCTGTTTCATGAATATTGTCACTTACTTGAATAGCACGATATATAGTTGGAAATATAAACGCTATACTGTCATGGGAATTTAAAATGTAGTCCACGAAATACATAAAAAGCAATATCAAGAAGTATATGGGAACATCCACCAGCGCCTGCCCAAACCAGTAAGCAGAAGGGAAGAGCCCCGAAATCCGTAGCTGAGACCGAGCTTTGTTCTGATTAGGAAACAGCAAAGACACAAAGTGTTATTTCAGTTTGAGGATTAAGAAAATGTGGATTATGTAAGAAACTATTCAAACACAATCTTTATTTGTAATAATTCTGGATTACAGCTATAAATGTTATCCAGACTAAGGGATATGGATAGTTCCAAACATAAATAACCAGTCTGACTGCTTCAATAAATGACATTGATGTTTATCACACACTTGGCAGAAATATGCAAAAGAAGACCTCAGAATAATCAAGGCATGAACACTGCAGTAAACCGTGATTTAAGGACTTACAGGGATGGTGGTAGGGGTGGATGGGAGGATAGTTTATCCATCTAAGCAACTAACTTTTCATCATAATGATTCCTCTCTCTTTCTTTCTCTCTCTCTCTCTGTCTCCCTCTCTCTCTCTCTCTCTCTCTCTCACACACACACACACACAAATATCCAAGTTTTTATGTAGAAAGGTGTTTTCTCTTCTTCTGGATAAATATGTAGGAGAGGAATTGTGTCATGACAATAAGTGTATTTTTAACTTTGTAAGAAACAGCCAAATTGTTTTGCAAAGTGATTGTACTATTTACATTTCCACCAGCAACATGAGAGTTCTAGTTTCTGCACATCCTTACAAATTCTTGGTATTGTCAATCATTCTGGCATTATTTGTTTTATTTGCTGTGCAGGGATATCTTACTGAAGTGATTTCCCTGATTACTCATGATATTACCCATTTTTTCATGGGAGTATTTTCCATCTGTGTATCTCCTTTGGTGAAGTATATGTTCAAATAATGTTTTTCATTTTTAAAACTAGGTTATCTTCTATAACTGAGGTATAAGCATTCTTAACATATTCTTAATACAAATCTTTTGTCAGATATACACACACATATATATAGATAGATAGGTAGACAGAGAAATAGATAATGCATATTTTTCTCCCAGCCTGTGGCTGGCCTTTTTATTTTATTATTAGTGTTTATTATACAAAGAGCAGAAGATTTTAACTGTGATGAAGTTCAAACTATCTTTTTTATGGTATATATATGCTTCTGTCTCACCTGAAAAATATTTGCTGACCATGAGATCTATGATTCATTTCAAATTAATTTTGTGTATGGTGCAAGGTGCATGTCTAGAACCATTTTTTTCATACCAACATCAAGTTGTTCCAGCATAATTTGCTGAAAAGTCTAACCTTAACCCCATTTGAATTCTTGGAATTTCATTGAAAATCAATTGATTACATGTGTGTAGGTTTATTCCTGAACTTTCTATTCTGTTTCATATATCTATATGATTATTTCTAATTAATACAATACATTCTTAGTTACTATAAGTTTGTAGTGAGTCTTGAAGTCAGAAGCATAAGTCTTCTAACTTTTTTATTAGATATTTTGTCTATTCTAGGTTCTTCGCATATCATTATAAATTTTAGAATCATTCTCTGTCATCTATATATTAATATTTGTATTTCCATTTATAAAACTTCCTTTTATTTTTATAACTTAGAATTTATGCCTGAATTGGCTGTTCAGTTAAACATGTATAAATATCCTTGTGAAAAATCCTATAATTATATTACACCTTCAGCTTCTAATTATATAAAACAATGGAAGTTGCAGTTACTCATTATTACCTTATAATCATCAATGCTGCTCATGGCAATATAAGGTGGGCAACTCGATGCCACAGCCAACCAGAATATGGTATACACAAAGAATTCAAGTGAGGAGCTCTCTGTGTACTGAAAATGGAAAGAATACAGTGAACTGAATGAACAAATTCAAAATTCATTTTCTGGATTACATTTTAAAACTTTAAGCTGAATGTACATTATTATGCCTTAGGTATCTTTTGAAATTCCCAAACTCTTTCATTATCCTTCCAGTTTTGGAGCTTGAACTTTTGGCTTTCTACTCAAATC
The DNA here is from genome assembly GCA_008086735.1 of Cheirogaleus medius. Classification (NCBI taxonomy): domain Eukaryota; kingdom Metazoa; phylum Chordata; class Mammalia; order Primates; family Cheirogaleidae; genus Cheirogaleus; species Cheirogaleus medius. The sequence goes on along the minus strand of VBSM01003215.1, from coordinate 6,823,606 downwards.
TATAGATAAGGAAAGTGATTCAAAGAAAACATATGAATTGATAACATTTGGAAAGTAGTAAGAGTAAGATTTTCCTTAAGATTCTAAAATTTATTCTGATGCTAAATAATAAATGATAATTCACAGTTGACACATTCAATTTCTTAACTGATCTTTAATTATTTCAAAGGTCACAGCTTGACTCAAACATCATATTTAGATGTTTTATGGGCACAGTGATAAGTCAGCTTTTTAGGTACATCTTGAGACCAGAAAAATGTTGGTTAAGGATTCAAAAGTAGACATGAAATACTAGAAGGGAGAATGAAAACACCAAGGAAAACCTTTGCCCTTAGTTACACCTATTGTTACTCCTGTTTGTAACAATCTTTAAGGACAGAAGGTTCACAGACTGTCTTGAAAATCAGTCCCATGTTATTTTCATGATTCACATTGTTGGATTAAGCACATTACTGAAGAAAGTTCTAACCAGAGCCTGGTTGTCTTCAGATTGGTCATCAGAAAGACCCTTGCTAACCACAGAGTGGTGAGGCTAACGCTTATTGGCAGAATGCATCCAGAACACCATGAGTGCTGGGTAGGTTCAGTACTCAGTGGTGAATCTATTGACATAAGGTGGGACAGAAGCAAGGTCTGAAACTCCAGAAAACTCTTACTTTAGAGAACAAGATGAGTTGCTGGAGATATTGGTGGAAGTTAATATATTGGGCACATAAATATGATATCAATTGAGCTGGTTGATATTAGACTCATTCTAGCTAAAACAGGAAGTCTTTATAGATGGAAGCCCAAGGAAATTTGCTCAATTATTGTATCCTGCTCTCAGAAACAAGAAGGTTGAAAAGGTCTTCACAGTCATAAAAGGTTAATTAAATGAACCATAACATATATTCTAAAATTAATTAATACTTGTTGGGTGACTAACACTTTTACTCTAATGATTAAGTTTCTTGTACACACTTAATAAAAGGAATTTTTTATTTCCTGAGCACACAGTGAGATATGGTATGAGAAGGTGACTGAAGATCTTGCTGGCGCATAAAAAAATAATAATGGATACATAGTCCATTTTATATACGTATGAGTAAATGATTATTCACCATATATATTATCTTAAAACCCTATAGTTGAGTGAGATGTAGAAAATTTGATGACACTAGCATTCATTTATATGTTTAACAAGTAAGTTATTTGGTGCTTATCATGTTCCAAGCCTTTTCCTAGGTACAAGGTATTTATATAGTGTTAAAAATACATGACTCCTGTGCTCAAAGAACTCTCTGATAGGGAATAATATGTTTATAAAATAACAAAAAAAAAAACAACTGTGATAAGTATTCTGGTTTCCCAGCTTAAAGAGCCATATGCATTCTAATCACTTGGGCCTTTGTTTAGAAATAGGATTTTTTTGCCTCACACATGGAAAAGATGGTTTGGTAGGTCTAGGAGGGCCAAGGAAATTAATATTAATATTTTTGGCAAGAACTTGGAGTAATTCTAATGTAGACATTCTGCAATTCTAGCCTAAACTTTGTCTTGAATATTTTTCTTTTGTAGAATTTCTAAAAGTAATAACAAAGCCCTTTCCTTCCCTTCTTCCCCTCTCTCCCTTCCTCTCTCCCTCCCTCCCTCCCTTCCTTCCTTCTTTCCTTCTTTTCTTCTTTCATTTGTTCATTATTTTTGTGCTAGTCTCTGTGCTGCTCAATTTCACTTTTGTTGCTCCATCATCTCTTTGAAAAATATTTTCTTCTTTTTATTTTGCTTTAAATAAATTGAAGCTCTGAAAAGTGTATTGATTTCCCAAAGCCACAGAGCTAGCATGAATCCAAAAGTTAATTTATTATGCAACGGTTTATTCAATAAGAATAAGACTCCAGCATTTAAATGTGTGATCTGTGAGATTCCTGATGGAAAGGCAGGAATTATAAGTAAGATTATGTACTTACCCCAGTTGTGCTTCTGTCAGTTTGGATATGTGCTGAGGGTTTAACCATTCCAAGTAGCCCATTACTAACAATGTCCATGAGAACTGGGAAGCAATTCAGTCTTTTGGTATTGCATGCGAACGAAAAGTTGTAATTCTACAATATAACAAGTACCGTTATAAATTCTCAAAGACCCTCAATTTTTTTTTAGAATTCAACATTCACTATTTTATTTTAAGAGATTATGTTTTTAAAATGGTGTTAAATAATCAAAACAAAAAACTAAATACTGTATAAGTAAAAATGCTGTGTAAGTAAAAGCAAAACTTTTTTGCTGTATAAGCAAAACAAAACGTGTATATAGTAAAACAAAATCAAATATCTGATTTTTAAGACATCGGGTGTTGTGTTTGAGGCTAGAATCATATGTTGAGTGTTTATTGTTTAAGAACAAAACAGAAAGTTCAGAATATATGTGTTATAAAATCCTTGAGAGGAAATACGAATTTTTGGACTTCAGCATGCACGTGACAGTGGGTATTTTACAGCACATATTTTGCTAATACACATCATTTGTATTGGTGGACAATGATTGACATGTGAATTAATTATCTCTTGTGTTAATGAATATAATTCACTAAGTAATAAATGAAAACAGTATTTGATTTTCATTTTTATTTCTTAAATTGGAGACATGAGTATATGGATATTACATTAGCTTTCCACAACTTTGGAAAAAAAATATTCAATAGAGACCAGCATACCTTTTCGTTCCTAGACACCGTGATGGCGCCGTTGTAAACCAGGTCATCTGTGCCATTTCTAATTCCAAATGCATCCACTTCCACAGCTATGTTCTGAAGCTCCACAGAATGTATAAAGTCATCAATGCTCGCCCCTAGGGATTGTAGTCAAATATATTAGGTATCGCAAAACTGAGAAAATTGATGTCAAGTTGTGTAGTCAAATTTTAACTAATGTCATTATGTGATACTTATAGTAGCATGGGCTGTCAGGATATTTTTCCACATGATAACATGCTTGCTACTGTGAATTAAAAATCTATTTACCTCTCATGGAATTTACTTCATAGTATGTTTATTTGCTTATGATTGCTGTTAATGTAAACGGTTTTTTTTAGTGCCATATGGTTTTTGGAATAAATTTTTTTTTCCTAGAATTTTGCAGTGAATGGCCATGATCAATAAGGTTTTAATGACACAGATAACATCTACTGATAAAAGACCTAATTTGCTAAAACTCACTTCACTACTACTAGATTGTTAATTAATTTTCAAAATGTTCTTCATACAAGAAGACAACTTATAGCAAGGCAATTAGAGGAGCTCTGTAGACCCTCTCCCCAGGAAAATAACCATAACCAGTAAAAATTCCTTAAAAACACAACAAATTAAAATCTTTTGAAATTGTCCTAAGGGCATACAAAAAATGAAGAAACATTCATTTAAGAATATTGATTAAATCTCAGTAAGAACACACAAAGACTGTGGTATTTGAGCTGTAACCTGATACCTCCACTCCCTGATCCTCTCAGAGCAGCATGCTAGGCTCCAAGAACTCAGGAATTCTTCTCTAATCCCAGTTGAGAGGTATAGTATCTTCTTGGGAGGGGCCATCCACCAACTTTTCTCATTTCTGCAGCTCCATGTTGCAGAAGCTCTACACTAGGCAAGAGTGGCTGCTGAGAGATCTGCAGTTCTCTGCTTCCACCCATTCCCTACTCATAAGGTGGAAGCTCTATCCTAGGCACAAGAGACCCAAACTCCTGGGTCCCAGTCATCCTTGCCCCATCTCACTTGTATGGCAGAGTTTCCATGAAAGGAGAGGCAAGTTGAGGAGACCAGAGGCTACCATCCCTGCCCAGTACTCTGCCCATAAAGCAGAATCCATGCTTCCAGCTCTGGAGCAATGGGACAGAGGTTTTTCCAGGCTATTTGAATAGAGAATTCTGAAACTCTACTCAAGGAAATTAACTTTATCTGAAACAGAGTTTGGAAACGTTCAAGCCTAAGAATGCATTAGAAACCATATATTTTGCTGGTAAGCAATTGACAGAAGATTGATTGGAGCCCACCTGGTTAAACCATACAACAGCTAAATGTTTACCAGGGAGAACCAGCAAAGCAGATATTTAAAAATCCTGAACCTTCTATGTTAAGACACTGAAAAAAGAAGAGCAAACTAAACCCATGACAAACAGAAAGAAATAAAACAACAAATATTAGATTGGAAATGAGTGACATAGACAATAGAAGAACAATGGAGAAAATCAATGAAACTTAAAGTTGGTATTTTGAAAACATGAACAAAATTGATGAATCCTTAACTAGGATGACCCACAAAAAGTAAAATAAAACCCAAATTGTTAAAAATATGGAATAAAAAAGGGGTATAAATACCAATCTTATAGATAAAATTATTTTAATGGTATACTATGAACAACTGTATGACAATGAACTAGATAATATAGATGCAATGGAAAATTCCTAAAAAATGAGAAATTATCAAACTGAGATAAGAAATATAAAATGTGAAGAGATTGGATTACTACTATCTCTCACCATATATAAAAATTAATTCAAGATGGATAAAAGACTTAGATATAAGTCATAAAACATTAAAAATTCAAGAAGAAAATATAGGAAAAACTCTTCTAGACATCAGCTCTGGCAAAGAATTTATGACTAATACCTCAAAGGCAAACACAGCAACAACAAAAATAAATAAGTGGGACTTAATTAGATTAAAAACTTCTGCATAGCAAAGGAAATAATCAACAGAGTAAATAGACAATCAACAAAATGGGAGAAAATATTCACAAACTGTACATCCACCAAAGGGCTAATATACAGAATCTACTAAGAACTCAAACAAGTCAGCAGGAAAAAAACAAACAACCCCATCAAGAAGTGGGCAAAAGATATGAATGGAAGTTTTTCAAGAGAAGATAGACAAATGGCTGACAAACATGAAAGAATGCTCAACATCACTAATCATCAGGGAAATACAAGTTAAAACCACAATGAGATACCACTCCCCTCTATCAGAATGGCCATTATTAAAAAGTTAAAAAACAGTAGATGCTGGTGTGGATGCAGAGAGAAAGGAATGCTTATATATTGCTGGTGGGACTGCAAATTAGTACAACCTCTATGGAAAAGAGTATGGACATTTCTCAAAGAAATAAAAGTAGTTCTTTGATCTACCATTTGATCCAGCAATCCCACTAATTGGGTATCTACCCAAAGGCAAAGAAGTCATTCTATCAAAAAGGCATCTGCACACAAATGTTTATTGCAGTACAATTCACAATTGCAAAGATGTTGAATCAACCTAAGTGACCATCAATTCATTAGTGGATAAAGAAAATGTGATATATATATATATATATATATATATACCATGAAGTACTACTTAGCCATAAAGAGGAATAAAATAATGTCTTTTGCAGCAACCTGGATGGAATTGGAGCCCATTATCCTAAGTGAAGTATCTCAGGAATGGAAAAACAAACACCTCATATTGTCACTAATAAGTGGGAGCTAAACAATGGGTACACATGGGCACAAAGAGATGTAAGGGATATTGGAAATCAAGAAGGGAGGAGAATGGGAGGTGGGTAAGGGATAAAAATTTACCTTTTGGGTACAATGAACACTATTCTGGTGATAGGCATACTAAAAGCCCTGACTTAAGCATTATTCAATGTATCCATATAACAAAAACATTTGTACTTCCCTACTATTTTGAAATTTAAAAAAAGAGATTGAATTACTCATTACAAAAATTCCCATAAAGAATATCTCTTACTCAGGTGGCAACTAGTAAATTTCTACCTAAAATCTAAAAAAGAATTGTTGATCCTTCATAAAATCTTCCAAAAGAGAAAAGTGAAGAAAACATTTGCAATCTAATTCTGTGCAGCTACTATTATCCTGATATTCAAAGACATTACAAGAAAATAAAACTACAGACCAATATCCCTTACGAATAGAGATGCAAAACATTCTCAGCAAAATATTAGAAAACCACATCCAGCAGCATATGTAAAGGATCATACACCATGACCAAGTAGAATTTATCCCAGGAACGCAAGGTTGGTTAAATATTTGAAAGTAAATTAATATAGTACACCATACTGATAGCATGAAATACAAAAGAATCTGTGAATAATAAGGGTCTACACAGTATCTGATAAGAGACTTGTATCTAGAATATATAAAGAACACTTAAAACTCAATAAAAAAGACAAATAGTTCATTTTAAAAATGGGCAAAGAAAACAGACATTTCCCCAAAGAAGATGTAAGACTGATCAGTAAGCACATGGAAAGATGCTCAACATCATTGTCTATTAGCAAAATACAAATCAAAACTACAAGATACCACTTGACACACAATATGATGGGTGTAATAAAAGAGACAGAAAACAAGTGTTGGCAAAGAAGGTTAGAAGTTGGAACCCTCAAAAATTGCTGGTGTAAATATAAAGTGGTACAGTCACTTTGAAAAACATTTTGGCAGGTCCTTAAAAGGCTAAATATAGTCACCATATGACCCAACAATTCCATACCTGGGGTTATACCCCAAAGAAATGAAATATGTTCACACAAAAAGTTGTTCATGAACAATTATAGCAGCATTATTCATAACAGCCAATTATTGAGAAAAAACAAAATGTACGTCTGCTGATGAATGATAAATAAAAAATGTGATATATCCATGTAATAGAATATTATTCAACAATTAAAAAAATGAAATATTGATACATGGATACATGCTACAATATGAATAAACTTTGAAAACATGCTAAGTGAAAGAAGTCGGTCATCAAAGATCATATATTGTATGATTCCACTGATATAAAATGTCCAGAGTAGGCAAATCAATAGAAACAGAAAGTAAATTTATGGTTGTTTAGGACCAGGGGGAGGAATAAATGGGAATAACTGCTATCGTGTGTGGGGTTTCTTTGGGGGGTGATGAAACATTATAAAATAGATTGTACTGATAGTTACACATTTCTGTGAATACACTAAACACCATTGAATTGTACATTTTAAATGGATAAGTCGTATAGCATATGAATTGTATGTCAATTAAGCTGTTAAAAATGTTTTGTTTTTTGGTACAAACTCTTTCATGTTTAAAATTGCCACCAGATACTTTATTTCTCCTTTGGAAAATACTTTTTTAATTCCTCCTCATTTTGAGGCTTGTATTCATTATCCTTAAGTCCCATAAATGGTTTTTAGCACATGCTGAAGAAGTCAAAAGCTCAGTTTTCTTTGTCATGATTATGTTTTCTAAGTAATGCTCTGAATAGTAAATGGAAATCCAGTATTCATCACATTATTACCTGTTTTATTGATGATCAGTAATTGAGTGAGAGGGTCATGTGGTTGTTGTCCAGGAGCAAGGAAGTACAAATGAGGAGAAAGTTTCCAAGTGTAACTGTTTTGATATATTTGCGCCATTATATTCCCCACAAGAAGAGGGCACAGTCCAACCACTAGCATCAACAGCCTACACAGGAGAAAATTGCCAATGTTAATGCAATGTCATTTCCTAACCTAAAAGTATCTGAGCAGTTTATAACATAATGAGATCAAGAAATAACGAAAATTAAACTTATGGCTCTTTGTCTCATTTCTTGAGCATTTTTTCTTTTTCTGACCTCTAAATTGGAATTGATAAACTGTAAATTTATCCTTTGCTCATTTCTGGCCATTTGATATCCCCTCCAATTTCATGGGTGATGTGTCCTTTGACGACATGACCAGATTCTGCCTCTCTCTTGTGCTTCCAGTGTGATGCTCTCCCTTTCTGCTGGTTGGTTCATCAGCACTTTACTCTGCATTTTTTTCACATTGACTCTTCTTCTCACAGTCCCTACGTCTATAAGTGACCACATGATTTCTTAGATCTTCAGGCTCCAATTTTAAATTATTTTTTGCTCCTTGTTCTCCTGTATTCCCTATTTCAAATAAATTGAAAAATCTTACTATACTGTCATTATATTTTTCACTTTCTCCATTCCTATCTTGTCTGAAGTTTTGCTAAATGGCTGAAATCTGTCTGTTTTTACTCTCTGCAGACTCTCCATAGAGTGTTGACAGATTCATGTTAAAGATTTTTCTTAAATCATGCTCATCTCTTTGTTAAAAATTCTCAGTGAATTCTCATTACTTATTCGTTTAGCAAGTATTTATTGAGATTGAATTATGTACCAAGTCTTCTATCTCCTTATCGCTTAATAAAAGTATTCAGAGACAAGTCATTGATTGACAGCCAAGTTTCCATGGGCTCTGACATGACAGCCATTAGCTCCAGGGTGCTAAGGGGAAGTGATATGATTCTTGGGAGCAGGGCTGGTACCGATTATGCGCACAGTAGGTATGCGGAATGAGCAACTTTCAGTTAGAGGGCTGGAGGGAAGTCATGACATCTAGGGCAGAGCCAGTAGGATAATGATGGGAGAGTCAGGCCATCCAGGGAAGAGTTAGTAGGATAATCATATAGCATCTAAAATAGGGAATTGTCACATTGATATTGGGAAAGAGGATACACATCCCAGTACATCTGTCACCTACCACAGTGGAGAATTTGAGAGAGGAAATATTACAGGAAAATTTATATGACTTCAGTGTTTTCTGTAGAATTATCTCTGAAACATTACAAATTCCACCTGCCAGTCTCCTAATAGATAACTACTAGGACTATTGACTAAATTGGATATTATACTTTATACACTTTTGTAGACACAAAAATTTATTTCTTCTTTTTTCCCTCTTGTTTTTGTACCTTAGATTTGCTTTTAAATGCATTGACTAAAAAAAAAAAAAAAAAAAAAACATAAAGGGCACTCTGCTACTCACAGTAATAGAAGAGCTTTTCTTTCATGCTTTAACTTTAATAAGCGGACCCTTGCAATTGCACAGATTTGCTGTTGCCAGAGAGCCATACCACCTATTGTCTCTCTTATCTTCCTAAGTGAAGAGATAACTTGTTCCATCTCAACAAGCCTTTCTGTGTCCCCAGTTCTTTCCACTTGTCCTTCTCCCAAAATAGCAATATCTGCAAAACACAACATAAACAATTCATAAAATCCCACTCTTTAGATGTAGTTTTTAAAATTTCAAGATATTGGGGAGCGTACAGATTTTTTTGATATATGTCTTGAGTCAGGGCTATAAATGTGCCCTTCATTCGAATAGTGTTCATTGTACCCATTAGATGTACTTTATTGAGCTTACTGTAGGAGTTTGTTCTACCAAGAATATTACAGTTAGAGTCTTCTGTATTCCTACAGGCATTATATGGTATTACTGGTTGCTGCCTTAAACTAGAAAAATAGATGAAAGATTTATTTCTTTAACAAAAAGAGTAGAAAGGATATCTTAGATAATTTGGATACAGACAATACATTAAAGAGTTTAAGATAAATATGCAAGATCCTCATAGTGCCTTAGTGTGACTTGGAAACTTAGTAAAGGAAACAATTACCTTATGTGTTCAATTAAGCTACAAATTGACATGCCACACACTGCGGGTGAACTATCAATTGTTACTGGAGAGAGCTCACACCATCTGCTAATTCTTCCCCATGAAACCTTCATTAAGTGCATAGAAATAATACATCAGTGGCTAGGGGCAGAAAGGAAAAACTGAGAGAGAGAGAAAGGTGCATGGGGTCTTGTGCAAGAAAAGACATTGGGTCAAAGTGTGTGGGGCCTTCCTTTGTGTAATACATAATAATAGACAAAATACACAAAAACATGGGGGCATGGTGAAAATCAGCATGATTTCTTTTATTGTTGAGAAATTTGGTAGTAGGACTTCATATCATAGAGAGATCTATAGAATTTGGCCAGTGCTATAATTTGAAGTCATGTTGAAGGGAAAGACAGGATTCTACCTTCAAAAAATGTGAAGCTGGGGGCAAATTGAATCTAATAGAAGCTGTGCAAAAGCCTAGATACTTGCCAAATACAAATTAGATCAATTTATCCTTTCGTATCAGCAGCCTAACAGAGTAAGAGTTGTGCCATTTTCTGGGCATTGCTTACTTCAGTATATACTATTATTTACTGTTTTTTTCCTTACAGTAATGTTCACAATGAAATTAAAATTACAAGATATGAATAAGCAGGGAAATTTAACCCATAGGGAAAAGAAAAAAGTCAATCAAAATCTGTCACTGATAAGGGTCATTACTGATATGGTCCACATGTTGGAATTAAAATACATGAGTTTAAAAGGCACTATGACAAATACATTATAAGATCTATTGGAAAACATGGACGATATTAGTGAACAGATATGGAAATTCAGGAGAGATGCTGAAACTATAAAGAAAAAGAAATGGAGATATTAGAATGGGAAAATACAGTATCAGGAATGTTTATTAGTTTGGCTTCAAAACAGTCTGAACACAAGAGAAGACCTTCAAGACAAGTGACCTTGAAGACAGGTAAATAGGCATTGTCCAATTTCTAACATAAAGAAAAAAAAATGAAAAATCTAACTAGAGAATCTGAGATCTGTGGAACAGTGTCTTCTTCAAATATATACTGCACTGGATGTGGTGAATACTTTCCTATGACAATTTTCATGCATTTCATTTACCTGATTCATCAATTGCTGATTTCCCTTCTAGTTTCAGGAAAACCTCGTTCAAAGTTGTCATGGAAACACCATAATTTTCAATTCCCAGGCCAGGGCAGCTATCAAGATCCTTGTAAAGTTCTAAAAAATACACCATACAGCAGTGAACCAAAACAAGAAAAATTGCAAGTGAACTGAAGACAAATTTTCAAATAAGCACAAATATATGAAATTATACTTGTGATATGACTCAAAAACATTTTAAAAACTGACATTTCATAATAGGTAACCTTATTCTTCTAATTCCGTACATCATTTTCTATTTTACATTATGTTTTATAGTCCAAATATTACTTTCTTTTGATCAAATATTCATTTATATTTCTATTACATTTTAGCTTTTTTCTGAATTGCTTTTAAAATTTAATTAATTGTGGAACTTTGAATTTTCCAACTCTCAGCCTAATTAATTGAAGAGTCTTTTCCAGAGAACAGACACAAATGGAGCCATTTATGCTATATCTGAGTAAAAGGAGAAAATTAATTTTTTGAGAATTAGTTGGATGGTACAGAATCTTCTTCATTTCAGAAAAAAAGCCTTTCAAATGAAAGATATAGACTATAAGCCATTTTTAAAATTTTTCTGTTTCTGACAATGGAAGAAAAAATTTGCAAGATCTAATAGAGAATGAGAAATTGACTCAGGGAATTTTCTTGGAATATTAGGGAATTGTGATAACCATTACTCTCTTGCCTACATGGATTTGAATTATAGTGGTTAATTAAATACAGCTTAAATAAAAACCTAATTCTAAATTCTAGGTTCGTTATAGAAGTCCTTAGGCTTCAACCTAGCACTCCTAGTTGGACAAAAGGATAAGTTGAAACCTGTCTTGACTAGAACACCATATACAGAAAGGCAGAATAGAAGTAAGATTTAAACTGCTAATGGGTCTTGTGCATTATCTATCATTCCACCCAAAACTTTTACAAATTTTCTCTAAGTTATTAAAACATACTAATTAATACTCTATTTAATTTAATTAAAATACACTAATTAGTGTTCAATTAAAACTTTGCCTGAGGATTCTAAGAAATACTGTGTTGTCACCATAAAATATATACTTGAACGACTTTGTGGGGTAATTTATAGGTCTTTGTTAACCACACATATGGCAAAGTTAATTGTCTCAACCACTCACTGCAGGCTCTTCCAGTGACCCATTTAGGGGAACAGATTCTCTGAATAACAAACATAATTAGTAAACTTTTATGTATTAGCCTGAAAAGCCCAAAGCTATCACAAAAGTGTTTCCAAGAAGAGTGGAATTGGAATGTTCCTAACACAAAGAAATGCTACATGCCTGAAATGATGGATACCCCAACTATCCTGATTTGATAAATTCACATTGTGTGTTTACATCAAAACATCACATGTACCCTATGAAGATATACAACTGTTATGTACCCATAATAATTAGAAATTAAAGAAAAAGTGTAGAATAGTGGGCTATTAGGCTAACGGCTGTCTTCTAGCTTCTGTTTACTGCTTACTTGCTAACGGTAGTTACCGCAGGGCATTATGGGATGAAATAAAATGCAGGAGAAAGTGCTGATTCCAGAGCCCATCAACTGGGACCCGGAACAGGTTAGGACCAATCAAGGACAGGGTGAAGTAAAATGCCGAAGAAAACGGCAGATAAGGAGCTTACCAATCACTGTAAAGGGCAGATGCATGATCAGCACGTGAACAGCTTATGTGCACTGAGTATAAAAAGCTTACACCCACCCCATTCGAGGTCCCTGCCCGCACAAGAGACCACTGCGCTGGTGCTCTTGGGCTTGGAACCTAGCTAGATAATAAAACTCCTTTTGGTAATTACAGCCTCGGTGACTCTGTCTCTCTGTCCCGCGGTACCGCGAATTCCGGTTCTAACAAAAGAAATAGTCACATCATGGGGCTATTTAATATAGTGCTTAAGCCAGAGGTGTTAGACCATTTGTGTTTAAGTACAGTTATGAAAACTAGAATATTCTGCTACACACTAAAAGGAAAAAAAGGACTGAAAGAAGATTCAGTCTTCTATAATGCCCAGGCATTACAATACCACTATCAGAATATAACAATATCTACCAATATAGATAAAATAATCTAGGTATCATACTATTCTTTTGATCATGTCTCAATATCTGAACACACCATAAGCCCTAAAAATGTTGGTTATAGTAATTATCGTTATTATTATTATGAAATTATTTATACATTTTGTTTCACAGTGGTCATGTACATTACCTGGAAATTTATTTGTTCTTTCTAAGGGCAATGTATACACAACTTTTCCTTCGCTTGCTGTTGATAATTGAGCATCAGGAATGTGCTGTTTAACAAGTGATGTTATGTTTTCCTGAACACATATTTCATTTAACTGCAAACTGAAATTCCAAGAAAAAAAAAAAAGGTATATGTTATTTGACATAGTATCCAATAGCATGAAAAAAATGACTAGTATCTATAGGACAAAAATATCAATTAAAATATAATGCCAGAAATAGGTCATATAAACATGAAATTAGAGGACAAAAACCCCAAATCATAGAATATCATGGGGGAAAGCAAAGAATGAATCAGCATTTCTTAAGGTTACTCAGGGGTGGTGCCCAGAGAAGTTTGGTATTGATTGAGGTCCTTGAACAAAGATGAGGACTACACAACATGGATAATGTTCAATATTATGTTCAAAGGAAGTTTAAGTTGGTTAAATAGGGTTGTTGTATTGGTTCAAAAGAACAAGGGACCTTTGACAAGTATGATGCCACACAGGTTCAGTTATTCAATTTAGTCATCCAATGTAAATGTATTCGGTTCTAAGTATGGGACAAACATTGTACTAGGTACTGAGGGTATGATGGTGACCATCACAGCATTGCCCTTCTCTTGTGGAGTTGATTGCCTAGTGAAGGAGACAGGAAGAAAACAAATGAACAAACAGATCAGTAAAATAATTGTCAATAGTAGTAAGTGCTACAAAGGAAACTGGATTACAGACAGAAACTAATTATAGATGAATTGGGGTTTGGGTTGGTGGGATCCCTAACTTTTGTTTTCCTTGTAGTGCTAACCCCACAATGTTGATTAAGAAAAAAATTATCATTGAGAAAATCAGCCTATCCACTCAAAAACACCACACATATTGCCCCATTATAGACAAAAAGACAAAAATTTATTAATCAAGTTTACAAAGTATACAGTAGATAAAATATCAGTAGTGACTTGGCTTTAAAACTCGGTTTTGCTGCTTGAAACATGTTATTAAACCTGTCTGAACAGTTACTTGTTTAGAATGATTCCTGCCATCTAGGGTAAAATAGAAATGATTCCTGGCATCTAGGGTTGTTCTAAGAACTGAGTAATAGTGATGTTTTCCCGTAGCAAGCTCTTAAAAATAGCAGCTATTTTATTTGACCAAATGCTTAAATCAAAATTATTCTATTTACTCATAAGGCATGTATAGACTTACAAGAATATATGCAATTTTTTGAAGCAGTGAAATCTACTACAGGAATGATGCAAAAAAATTATCATAGTTGTTCGCCATAATGCTGCCCCCTCAAAATAAAAACTGTTTGAGAAATATTCCTTGGCTACTTACAAGAACTTGTGTTGGGTGCCATGGGGGACTGCATGAGTGGAACACAGCGTCCTTCCTTGAGGAGCTTACAGCTTAGAAGGGGGAAGTATGGTCAAATTGTTTCTGTAAATGGCTGGATAGTGAATATTCTAGGCTTTGCGGGCTACCAGATTTCTGCTGCAACTCTTCAACTCTGCTGTTGTAATGTGGAAGCAGCCACAGCAATACGTAAGAGACTGGGCATGGCTGTGTCCAATAAACCTTATTTACAGAAACAGGAAATGGGCTGGATTTGATTCATGGGCCATAGTTTGTTGACCTCTGGTTTAGAAAAAAATAAGGCAACTGGACAAATTCGTGTCCAGGAGCCCACGAAGAGGCTCACAAATTGGGCAGGGATCCTGTAGCACTTTTTATTTTGAGACCATGTTACATTGCCATGCAAATGCAAGACAGCATCGCATTTATTTTTCTATAACCTTTACTTGCAACTGGGAATTATTATTCCTACTTTATAGCTGAGAAAATGGAGTTTCAGAGACTTTAATTGATTTCCAAGAAGAGATTCAAACCAAGTGTTTTAGGAAATAAAAAGAATGGGACATTACACAGAACTGGAAAATTAACAAAGTGTATGAGATATATTATCAAATAAGTCTTTGGGATTTAAACAAGCAGAAAAGGGTTCAAGGAAACTGCCAGCCTGTTTGCTTTGTTTCGTTGCCATCACATGGTGGTTTGTGGTTTCCTTTTTTAAGTCTAGATGGTAAAAATCAGAAAAACTAACCAATAATTTAATAATTAAAAAGTAGTTTCAAATATGGATTTAGACACTAGATTTTGAAGTTAAAAATATCTAGGTCCAATTCCTGGCTCCACCACTTATGAATCTGAGGAGCCTATAATTTCTTTCTTTTTTTTTTTTTTTTTTAGTTTTTTTAGCACTCAAACTGGCAATTTCATCTATAAAGTAAAAGTAACAACAGTTCATATCTCAAAGAATAGAAGATTTAAATAAAATAATGTTAAATATCATAACCCTGAATGACTCAATAAATAAACGGCTAGAATATGCTACTATTCAAAATAATGATAATAATAAGATGAAGAGGATGGACAGGGGGAGAAGAACAAGAAAGACAGGATTTAGGAGGAGTGGAAGCAGCTGTTTTAAGAAATTGTATTAACACCCTGGATGAGAGAGGATGGGGGTGTGAAACACATATGTGTCAACTGAAAAGTTCCCTTAATACATATCTCCCTTAACAAACAATGTGTTGTGGATATATTTTCTATCATGTTTATCTAAACTTTTTTTGTTACACTCTCAGTCTCTAAAATCTGCCAATCAATATCTCTTATATATATACTAATTGACTAGGGAGCCAGATAGCCGCACAAATATGTGTATACTAGTGTGTGCAAACATCTGTGTATGATGATAAAAGTTTTTCTTATGTATTGTTAATGTTCTACTTCAAGCACCATGCCTTATTCTAGCTCAGTTTCCATTTAATCCCAGCCTTCTCAAGTGCCCCTACCTTAAGTGATAGCCGATACCCCATTTCTTCTTTAGGAACAGAGAAGAGCCTGCACACTTCAGTTTCCCTTTGGAGAGAAACACTTTCCTATCTGAAAGGGAAGAAAAGCAAAGAAGAAAGTTTGGTAAGAAGTTGCCCATTCATTTCCAAGAAAAGGCAGGTAATCATTTATATAAGCAAACTCTAATTCAGGAGCTTCTATAGTCTCAAATACAGGGTTTAAGAAGGCTGAGTAGTACTCCATGGCAATTCACGTAACCAAAACGTTTGTACCCCCCTAATATTCCGAAATAAATTTAAAAAAAAAAGGACTCAATGAAATAGACACATTTTAATCTCATTTATGTACCTTAGGCTAGTGTTTTGCCATCCAACTCATCAGGGAAATTAAATTATGTGGATATATTTTTAATGTAGAGAATCACCCTATTCTATATTTTAAAGGATCAAACATTAAAATTATCTGAATATTTCAAGTTGATTTATCTCAATTCTGAGTATCAAGATTAATCTCAGATTAGAATATAGACTTCACTCACTTTTCAGTAAGTGAGTTTCCTGGCAGATCATGCTCTTACACGATCAAATGATACAAAAGTGTACAAGATACACTAAAATGGTTGAGAGTAAGAGACTTTGGGTCTAGTTCCTGTCATTACTGGCTGTTCAGATTACCAGACACAGCTACATTACCAAATTACAAAATATAACTGTCCAGAAAGCAATGTATACTTCTTAAATCTCTTAAAATTCTCATCAGTTTACTTAAAGGAAACCAGTAATTACCAGCCAGGATGTCAGCCTCATCCATGAACTGGGTGCTGAAGAGGACCACACGATCTGCTTTGCGTTCCTTCAGGAGGTTCCACACTCGGTGTCTTGAAAAGGGATCCAGTCCAGCTGTCGGTTCATCCAACAGGAAAATCTGCAGAGGAGGAAAGTTTATGAAGAAGTAAAGGATTTGAACTATTACCAGAAGTCTCAGTTTTTAAAATTTGAATTCACCTGTACATTTAGCCTGTCTTACCTTGGGGTCTCCTAAAATGGCAATCCCAAAGGTTAGTTTTCTTTTCTGTCCACCACTTAAGTTTTGAGCAAGGACATCCTGAATATTTTTCATTTCCAATTCCAGCAAAATTCTTTGTATCTAACCAAAAGACAACATTTATATCATAAAGGAAGATTTCTTTTTTTGTTCTGTTTAAATTTATAAATGTAGGCTGTAAAGTGTAATGGTTAGAAGTATGGATACTAAAGCCAAACTGCTTGGGTTTATATACCATTCAGGTTAACTAGCTGCACAATGTTGGTCAAGTTACTTGTTCTCTTGAACCTCAGTTTCCAGATGTGTAAAATGGGGATAATAATAGCACCTATCTCATAGGGTTACTGTGAGAAATAAACGAGTTATTACATTTAAAGTTAAGGATAGGCTTAGCACATTGTAAATTATATGTAACTGTTAGCTGTTTTTTAAATTGGATTTTCTTGTCCAACATTTATACTATGATTTACATACAAATAATTGAATGAAAAAATAAAAATATCAGTGCAAATAGGTTTTAACGATCCCATTTTGTCCAACACCTTAGTTCTAACATACTTATGTACCTCTTTATCCACTTCTTGTGGCAGAATCCCTTTTATTTTAGCAAAGAGCCTGAGGTTTTCTTTTACAGTGAGGAAGTCAAATTGTACATTGGCTTGTGGACAAACTCCAGTGAGCATGCGGATATTTTCTAGGTTAGCCATTTCTGAAAGTTTATTATTGTAGATGGCAACTGAACCTATAACAAAGTTTAAAATTTAGTATCAGAATAATGCTTAAATTAGAATATTTCTAAATAAAAATCACAATCTATTTATTAGTTAACTTATAGATGTATGCATTTATTTTCAAGGTTTATAAAATTCAGGCATTATGAACTTCCATTTTAGTTGTGTGGTATGGTAAAGTAAACAAGTTCCCATCTGCAGCTTTTCCCATCAAGATATAGTCTCTTCATCTGCCCCTCGCATTTCGGTGGCCATATACCCAATGGGGCCATAGCAAATGTGATACAAGCAAAGGCTGAAGAAGAGCTTCCACACAGTGATTTGCCCTTTGTTGCTGCTGGAATCATGGAGACAGTCGGGTGAAGAATCCCAGGCTAGCCTCCTGGAAGATGAATGTCCACATGGGAAAAGAAGTGCAGCTGCCCTAACTGAGGCCCCAGATATGTGAAATAGGCCATGTTGCATCATCCAGCCCCAGTTACTTTGGCCCAGAACAGAAAAGCTGCCCAGTCAACCCATGAAATCATGAGAAACAATAAAACATTTTTATTTTAAGCCATTAACTTTGGGAGTGCTTGTCATGCAGCAAGAGCTGACAGACGCAAGTTGGAATGCCAAAGGGTAACTATTGACCAGGAAAATAATTATTATGTAATACTCACATTCCATATATAGTATACCAATGAACTATTACATACTTTTTTTTTTTTTTTTTTTGAGACAGAGTCTCACTCTGTTGCCCAGGCTAGAGTGAGTGCCATGGCGTCAGCCTAGCTCACAGCAACCTCAAACTCCTGGGCTCAAGCAATCCTTCTGCCTCAGCCTCCCGAGTAGCTGGGACTACAGGCATGCACCACCATGCCCGGCTAATTTTTTTTCTATATATTTTTAATTGGCCAATTAATTTATTTCTATTTTTAGTAGAGACGGGGTCTACCTCTTGCTCAGGCTGGTTTTGAACTCCTGACCTTGAGCAATCCGCCCACCTCGGCCTCCCAGAGTGCTAGGATTACAGGTGTGAGCCACCACGCCCAGCCCCTATTACATACTTTTATAGAATATTATCATAAATAAAATTCTATTTCTTCTCTAGGTGTTTGTGTTAGGTATTAGGAGTTTGTGATTACTAATCAGAAGGATTTGCTAGCTGATTTATTTGTCAACCTGACTTGGGGAAACAAAAATCCTTACCTTTGGTGGGAACAGACAACCCATTAAGAATGTTTAGCAGTGTTGACTTTCCAGCTCCACTGTGACCAAGTATTGCAGTGATTTGGCCTTCATATATGTCAAGCACCAGATCTAGAAACAAAAGAGGAAAAGAAGGAGAAGAGGGAGGGGAGGGAGGAAGGGGGGAAGGAGGGAAGGAAGGAAGTAAAGAAGGAAGGAAGGAAAGAAGGAAGGAAGAATATAAGCAATTAAAACCACAAATAAAATTCTATTATGGAGCTAATGAATTGTTATTTTATTTCCTTCATTGGCTGTATTTTCTATGTATGAATATATTGTTAACTTCAAAATAAAACATAAAAAACCTTTATAAACTTATTTCTAAAAATATCTCTTTTAAATTTTGAAACTACTTAGTTTAAATTAATGAAACATGTCTATCTGCTAAGTTAATTGACATTGCCTGGCATATGATAAGTGGATGTTAATATTTATTAAATGAAGAATAGGTTAACAGCAAATTTTACATGCCTAAAACTTCTTTAAGGTAAATTAATTTTTTGCACAAAAGAAAAACATACAGTATCTACCAATAGATTTTTCATTTCAGAAAAGAAATTTGAATTTGCAGGAAAAAACCCCAGAATATCCTTAGGCTACCTCAGTATCATACAGTGTAGATTTTAAATACATATAATTCTAAAACATGAAGTAATATGTTAAAAGGAAAAATTTCTCATGTGGCACAAATAACTCTTTTCAAAACTGAAATATCACCACTAATTGCTCACCCAAAGCAAAACAAATTGAATTAAATCAGGAAATCAATATTAATATAATAGCTTAAATATTCTCTCTCTCTCTTTACCTTTCAAGGCTTCTACTTTATCTGGCTTTCCTTTATATTCTTTTGTAACATTTCTGATTCTGAAAGAAAAAAAAGGAAAGATACTTCAAGATGACAGTTTTCTTCAATTTTTAATTCTGAGTGTGGTTGATGGAATTGGATGAATCTTATCTTTGGGGTACATGAAGATCTGGGACCTCACTCTCCTGCAGTCATGGTTGTGTGACAGAATCAACTAAAATCCCACTTACCCACGCTGCCTGCAATTTAGCATCACCTGAGAAGTTTTAAAACTTTAACTGTGCTTGGGACCCATCAGCAGAGGTTCTGATTCCATAGATCGGAGCCTAACCTAATATTAGTATTGGAGAACAGGATCATCTCTGAACTGCAAAGCTAAAAAAGCTAGAGAAAACATACACATCCAATACCCAAAGGCTCATTGTGAACCACTGGCACAGATTGGAGGTATCTTTGACTGTCTTGTGTCAAGATCTCCAGAAGTACATTTTAATAAAAGCCATTCTCACTGGAGTTAAGTGATATCTCATTGTGGTTTTGATTCGCATTTCCCTGATGATTAGAGATGTTGAGCATTTTTTGTTTATGTCTTGTAAGTCATTATTACATTAATAAAGTTACACTTTTTAAAGCTGTGGAAAAAAAAATCTCCAGAGGTTCAGTAAGAGG
Organism: Cheirogaleus medius; assembly: GCA_008086735.1. Lineage (NCBI taxonomy): Eukaryota > Metazoa > Chordata > Mammalia > Primates > Cheirogaleidae > Cheirogaleus > Cheirogaleus medius. The sequence goes on along the minus strand of VBSM01003215.1, from coordinate 6,803,401 downwards.
TAGAGTAAAAAGAGAAGCAATATATCATAATAGCAAGAGCATGGGTTCCACAGTCCTACCCAGCTGAGCTCATCTCATCTCTCTACCACTTAGTGTTCTGTTACCTTAACCGTTGTACTTATTCTAGCTAAGTTTCAGCTTTCCAACATGAAAATTTAGGATCATATTGGAGGGCAAATAAAATATTTCATCTTGCACATACAGAGCTTGGTCCATTGTTAACATTCAATAAAGGTAAGATGATATTGGTTAGATGATGATGATGATGATAGCAACAGAAAGGAATGGAATTAACATATGCTGGATGCTATTATAGATCTGTAATCCTAGGCTTGATCTGTATGGTTTTATTCTACCAGTTAAGTATACATAATCAATAAGCCATAATGAATTTTTGTTTCTTATTTTGTCATCTACTATTCCTCAAATGATCCAGGCTCCATCCATTTAAAACTATTTAATTAGTTTTATTTTCTTATTTCTGTTTCAATCCCATTTCATTGCCATTCCACTTTTAGTTGGGTGAGGTGCTAAAGAGATCGAAGAGAAACAAAGAGAAACACACAAACACATCAAATAAAGCCATTGCTTTGCTCTGAGCTGCTCTGCTGGAAGCTAAACTTAGCTCACGCTGAAGGACAGATATAAGTGTATGGAAGATAAATACGAACAGGCTAAGATAAAAAATGAAACTGGCTCTAGAAGCTCAGTAGCCTGGCGCAATCTGGAAGAGTCCATAGGGTACTGACCCGGGCTGGTCATTGATAGCTGCATGAGATTTGAACCATCAGGGACCTTGACTTTCTTCCTGTTTTTTCATTTAGAAATAAAAGTTACCAGCACCAGACACAGAATGAAGCTGCGCATGACTCTAAAGTGCCCCTCTGGCCGAACCCCTGGTGTCTGTCTCTAAGGTTTGCCTCCTTTCCTCTTCCCTACTCTTTCATCTTCTTTTAAAAGATAATAAATATTAGGAATTATAGTAAGAGGAGTTAAAAAGATAAATAAAAGACAATAAATGCAAGAGAAAAGAGAAGTTTAAAAATTTTGAGAGAAAAATGAGGGGTATAACAAATGAGGTGGGGACAAAGTATGAATAAATGAGATGAAGCAAAAAAATGAGGGAGGCTAAGGATGGAGAAAAGAAATGAAAGACAAAACACTGAGAATTCAGGCAAGGGTTTTGTTGAATTATCTTTGTTGGTGAAGTTTAAGTCTTTATTTAGTGTGAATGTCAATAATGTAAGACCGCAAGGGGTTGACAAAGGAATTTTTCTTTGAACTTGAAGTGGGAAGTGACAGATGTAGCATGGCAAGGATTGGTGGGAACTTTCTGCAGAGCACCAGAGAACTTTGCTGTGTCAGGTGCTAACTATGAGCTTCCCAGCCTTTGGTCTGTTCTCTCTTTGCATCCTTGTTACCTGATGGCTTCTTTCCCACTGAATTCTGGAGATACTGGTTCGAAAGAGTCATTGGATGACAGATCGGAATCTATTTCATCTTCCAGGGCCACATGATCAGGCTTTTGTTGTCGTGACCAGAATGAGGACTTCAGGAAAAACAAAGGTGAATTTTGACGTCCATATTCATCTACATGACCAGGAAGACAGTTAAGTATTGGGTCAATCACCACTTTCAGAGAGAGAAAGAGAGTCACAATCATGTATCATGGCAATGCATCCCCTTTGTCACTAAACCTTAACACATGGTCAACACAAAGTAATGCACATATTTTGACATGTGTAACTTCGTGATTAAAAAAAATTCAAGGGGGTGGAGGGTTGGCAGGGGCAATATATGTAATCCTAACAATATTTGTACCCCCATAATATAATGAAATAAAAAAATAAAATAAAAAATTCAAATGGAATTTAAATAAGCGCTCAGAATTTCCTTAACCTTAGAAAGGCAGATATTGAAACATAAATGCAAGAGATGCCAGGCATGCTGAATTCCGTCTAGGAGACCAGGTGTCATTACACCAGTAAAGGAAGAACTTGAGAAGTGACTATTGGCTATACAAAACAAATATTCCAAGGGAACATAGAATAGAAATTAAGAAAATAAGTGACACATATGTAAGAAAGGGAGAAAATGGTGCAAAAGAATTTATTGAAACTTAGCAAGTGGAATTTTTTAAAAAGCTACTTTGTATTTCTGCTTATCTCATCCAAAAACAATAACTTTCCTCTGAAGCAAATTTATGATCTATTTTGAGAACATATTATCTGTAAACATTTTGCTGGAAACTAATCCATGCTGTATTTGTGCTATCTTATCACTTCTGTTTTCCTACATGTTAAGAAATTATGAAATGGAAGAATCATATTTCATTGATATCCTGCAACTGACCTCTGCTGTAAGAGTGATAGGTTTTCAAACTTAAGTGTATTTTTCACTTGTTCAGTCCTTCATTCATGAAATAAATATTTACTGAGCACTCTCTGTATACCTGGCATATGATATAATGTTAGCTAGTACCTGTCTCTTCCTTTTCAACAAAAAATGTAGCAAATAAAAGCATATGGCCATACATTCTACCCCCAGATTTATCATTACATAGTTATATCATTTTATCCAGTTAATTTTTCTTCCTGTCATTCATAGTTATTATGTTTAAAAAAATTTTGAAAAAGTCACTTCTGGTCTTAAGTTCAGGCTTAGTGAATGGAGGATAATTAGGAAGAAAATGGAATCATTCAGTTATATTGGATAAAAGAAACTTTCTAGTTATACTAATAAAATAAAATGCTTTTGAAACTGAAAAAAGTGAGGATGTGACAAATATATTTGTCACAAATATATTTGTCACAAATATATTTGTTATATAAGATTGAGTAAGAAATAAGGTGCAGACATGAAAATGGAACAGTAGTTGATATAAGGTAATTTGATAAAACAAATACAAATGGCATATTTAAAGTAATATCATTAGAATATGTTTGAAACAAGGACTAAGAAAAGATGGAACATATCACATAATGTACACCAAAATCAAATTTAAGTTGGTTAGAGAAAACAGTTGCCTAAGGGGATACGATTAAGCAATTGCAAATATAGTGACATCTGTTTGTGGATGCATTCAGAATAAAAACATTGAAAAAACAAATAAATATAGATGAAAATTTAAGTAGAATCTCTTAATAAGTAGAAGAAAAAAAGTATTCGTAATTATAAGGGTCACAAGAGTAACTTCCTGAACTAACAGTGCACCAGTAATAGACTCTATTGTGTAAACACAAACAAAGGTCATTGACATTTCACCATAAAAGCAAAACCACAAAAATAAAACAGATGAAAATGTATTTAAATACATTTTTTAATGAAGCAGTGTTAGCACAGGATAGAAAGGCTTAGAAAATTAGTAACTGAAAAAATAATTTCATTATATAGCCACCTTATTTTCACCTCCACTGGAAAAAAATATTAATAAAATGAAAACATACTCTATCTATTCAAACAATTCTAGTTGTAAAAAAATAGTCAATCCTGACACCTATTTTTCTGGATTCTTCTGAAAGGCAGAGACAGTATTCTTAAGGGATTATCTAAAAACTAAACAACACACACAACAACAGGGTCAATTCTCTGCTTTAAGATGTTGCTTTCTGTGTTGCCTCTCACCCTTTGCCCTTATTTCCTTTCGCAAGTGTTTATTTATTGTTTCATTAATAGAGGACCCTTGGCATTCTGTCTTGAATAGGAAATGCAGAGGGGAAAGACTCAGGCCCTGCCTTTGATTATAAAAGAAGGGAGAGAAAAGTGAACCCACATTTCAGCCACAAGTGTTTACTGAGTGCCCTAGTGTGTATCAGACACTGGGGTGGGGGTGCTTGGGTTTCATCTGTGAACAAAACAGATCCCTGCTTTTGTGGAACTTGCATTCTTATAAGTTCCATGCTGATAAAAGTGAAAATTAGTGACATATTGACTTTTCCCTATTGTGAGATTCTCAGGAGATTTCTAAAATTACAGATGCCCTGGTCCCACCACTGATTAATTGAATCAGAATCTCTCCAGGTTGAGCTGGGTTTAGTATTTCTTTAAAGTTCTCTACATGGTTCCGACGTCCAGCCAGGGCTCAGAATCACTGAGCTAAATAGTTAGACAAAAGCAGCTCTCAATTGCTATGATTGCCAGATCCATTTAGGAATTAGCTTTCTAAGCATCACTTTTAAAAGAAACAAGCCATACACTTAGAGTGAAGTTCAAACAAGGGCGAGTGATTCTTTAAACATAATTCAGGCTTTAGTTCTAACAAGTAGAAAGAAATGAAGCACTAATTCAGCCAGTGGTGACAACTTTGCTCATCTTCTTCCTCTTGATACACAAAGTAGTTCTTAAGATATAAATAGCATAAGTGTTAAGAGATTCATTTTAGAAAATAAAATTATTTAAATGAGTTTTGATTTTAATCATATCACTACTCACTTGGTAAAATTTTTTCAAAGTAAATCGCCAATGCCAGATAGAGGCAAGTATCAAATGCCAACATGAAATATATTGGTATAATGAGATATGAGCCATCTGATGGATCAGGAAGTACATTAGAATTCAAATCATAGTCCGAACGTAAAAGCTGCAAATTAAAAGTAATTAATTGAGGGAAATTAGGTTTATGATAAATTGTAAACAATTAGGTTTAGTATAGGAATAAAATAGCTACTTCTTGCCTTGAACTGAGAATAGAAAGTTAAATAAGGAGATTGCCTACTTCATGGTTCTCAAATCTATTGGAAGGCATGGACTTGTGACCAACTATACCGAATTTTAGTAATTGTTATGATAAAAATAAGTTCCAAATGGAATTGCAATATTAGCAGGAGGTAGGGAAGTATGGGAAACAATGATATTTGAGCTCCAATTCATATAAACTTTCACTTAATAGGACATAGTCAAAAGGTGTGTTGAATTTTTAAAATGGCTGCATGAAGGAGAATTTGCATTCTTGGAAAAAGGCACGGGTGAGTTTAAAGAGAACCAGTGGAAAAGTGGGCTTGTCTATGTTTAAGTCAATGAGCTCTTTATAATTAATAACCATTTTATTAAGCACTAAATAATGAATATTTAATGACTGGCATTACCGTTTAATCAGAGGGAAGGCAAAGTGAGTTAAATAAGAATCAAATAAATAGAAAAGACAGTTTATGAACAGGAACATAATTTACTAATCAACTTTCAAAATGTTTTTAAATTTTAATTTCATTTTATTTTCTTGCCTGAATTTTACAGTCATGTATAACCTTTAATTACTAAGTAAAAATATGAAGGGGAAATAGTTATTTAGAATTTAGCTTTGTAACATCCGGTCCATATTTAATTAATAGCCTAAGAAAACATTTTATATTGTCTTTAAAGAAGTATACATTAATCTTCCAGGTCTTTTTTTGTTGGTTACTTTCTAAATGGCTTATTTTGCTGGACTAAATACTTTTAAGGTTTTAAGACTTCATCTTTATAATCTTACAAGAGTCTTCACTAGGGATTTAAACCTTACAACACTAAGCATAAAAATGACTACAGCTTACTGAATTCCAGAGAAGAAAGATGTTTCAGAAATGTCATCAATAAACAAATAGATTGCTTCTCACCTGGATCATTCCAAGCATGAAGGCAAAAGGGCTAAGCAAACTTAAAATCCACTCCAAGGATACAGGAAGGTATCTGTACAATGCTGTGAATCCCAGATTTCCCCAAAAGACAGTGAGAAGGAACACGACCAGGCCAGTGAGGAAAGATTTCTTTACCAAGATGCTCATTAAGAAAGTCAAAGCTATCTGAAATGAGAGAGGATCTACTTTGTTTGTGTTTCTCTAAAAATTATTAATAGCATAATAAAATAAGATTTTTAATATACAAAATTATAGTTATATTATGATCTTGTATATAATACACAAAGCTTTGTTCTGCAAATTGTATTAAAAATTGGCATTACAAAACACCACAAATCAAATGCTACATGTCCATAGATTTTGACATGCAAACAGAGCAGATAGCAAAAAGGGGAGAGGTACGTAATCAATTAATTTGTAGGCTGTCAGGTGGACTGGGAGACATTAAATTCACCAACTCACCAAAGACAATCCATAGAGGAGAAAGAGGGTGAAGATCACCATGAAGCCTGTCAGAATGATAAACTGGGTTGATTTTATAACCAGTGCCAAGAAAATGGCCATAATGAAGATGAAACCAGCATACAGCAAACCCCAGGAAACCCTAATGTGGAAACAAAATGTTATTTTAGTATTTCATGTTCAATTGAAAAGCAGGACTTGGAACGGATTCTAACATCATTCATTCATTCATTCATTCTCTCATTCAGCAGATATTTATTGAGTGTTCTAAGGATATGTAAATATAAGGTAATAATTCCAGGCAGAATTCTTTAGGAATTAGGAATGCTCTTTAGGAATTAGGAATGTTCTTTAGCAATTAGGAATATTTTCTCCTAAAATTGATTTCAGAAATGCACACATTTACACATATATACACATAATTGTGGGGGGGGAAGAAAAGCAAGGCTTCCATTCTGATAGATTTTGGTTCAAACAGTTTGTCTGTTGCATTCTTACTTTGTGACAAACTCTGTAACCGCTCTCTTATTCCTTTATACCTCTGGACACTAGAAATAATACTACAGTGATGACTCAATGAGATGATATCTATGTAGGACACCGTCTTAGTGCATGGCAGCCCCTTAGTGAGTCTCAGATCCATTTCTCCGCTCTGGAGCCCCTCTGAGGTGAATAGCATCACAAATTTTCTTGGAGATAAGAAATTCTTCCTTATGTATAATTTTGTATATCCGTGTTTTTTCAAATGCTGTTGTCATCTTTCTCTGGATGTGCTCACCAAATAGTCTACATATTTGCCTTTAATTCCATTCATTTTTCTGTTAAGCTAGAATGCTAAAACATTATTTCATTTCTTTTGTCTTAGAATAGTTCACTCTCCTTTCCTCATCAGTTTCTTTATCTTGTTTTACAATATTCTTTGAAGGCTATAATGAAATAATAATAATTTTAAAAATCAAAAACAAAAACAGCTGCAAAACCAACAAGATAGTAGCCAGAACATATAGCAATTATTATATGTTGGGAAATGTTTTAAGAACTTAGCAAATATTAAATCATTTTATTCTTAAATCAATTTATTCTCACAATAGCCTTATGCAGAAATAGCATTATTTTCCTCATTTTATTGACAGAGAACCTAATGCACAAGGATGTTAAGTAACTCTGTTTCAAGTCCAGGCCTTTTGGCTCTAGAGTCTTTAGATTTCACTGCTCTCCTATATTTCTGTCCAACATTAATTCAATAAAGAGGTCAGTATTGATTTATAGGATTTTCATCTTGGGATTAGGATGAAATTCTAATTCTTCTAGACTCCTAATTTGTTGCCATTTGCACAATTCAGCTGGCTCCCTGGCCTCTATGTTATTTCCTTTCTCCTCCCTGCAAACATCACCTCCACGCCCTTCAGGTCAATTATTCATAAATTCTTACACAGAACCCTGTCTATTCTTGGAATTACTCAATCTCTGACATTTTAAATTCACACTACTCAGCCCTTATTCACAATCCTGTTTTGTTTGCTCATTCCCTCAGATATACCCGCCACGTTCTTCAGTTTCAAAAACACTCCTGATCCTTGGCCTCTTTTTCCCTTTCCGTCCTATTCTCGTTTGAAATCCACTTCTGTCTGGCATAGACACCAACGTCTACCTTTTCTGTTACCCTCTTGCTATGGTTGTCTTCCATCGTCCTTGCTTCACAATCACCCAGCAAACCTAACCCCGATGTTCTTATTTCACTCAGAGAAGCAAGTAACACCTGGCAAACATTAAACCAATGGCAATTTATTCCGTTCAGAAGTATAAAGGAAACAGAAAATCATTTAAGTTTTAATGAAGATGCAATGAAGATGCCCGGTATTCATGAGTTCCTCCATGTATTCATTTGTGCTACATTTGACTCACCAGAATGCTGAATCTCGAAGACCCATCATCACCATCAAACCCTTCATCCTTTTTCTCTCTCTTGTGATGTTAACGGATGCATAGTAAGTGAATGGGGAAAAGGAAATAATGCAGAAGACAATGAGCATATCTGTTAAAACTCCTGCTTGTTCAATAAAGGGCTGCAGCTTCATACATTTTCCAGTAACTGACATCAGTTCCTCCATCACTGAATGATTTGTTGTGACCTGAAGAAATATTAATAAATAAAATTTGTATATTAGTAAATGGCGTACTCTGTTTTGTTTCAATCATCTGTGTTCCTATGAGTGCATGCCTGACCTATTGGGATATGATGCTAGCCTAAATTTCCACTTCTGTCTTCTGTCATTGGCCCACGTGGAGCTTGGAGTCCAGGCATTCTGATATACCTACAGTTCTGAGAATTTACCATGTGTTATATCACCTCCCTGCCTAACATTACTTTACAAACCTCTCGCCTCAAGCTTCGAGTTTAAATGTTATTTAATTGGAAATTCTTCCATTCTCATTCTAGACTGAGAAGGTTTTGCTCATTTACTTAAAGGATTTTAAGTCCATGTTAGCTTATTTCTGTTCTAATAATTTTCTTGTTATGTGCCTGGCTTCCTGACAAGGTTGAGTCCATGGATAGATTTTTCTTCTATTTGTGTCTATATCCCAATGACATATGGCAACTTTAGTAAGCTTTGCCAAAAAGATAAGGATGAGTAAATGAAAGAACAGGGCTATTTACTTATATTTTCTTCCATGAAACTTTCAATTCCTCTAATATTAATTTTCATTAAATATTAATTTGCATTGAATATTTCATACTCACTTCTATAATGGCAGCATTAATGGCAGCTTGAAGAGCCACAAAACCTTTCTCCCAGAATGATGAAACTTCACAGTCAATATCTTCACTCATTCCATAACAATGAGCTTTGTGAAGAAAAGAAATCGTACTATCATCATGGGTTTTTTAGTCTTAATTATAGGAAACAGTGGACTTCACAATGACCCCAAATTCCAAATGTTCCTATTTTGACTAAGTCCTATGAAAACGTAAATTGTAATAATGATTCTCAAAATGAATCAGGCAGAACACTCTTATGAAATGTTCTGCATTAATTATTATACTCTAAGCTTTTTCACACCATCTTTTGTGCTTTTCTTTCAATCAAGAATTTTGTTGATCTCTTCTCTTTTTTTATTTGTGTTGTGAAAAGAGTATCTTTTTCTGTTTTTCAAAAGTCGGCAGGGTCTAATAGGGATTGAGAAACACTGAACTAAATCTTCTTCTAACATATGACCCAGACACAATAGGCAAATGGAAGTTCAAATATGATAACAACTTAAATCATGTCGACCAGAATGTCTTTTACAGAAAAAGACTCATTTATTAAGAAGAAAGTCTACCAGTCTATTAAATATTAAACTGTATTAAAGATATATTTAAATATTTTAAACTCTACTATTCCAAATATCTCATTACATTTTTTATTCTATACTTTGCTCACTTGCTCTAGATTATGATTTTGAAATGTGTATAAATGGTCTTATTTATTTTTTTCCTCTCTTTATCAATATATAGTGCCATTGCAGGAATGTGAGTCAATGTATTTATCCATTCTCCTGTTAATGATAATTTGGTTAGTTTCTTTATTCTTTGTACTATTACAAATAAAAATCTGCTGCTATAAAAATGCTTATGTATATCTTCTTATAAATATGTGTATGTCAGGATAGTCTCTTATATGCTGCAGTGACAAACAATCCCCAAATCTCAGTGATTTATCACAGTAAAAGTTTATTTCTCATTCCGGGTGCAAATTCAGCATGGGTCTTGGGTATGAGTGTTGGGGTTCTCTATTCCACATCAAACTAAGGATCCCAAGATGAAGGGAGTTTCCTCCAACTGGTAGTTGTACTGTTATACTGACCTCTTCTTCATTTTCAGAAGCAGGTGAGGAAAGGTGGAGAACTCACACCTGGTTTTAAATGCCTTGAGGCTAGCTCTCTCATCATAGCTTCAAATAGTAATTATTCTATGCCCTCAGGAAGGAGAGAAGAATAGGCTGCAAGTCTGTAACACCGGTATGAGAGTTTCACTAATAAGATTTCTATGATGCTGGGTTATAGCCTCATGGTGTGAAGGTTCTTGCTAAAGTTGCAGAAAGGAATTTCAGGACACTCACACAACTGAGCAATAGTGGCAAGTATATTGAGTGAAAGCCGACAGGCTTAGGAAAGGCTTGTGCAGAAGTGAAAGTACACTCCCAAGAAAGGAAGCAGACAGGCTCAAAAAGAACAACTGTCCGGAACCCTGAGCGGTTGCCATTTTTATCTGATGAGTAAGAACAGAATCGACACTGACCACCCAGGCTTCTCTGACTTCATCAATCTCCAAAGTTATTTAACAGAATTGTGGAAGTTCTCGTGAATGTGCTAAGACATGACAGAACTAAGTGCAATAATTAAGAAGGGGACAAAATATGTCCTTATTAGATGCTACGTAAACAGATACCCAGAAAACACAAGAGCATTGACTCTGAAGACCCCTTTGATTAGATGAGCATTTGCTATTTCTTGTCTTCTGTCAGATTTGCGTTTGGTTTGTTCTTGTTTTTCTAGTTACTTGAAGTGTGACATTAGGTTGCTAATTTGTGATCTTTCTGTCTTTCTGATGTAAGCATTTAGTGCTATACATTTCCCTCATAGCACTGCTCTTACTATATCCCAGAGATTTTGGTAACCCGTGTCACCATTGTCATTCAATTAATAAATTTTTTTGATTTGTATCTTGATTTTGTCATTGATCCATAGATTATTCAGTGGCAGGTTGCTTTATTTCCATGTTTTTATATAGTTTTGCAGTTCCTCTTGGAATTGATTTTTAGTTTTGTTCCACTGTGGTGTGAGAAGGTACATGATGTGATTTCAATTTTTTTCAATTTGCTGAGACATGTTTGGTTTCTAATAATTACTGGGAGTGACCCTTCGTTGACAGTCAGCAAAGAAACAAGAACCTCAGTCCTATAGCTGCAGGGGACTGAATTCTATCCACATGAACAAGCTTGAAAATGGATTCTTCCTAAGAACCTCAAATAAGAGCTCAGCTTGGTCAGCACCTTTATTTTGGCCTCCTGAAGCCCTAGGCACAGATCCAGTTGAGCTTGTCTAAACTTCTCACCCACAGAACTGTGAGCTAACAAGTAGGTGTTGTTTTAAGCCACTGAATCTTGTGATAATTTGTTGCACAGCAATAGAAAACTAATATAACCTCTGTAGGACAAAAGTCTCTAGGAATGTGGTATATTTTTCCATTTATTTGGGTCTTTTAAAACAAAATATTATATTTTTTCTATGAGTGATCACATATTTTTAGAATTTTCTCTTCCTCTAAGGTACATTTTTAGTTGCTACTATTTATTATTTAGTTCAGTAGAGGATTATATATCTTAACACATTTTTCAACTAAGTATTACTAGCACATCCTATTTTTTATGGTATCTTTTTCCATTCTTGTGTTTTTGATTCCCTCTCTTATTCTTTAACATTTTAGACATGTTTATTTTATATTCCTGATTTTATAATTTCACTGGGAAAGATGTATTTGGCTTTGTTGGTTCTCCTAGCTCTCAATAAGGGTGACTTGTCTTCTCATAGTGGACTATGAACATATATTGAGAGATATTTTATCTTTGTGGCTTGAGTTGAGGCTGCACTTTTATTGAGAAGATTTATTCTCTCTTCTGCTAGGCACCCTGGTGCCTGACCAACCCAGGATCACTTTATTTATCTTTGCAGTTGGGATTTCTCACACCAGGCAGGTGAAGTAAATAAGAACCCCAAACCCAGGAAAAAGCAGGCCGAAAGCTACAAATCCTCAAAGGAAAATTCTCTTTTCATCATGAAAACCCAAGTTATGACTAACAACCTTCTTTTTAGTCTTCCTTTGCCAACAGGTGATTTTTTGTTTGTTTGTTTGTTTACTTTTTCACCAGATAAGTCTATAGCCTTCCTTTCCAGATTCCAAATTAAGGAAGGTATTTCCATCTCATGCAAACGCAAGATGTCATGTATATCCACATAGCTACTAAAACTCAAACCTCTTGGTTACTGAGACTGGCAAAATCATATAACATTGATGATAATCTACTCTAGATTTGGTGCCCTCTTCATTTTGTACTCTTGGGAATTTCCCTCACTGTCAGGTGAGCTTATGTAAACATTTAAAGGAAAATTTGTCCTATTTTATTTATAAACAACTTAATTTACTTTTAATAACCATATAATATACTACCTTTAATATCTCTGTGTGTATATATGTGTACATATGCAATTTACATATCTATATAATAAGCGTCTGTATAAGTACACGTATATAATCATATATAACAGCCATATATCAAATGTGTTAGTATACCCAAAAATGAATACACATTTTTTAAGTGCGTGGCATGCCATATGGACATTTCCATATCACCATGGAAAACAGGGATTGTCTAATTTGACATACTAACCTCTATTCCCACATATGGCTTATAACATCATTGAAATAGAGAATAGCGGAATTTTATAACTGGAAAATTACCTGTATGGTCGCTGTGTTCCTTCTTTGTTGGGAGTTTGTGGCCCACGGAGAACTTCAAATGATATGAGTACATATTAGTAAAGATGACTTTTACTATTTCATCAGGATAATGTTCTTTCAATTCTTTAATACTTTCCTCATCCGGCATAGCCAAGACTTCTCTACCTGCCATTACAAGAAGGGAATATTATTGTTAGTCAATTATTAGGAGACAGAACTTCAGGAGGTCATGTTCAATTGCTTTTACTAGAGTTATTTATGAAAGTAAAACAAAATCAAGTATTAACTTTGAGAAAGTCGGGTAAGCTACAAGGTCGAGGAGAGATATTTCTAAAGTTCCATTTAGACACAATCAGAAGAAATACATGAAAATTAGTTATTTTATTTTTATATGTTTTGATATACTGAGCCAATTTAAATCACATAAAATATGGTACTATATCAATTAAACTATTCACAGAAGAATTAGTGTTCTTCTAAATCTAAAATGGTAGATATAGATAGGTAGATTGATATAGATAGAAGGATATTTAGATTGCAATTAGGCACTGATTTATATCAGGTGAAAATAGCTATAAAAATTTATTTTCATTTAACAACTCTGATGGAATGGTTAATAAGTTTTAAAAAGAGTGAAAATTTTAAATATAGGTCAAGTTCTTATGTTGACATCACTAAAAGAATTTCTCTTTTCAGCAGATATTGTGTTTAAAGGTATATAGATGTTTCATTAAGACTGAAAGAATGAGAGCGAATACAAGAAAAGTCCTGGATTGGGGTGGAACTGGTGAAGATGAATGTGGAAAGAACAGGTCACATGTATTTTAATAAAATTGAATTTTATTCTGGAGTCTATTTTTTAAATCTGTGTCATCATGAGCAAGTCACTTCATTTTTTTAACTCAGTTTATATATTTGTAAAATACACTTAACAATATCTATTATTATTACAGAATATTAACACAGAGTACAGAATAATATAGAATAATACTGTCATTACAAAATAATATTCTACTCCAGGGCCAGATGCAGTGGCTCATGCCTGTAATCCCAGTACTCTGAGAGGCCAAGACAGGAGGATCTCTTGAGGCAAAATAATATTCTATTACTACAGAATAAAGTCTCTGAAAAAGCACATGGTAGCATTGAGTGAATATTTATTATCATAATTGCATGTGGCTTTGAATGAAGGTATTGTTGAGAAGCACAAGTTCCTGACCCTGAGGCTCTCAGGAAGACATCTCTGAAACAGAGGACAGGAGCGAACATGTCTCAGTACAGATTAGGAGACTGGACCTTAGGTGGACAGAGCAGATCAAGTTTTAATCTTGAATCAGAAGTGGATTCAGTGTTAGTAGATAAGACACACAGTGTAGACATTCAGATTCAGAGGTAATAGTGTGACAGTCGGTGACGTGCCATGGGGAAGCATGTTTTTTGTGTGTGTGGATTAAAGATTGTTTCTGCTTTTATTGACACATAATGTTTTTACATGTTTATGGGATACATGTGTTATTTTGTTACGTGCATTACATAGAATGTGTAATGATCTAGCCAGGGTATTCGGGGTATCCATCACTTTAAGTATTCATCATTTCTATGTGTTGGGAACATTTCAAGTTCTTTCCTCTAGCCATTTTGAAATATGCAATACATTGTTGTTAACAATTGTCACCCTGCTCTGCTAACAAACACAACTTATTCCTTCTATTTACTTGTTTGTTAGTACCCATGAACCAACCTTTCTTCATCCTCCTCCCAACACACCCTTCCCAGTCTCTGGTATCTATCATTCCACTCTCTACCTCCATGAGATCAACTTTTTTAGCTCCCACATAAGAGTGAGAACATGTGATATTTGTGTTTCAGTGCCTGGCTTATTACACTTAACATAATGACCTTCAGTTCCATCCATGTTGCTGCGAATTACTCGCTTTCATTGTTCTTTTGTGCCCTAAGAGTATGCCATTGTGTATATGTACCATGTTTTCTTTATCCATTCCTTCACTGATGGACACTTAGGTCGATTCCATATCTTTGCTATTGTGACTAGTGCTGCAATAAACAGGGGGATACAGATATCCCTTTGATATACTGATTTCTTTTCCTTTGGAGAAATACCCAAGAGTGGCATTGCTGGATCATATGGTACTTCTATTTTTAGTTTTGTGAGAACTATCTATTCTGTTTTCCACAGTGGCTGTACTAACTTACATCCCCACCATTAGTGTATAAGAGGGCAAAGCATGTTTGAGATGGTTCACATCTTCCTAGCACAGCAATGTGCCATGAAGCACAGACAGGAAAGAAAATACAACATAGTCTGGAAACTGCGGCCACAGAGACTCCAAAAAAGTCGATTGCACTAATAAATACAAGGGTCTGGACACAGACTTAGTTAATGAACTAACCAAGAACAAAACTAACCCTAAATCATCTGTTTGTTCCAATAGATATAATCCCGGAAATTATTGTGAAATATTGGGAAAGATCTGTAATCCTTTCACTGGAGCTGCTTATCTGGTAGGGTCTGCAGACTGCTTCTGCCTCTGGGAGAGCCAACTTGTAAATAAAGCCAGTACACAAGACTATAGACCTGAGAGCCAGAGACAAACTGTTGATAAACCTCTATCCCGCCCTGCGTTAATACTCTGGTCATTTAAACTAGACAAAGGATTCTTTTTCCTTAAGATAGGTTGATCCAGGATTCTTAATCTCAACAGAAACATCTATAAAAATATAGTATTTTTAAATAGATTATTGTTAACTAGTCACCCTACTGATCTATCAAACACTAGGTCTTATTTCTTTTATCTAACTGTAAAAAATATAGTACCATTAATCTTATTTTGCATATGGTGATAATAGGGCCAGAGAAGTTGATGACTTACAAAATGTACTACAACCTCTTGCCTGTGCTCTAGCCAGCCTCTCCTCTAATGGCATGACATTGTTACAGAAATTAATCTTGATAGAATAATTCTCTTGTTATTTTTCATTGATGAGTCTTTTAATCTAGAAAGGGTGGAACTCTGAAACCCAAGATATTGAGAGGAATCTTCAAATATAGGAAGAGCATCTTTGTGGTGTGAAAAGGTGAAGATCAAATTCCCATTATCAAATTTTAAAAACAAAAAGACTGGTTGTGCTTTGTCTATAATAACGAACAAACACCTAGAGCAACCGTCTCATTCTGGCGGCAACGCTTTCAGAGCTACAAGTCGACATATGCCTAAACACTACTGCTTTCACCAGTCTGTGTATTCTGTGCTTCCCCAAACACTATGAGAGATCAGCAGGTTTCTTTGTTGAGAGACTGTGCACTCCAAGTGGAAGCCTCTTGCTTGGCAAGCAATGCATTTAGTTTTAACTTAGATATTGAGTAGTGGCATCTTACAATGAAGGGAAAGTATGTTCACATTTCACATACTCTAGAAAATTTGACAACTGACAAGATTTATCAACTGAAATGTAAATCAAATGCATACATTTGCAGTCAAATGAACCAAATATTGACATCAGACATTCCTCCTAAGTTGCTAGAAAACTTACCTGCTAGGAAGGAAGCAGAGGCTACTTTATCCATTATCTGTTGGGTTGTATTGGTGATAGGTGTGTAAGCAACAGAAAATCTGGATTCACTGAATGAATCTACCCGTCCCAGGTCCATGGTAGGCAGTGAAGAAAAATCATGAACACTATGGCCATGAGGATACAGGTACAAATAGAGTAGTAGGAACAATGAGCTTAACCATTCCTACACAATCCAAGAGAAAGGATAAAGAAAATTATGATTTCAAATTAGTCAGCCACGATCATTTTGTCATACAGTTTGTCTCTTTGTTCCCTTTTCTAATTTCAATATATACCCTGTTATGAACTGTTTAAAATAAGTACGGTACTAATTCAGCAGTTTGGGTAATTTTAAGGTGCTATTAATGGCAATTCAAATTTATTGAGCCTCAGTGCCAATGCTGAAACATGCACTGATCATGAAAAAATGTGAAATGCAATGGTAGCAAGCTGTTTTAAATTATAACCAGCTGGGATTACCTTGGTGTCCCACGCATGCTGCGTTCGATTCTACTGAAAGTCCATGTGTTGTAAGAGACAGTTCCAAGGCATTGCTCACTTAGTAATGATATATTGGTTACATGCCAGGATTCTGGCATTGGAAACTCAACAGAATGCCGGTGACCTTAGGGACACTGTCTTGACTAGTTATTTATAAATCCTGGTCACATGCAAACTCCCAATAAGAAATCACTTTATTTCTAAAATGTATGATCTTAGAAAAAAATCTCACAAAGTATATATAGTAGAATTCCAATTTAGTTAAATATGCTACCTAGCTATATCCATCTGATTTTTAAAGATACCAAAGTTTAACCAAGATTTTTGTTATGTGGTAAGATTATAAGACCTAATGCCAGTTTTCTTCTTGGCACTTAATACATTTTCAACTTGTCATTTTTGAGGAAAATGAATTGTTTTTTAAAAGATAAAGAGATCTCAAAGGGAAAATACCAGTTATCTATTACTGTGGATGGATTTGTTTAACATATCTCTGGAATACCAGTATCTTAACACTAGTATCTATGAGTGGGAACATTGGTAAAAAGTGTGACCATTGGCTTTTAAAACATTTATTGACTTCTCAAGTGCTGACCAGTTTCAGTGCTTTTAGATATCAATTTATGAGCCTATGTCAATTAAAATGTCTTCAAACAGACTCATGGTTTGAGGAACAGCTTTTTATATTGTATAAAGGTGTTTTATTATTTTTTTCTTTGGTGTGTGTATTGGGGTGCAGAGATAAACAAAGCATAAATACCTCCAAGGTAATATATATTTCCTATCATACATATAAAGTGACACAGATATTGAATCATACCAGTAAGGACTCTCTTTTCATTCTCCATTTTTTAAGAAAGTTCTTGTGTATTAAGGCCCACGTTTGTTGACACACACTGATCTCTCTCTTACTCATTTTGCCCTGTTTAATGAGAAAAAAAAGAAGATAAAGTTAATGCAAAGTTCTTAGAAGAAATATCCTGCAAACAACAACAACAAAAAAGAGTAGCCTAATAACTCCAAAGTTCTAAATGAGTGTTTAGAATCTGAGTATTCCCAAGTTCATATTTTATTACTCTCCCAATCCCCTCCTTTCCCCACTTGCACTCTTTGTTCTGTCATTTGTTTGTGATGCACTGTGCCAGTTATCAATTTATTCCCTCTCAGCTCCAAATTCTCCCTTCAGAGCCTGCTCTATAAAAATGGTTCTGGGCCCTTGAAGTATTTCCCTTTGCCAGCTGGCATGATGTTATACGTCATCAGCAGAGAGAACTGCAGAGACATTGCAGGAAGCAGAGGCTCTCCTTTCTGGTATCAGTGTTTCATTTGCCAGGTTTCTATAGAATATTTTTATTTCACTGCTCAAACTAAATGGTTTTCTCCAATGCAAACTACCTGGATGGTGCGGGTTTCGCTGTGTATTTTCTCTAGCTCTTGACTTAGGGCACAGTAGTGTATCTGGGAGCCCTAAGCAGCTATAGTCCTTTCCTCAGAGCTTGATTTCCTTTACCCCTCCTATTGCAAAGGCAGTGCACCCCAGTCCTTGTGCCCACAGCTTGCCATTCTCCTTCTCTGCCAGTCAGTGGGTTGCAACCACACCGCATCCAACTTGCCAACACCTTGTCTCCCCACCCAAGTTTGTTCTTCCTTGGATATTCTCCCTCAGCCTTAGGATGCACTTTTGAGCTCTTAATCCATCTTTATAGTTATTCTCCTATCATTACTAAATATTTTTCTATATGAAACTTTCCTTGTTTAATTACTGTGTGGTTTCTGTCTCCTGCTTAAGCCCAGACCAGTGCATACACCCCTCTTTACCTTCAATAAATGGATCATTGTACACCTGGCTTAACATATCTATATTTAGCTTAGAACCTGAATAACAGAGCCTGCTAGCTTTTCATGAAAATGTATTTCTTTTTCTTTCTGAGCACAGAGCTACGCTCCATTCACAATGACGCCAATTGCTTTCTAAGCAATGGAATAGGTTGCAGAAGAAATATGTGCTATTTCTGAGTCATCATCTTAAGAAGTAGGTGTGTCTCTCCTTGCTGTTTTTCCTTTTCTGACAGCCAGATGCCTTAGCAGACAGCAGGGCCAAAAGATGGATGGAACCCAGTTCCCTAAATCATCATAGGAAGAAAACCAACCAATGACCAGAGGCAGGTGTCTTAGATGGTTTAGTGAACAAGAAATTATATTCTATTTTACTTGGGCCATTACATAATTTTGGTTAGATTTTTATCCTCACAGCCTAATTTATATTAACTAGTGTGCTCTTTTAAATGAATCTTAGAAACATTTTGGCAAGTTCAATAATGACTAAAGATCTGATTTCCATTGCATTAAATTTATTAATTCATTTAGGAAGAATTAACATTTTTATGGTATTGAATTTTCTTGTACATGCAAATTGTTTTCAGTAACTATTTTATATCCTTTAATAATGTTATTTACCTTTTGAAGTCACTACAAAAATTTTATTAAATAATTTTATTATAATTACTTATAAAATGCATAGCTTATGACTAGCATTTTGTTGTTTTTATCATGCGCATTGGTCATTGCTCATTTATAGAGGTGCTAATGGTTTTGTATATTAATCATATATCTAAAAACATCAATGAATTCTTAAGTTAGTATGGCATTTTTCAAATAAATCTTCCTGTATTCTAATATAGACAATCATATCACCCTAAAATACCCCATTAATCTCTTATAGTCTTTCTTGTCCCTATATATAAGATAGGAACATTATGCAATGTTGAAGAGTTAGGGTTATAACAGGCATCCTTGTTATTTTCCCGACTGAAGAGCAAATACATGAAATTTTCACCATTAGAAATTGTACTCTCTATAAGCTCTGACTTCTATATTATACAATTCATCCATGTAACAAAAACCACTTCTACCCCCTAAATCTGTAGAAATAAAAAAATAATTTTTTAAATCTATATAACTACATATAAAATCCTGGAAATATTTTATATTGATTATATATTAAACTAAGATTTTTAATGTATTAGGTAAATACAACTTATTATTAAAATTAAAAATAAAGAGATGGCATTCTCTACATGCTTTTGTTAAATGGTTTTTATTAGGATAAAGGAACATCAACTGCTGTTCTACTTTCCTAAAGTTTTGATTCATAGATAAATTTTGCATGTTAGTAGATACTTTCCCATATTCTCTTGTGATTATATCTAATATAACCTGCTAATATGTAATTTAGCTTGATATAGTCTCTCATGTTTTCCATAAAATATTATAATTTCTCATAATATTTTTTTAATATTATTGAGTTGAATTTGGCAATATTTTACTTGGGATTGTTTACAAATATAAATTACAGTGGACTATAATTTAATTTTTTATCCACTAGCCTTGTCTGATTTTAGCCTCAATGTTGTGTTAGCTTCATTATAGGTAGCATTTTCTCTTTTTCAATTCTCCAGTGTAACACATAGGATGATCTGGCCCTAGAAGGCTAGTAAACTTGCTCCTGCTGATACAACCTTATGAGCCTGTTGCCTCTGGGATGGGGATGGGCTAGATTATTATTGCTGTTAATTAACAAGGGTTCAATGAATTACTAATGATTGGCTTATTCTGTTTATCTATTTAAACTTGATGCAATTTTGATAATTTTCACCACAAAGGTATCCATTATATCTATATTTATTAGCATGAAGATATAATTTAAAATGTCTATAACTAAAAATGCTTTTAAAATACCTTATAACATATATGTATATATATTTTTTCTTTCTATTTTTAAACTTTAAAAATTTTTATTAGTCTTGCTAAAATTTTGAATTTATTAATAGTCTAAAAACAGCATTATTACTGTTTGATCTTTTTCCTTGTTCATTATGTCTTCTATTTTATTAATCTATCTTTTTACTTTATTAATGCTATTTTTTTGGTTGTTAGTTTTGCTGCTTTTCCCCTTAGCTTCTTGGCTTGGGGACTCAAGCCAAGTCAATGATGGACTCATCACACAGGGGCTGGGAACACAGACTCTGGAGCTGGGCGGGCTGTCAAGCTGCCTGATTGATTGCACCAGTGACCCCAGTTCTTCACCTCTGCTTGTGTCCACACCCTTAGGGTGGTAATTTTGGAGTTTGTCTCATAAAGGCCAAGAGAAGGAGGCAGGAGTGGTGATGGGCCAGTTCTGAGCCTCAACTGTACGAGGCCTTGGGTGTAACTCCTTGCTCTCTGCGATTCTCCCAATGCTATGACAGCAGACTGTGCTTGCTGGAGGATGATAGGCACATGAAGCTGAGTCATCCCAGTCACCTAGTCGAGGGCGATGGCCAGTCAGCCCCCAGAGATACAACCAAGCCTGTTTGAAGTCAGCAGTCTCTTAGGAACCACTGCAGCCATCACTGCTATAAATGCTTATTGCTGCATGTTATTGGTTTCTTTTGTACGTGTTTTTTTTTTTCGCTATGCAACATAAATGCAGCAATAGACCACCGATATAAGTTACTTAGGACTGCCTTTTTAGCTTCCATAATATTGAAGTTTCTTTGTTTTTAGTGACTTTTTATTTTTGATTTCTAATAACTGTGATCAGAGAAATGACTTCTCTGTAAGATGTTGCTTCTTTGAAATTCCTGAAGATTTCCATGGTGGTGCATCATGTTTCAATATTTGGAAGTGTTCCATGTGTGTTTGAAATACATGTATATCACCGTTTAGGTTAAGTGTTTTATACATATCTATTTAATCTTTCTAATAGATAGAATATAGAAATGTAGTTCAATTTTAATTTAAAGTACACACAGAGTAGATTTATTTGTTAATTAAATTTGCCAATGAATTATGTGTTTCTGTGGGGAAAGCTGTGATATATTTGGGCTTGTATTTAAGGTGAAGTGTACAAATTCTACCTGAACTGGGGCTGGGTGGCTTCAGCTAGATTAAGAACCCAGGAACATGTGTCCTGTGTGTAGGCTAGTTCATGAACTTTACTTAAAATTGCCTGCAGAGAGCAGCATTATTTTCCCATAGATATTACATCAGTAGCTAGAAAGCAGAAGTACAGCTGTAGACCACCCATTCCCCTGGTAGGAACAACAAAGCACTGGCTTAGCATATTCGACTTTGAGCAAAGAACATGATGTGAGAGAGAGAGAGAGAGAGAGTGTGTGTGTGTGTGTGAGTGTGTGTGTGTGAGAGAGAGAGTGGGGGGTAACTTAGTAGAGGAATTTATACATACATTTTATTTCAGCAAGGATATAAAATACTCCCCAGAAGGAGATGGCTCAGTGCATAATAATAATGCCACATCTTTCCATAGCCCCAGTCAACCGATACTATACAAATATGATTTGCTGAGCCTCTCCTGAAACCTGCAGGACTTCATTGCTCTCATAGGGCCTTTCCTGTGGGAGAACACAGGATATCTAAGCTGAATTATAGAAGGTAAAGAGATTCTGGAACAAACGATCATCAGTTTTCTGGGAAGCACACCAGGGACGTGACCTGGAAGAATGAATCAGGACTTTTGAGCACAAAGCCATGTCCTGCCTTGTGAATCAAGTAATCCCCTCCCCTCATACGCATGCCATGTTGGCTAGGGATGGAACCCACGTGGTTTCCATGAACTCCTCCACAGTGATGAGGCGTAGGTATGCCCCCAACTGTAGCGCCATAACGTCATGCACAGGGCAGTGCAAAGCTCAGATGAGGCGTCCGGAGGCCAAATCCAATGGGAGGCACATTAGCCAGGGCAGTGTCAGAGAGCACTGCCAGAGTAAGAATCTACAAGTGGCAGCTTCATGAGGCCAAGAGGCAAGTCTAGATATAAGCAGGTCAACTAAAGAGGTCAGAAAGCCCACGGAAAAAGAGAAGGAGGGAAAGACAGTTCCAAGAATAAAACAGAGTAGGTGAGAGTATTAAGTGAGGAGGTGCAGGGAATCCCCATAAGTGGTTCTTAGTGCAGAAAATTCGGTATGAACACTTTTAAGGGAACTGTCTTGCCCTCCTGTGAGAAGGGCAAACTGGCTGTGCAGGAGGGTGAACTGGCTTAGAAGGTGATCTCCTCTCTATGGAATCAGCCATACCCGAAGCAGCATAGACACTTCAGTCTGACTCCACCCCCTCAGATTTTACATTGTAAAGTTGTATTGCCTACTTTAGTTTTCCCCAGTTCATGTGTGCTCTGTAGTTTATAAAAAGACTAACAACAACATACATTTCTTAGACATATGGCAAATAGTTTCAAATTGTAAACTGCTGTTAAATTCAGAACAAAATGTTTATTCTATAGGAGCATGAAAGTTCTATTTACCACAGCATGCATTTAATATAATATTGTGGTAAGGAAAAGCTAAATATTTCACATTCTGATTCACTCATTGCATCCAATGAGTAAAAGATTCTGGAAAGCGTCTTATGTTTCTAAAATTCTTATAGCCTGACAGTGAGAGAAGCAGAAAATAAAAATATTTTTGTAAATTCCCTTTGTAAACAGTTACCAAAGTCAGAAAAACAGTTATCCAAACTGCCTCCAAATTATTGCACAATAAAAGCAAATAACTATAACTTCAAAAACAACCCAGCCTTACAAATCAATTCTCAAAATTCTAAGATCTTTACAAAAATTTTTTAGCCAATTTTGGCTTATTATTCATACACTTATATTCTGGTTAAAACAATATAATAGTTGCATAATTTTTAAAACCTTTTAACTCAATGCTTTTATCTATTGATATTTAATATTAAACATCAGACATCAAAAAACTTCAGAATAGCCCATTAATTTTCAAAATAATTTCTTCACAGGTGGTTGGCATTTAGTTCATAAAGACTTATTTATAATTTTGTGATAGGAATTTCAAAAAAGAGAAAACCCTTCAAAACAACCATGCAAAAAGCCCACAAAACAAAACAGAAAAAAAATATAATGAACTTACTTTTGGAAAAATTGAAGCAAGGGATCTAGAAGCACAGTTTATCCACTGGTGGTCTTATTTAGAAGAAAATGATTCACATATTTTTCCTAATCTCTACCACATTTATAGAGTTTGCTCTAACTGTTTGACTTCCTTGAAAAGTTTCTGTGAAGACTGCTGTCAGAGGGGAGGTTAGGATCTCAATTCTGTTGGCTCTGCCAAATATCACTTTCACGTGATCGCTCCCAGGACTGTTTGTCTTTTCAGTTATATTCAGTCAGTTCCTGCAGAGCAATGGCATTTAAACTTCATTGCCTGGCTGTCCTGTATTATAAAGAGCAATCTTACAGAGGAAATTCAATGCCTGTAAGCTTTTCTCTACTATTTCTAAGATGATTGTGGCTAATATTAAAATTGAAAGCACTGTCTTTAAACTGAGAGAAAGTTAAACAGTTTAACCACAGAAAAGCTCTTCTCTCTACCTAGAGCTCCAGATTGCTCAATGGACATCTTCTCTTGGGTACTCAAGATTTTTTTACTCTTTTCCCAGTTTCATTTTCATTCAATTAAGACTATTTTCTATTTTTTTTGACCCATGGATTATTTAGAAGTATATTGTTTAATTTCCAAATGTCTGAAGAGTTTCTTGTTATCTTTTGGTTATTGATCTCTAGTTTAATTCTATTAAGGTTCAGAAAAATTTGTATGTCAAATTGTTAAAGTTTATTTTATGACACGGGATATGATCTACCTTGGTGAATATTCCATATGCACTTGATAAAGCATGTATTTTGTTATTTAGTGGAGTATTATATAAATATCTATTAGATCTAGTTGGTTGACAGTTGTTCAGTTTTTCTATATTTTTGCTAATTCTCTGTCTATTAGTTCTGTTGATTACTGAAAGAGGATTGTTGAAGATTTTAACAAAAATTAGAGATTTATAAATTTTTTCCCTTTTAGCACTATCAGGTTTTGCCTGGTATATTTTGCAGCTGTGTTATTAGATGTACACATATTTGGAGATGTTAAGTCCTCCTGGTTAATTGACCATTTTATCATCATGTAATATCAATTTTTATCTCTAGTAACTTTAGTGTTCTTAAGTCTACTTTGTTTGACAATAATATAGCTATTCTTATTTTCCTTTGATTAGTGTTCTCATGTTATAGGTTTTCTATCCTTTTATATTAGATATATATATTACATATACATTTATTTACTTATTTATTTTAGAGATGGAGTCTTGCTATGATGCCCAGGCTGCACTGGAACTCCTGGGCTCAAGTGATCCTCCTGCCTCAGCCTCCTGAGTAGCTGGGACTACCAGCACACATCACTGCACATGGCTTTATATTATATTTGAAGTGAGTTTCCTATAGACAGCATATAGTAGAGTCATTTTTTTTTTGTTTTTTAAATCCAATCTGACAATATATGTCTTTTAATTGGCATATTTAGACCAGTTAAATTTAATGTACTTATTGATAATTTTGGATTCAGGTCTGTCAGTTGGTAATTTGTTCTCTATAGTTTTAATTTCCTGACTTCTTTGGGGTTATTTGAACTTTTCTTTAGAATTCCATTTTTACCTTACCTATTGTGTTGTTTAACCATACCTATTTGTACAGTTATTTTTTTCCTTTATTAAAAATTGTTATTTTTTATATATTTCAGAATATTATGGGGATACAAATGTTTTGGTTACATTAATTGCTTTAGTACAAATTGAGTCAAACTTATAAGTGTGTCCATTACCCAGATAGTGTGCATTGTACCCATTAGGTGTGAATTCACCCAACCCCTCTCCCCCTCCCACTTGCTTGATTTCCACTGAATTTTATTACCATATGTGCACATGAGGGCACATCTATTAGTTCCATCAACATCTATTAGTTCCAATTTAGTAGTGAGTGCATGTGGTTTTTGTTTTTCCATTCTTGCAATACTTCACTTATAAGAATGGTCTCCAGTTCCATCCAGGTTGTTACAAAAGGCATTAGTTCACCATTTTTTATGGCTGAGTAATACTCCATGGGTATACATATACCACATTTTATTAATCCACTGATGTATTGATGGGCACTTCAGTTTACATTCTCTAGAATTTCATGCCTCAGTGTTTTGTAGTCCTTCCTATATAATTCTTTCACTTCCTTAGTTAAATATATTCCTAGATATTTTATTTCCTTTATTGCTGCTGTGAAAGGTATTGAGTCTTTGATGTGATTCTCTACTTGACTGTTGCTGGTGTATAGGAATGCTACTGATTTGTGTACGTTAATTCTGTAGCCTGAGACTGAGACTTTGCTGAATTTATTAATCAATTCCAGGAGTCTCTTGGCAGAGTATTTGGGGTTTTCTAAATATAAGATCATATCAACAACAAAGAGTGATAATTTGACTTTTTCTTTCCCCATTTGGATTCCCTTGATTTCCTTCTCTTGCCTGATTGCTCTGGCTAGGACTTCCAGCACTATG
>VBSM01003215.1:6740159-6770767 GCA_008086735.1 Cheirogaleus medius | reverse complement strand
AAGGCTTCCACTGAAGGCAGATGACAAGCCAGAAAGTACAGCTCAAGCAGAGACGTGAGGTTTCATTCACTAACTCATCAGGTTTCACATATTGACATGATGGGCAAACACTGACTCCCTGATGGGTCAATGCTGTATGCAAAGACCAAAACACAAGGGCCTAAAAAGAGTCATGGATCAGCATACCTGAGCAGAGAGAGGAACCTCCTTATCAGCATCTAATGCTATGAAATATACAGAGACAAAAACAAATTTGTAATTTTCTGTTTATGTGAATTTGTGGACACTCTAGCCCTGAATGTCAGTGGTCTCTTTCCTCCAGAGCCTTGTTCAATCACAGCAGGGTTTCTCAACCTCAGCATTAATGATGTTTTGGTCAGATCGTTCTTTCTTGTGGGGGCTGACTTGCGCATTGTGGGATGTTTAGCATCATTCCTGCTCTCCACCCATTCAATGCCAGTCATACCCCACTCTCCAACCCCCAGTTGTGGGAAGCAAAAATAATCCCAGACATTGCCCAATTCATCCCATGTTGACAACCACCAGATTAGAAATCTTAGTAATGTATTTACGATGTAATAGCACAATTCTATGTTCATGTATTTTTTTAAATATTGGTTTTATGTAAGGTTTGGATTTGTCTGTTTCCCAGAGTCTTTTCCCTAAGCCATCACTCTTACCTATCTCTAATTTGAAGAAAGCCTGTGATAAAGGTCGCACATCCTCAACAGGCAACTTGTAGACCATCAGAGAAGAATACCTGCCAAGGGAAGGGAGTGAGGCTGACCTCTGCGTTTCAAGGTCTCAGCCCTTGTTGAGTGCATGTCTAAAAAGGAGCAATAACCTCATCAACAGTTTGTTTAAAGAGACACCTAGAGTGCAGAGGTTCTTTGATCAACGATAAGTCAATCTGCTAAGAGGCAGATTAGAAGACAAAGGGAAGAAAATCAACAGCACCTACTCCCTAAGAAGGGAGGAATCAAGACTACTCATCCTTTTCTTAGTGAGAAGAGAACAGCATTTAGGTAAAAGAATTGGGCTCAATTCCTATTTCCCCAACTCTGAGCTTCAGATGTCCTTACTGATAATAAAAATGCTAAGAGATACCATTCACCAGGTTTTGACTGATGCCTGGTACTCTGGCATGAGCTCTCTACTGGTGATCTCCTTTAGTGGGGGATGGCTTTATCTTCTAGGAAGGACCCCTGAGATGACCTAAATACATCCATACTTTAGTACCTGGCAAATAAAGCCCCCATGAACGCTAATGCCCTTACAAGAGTCAGATTCCAAATCAGCACTCTGTTCTCTTATTTCTCTCCTGTGGTAGCCATTGGAATCGACTTTTCTCTAATAATTAAAGTGTTCACAATTACTAAAGAGTTACCAAAAAAAAAAGAATGAGAAGATAACGCTTTTATTTCATCACCATTAAAGAAACACAGACCAAAGACTGAGATAAAACAAAACGACAGCT
Source organism: Cheirogaleus medius (assembly GCA_008086735.1). NCBI lineage: Eukaryota > Metazoa > Chordata > Mammalia > Primates > Cheirogaleidae > Cheirogaleus > Cheirogaleus medius. Next base: position 6,769,290 of record VBSM01003215.1, on the reverse strand, counting down.
GTGTTTACCTTTCCTGCCGAGCAGCCTGTGGGAAAAGCCTCAGGATCTCTGCGTGGAGGGGCTCCACCTGTGTGGGGGTCTTCACTTTCATCACCAGCAGATAATCTTTGCCAAATTTGCTTTTCAGGTGTTGGATGGAACCGATGCATCTGGAGGTAGGAGGAGGATGAGGTCACGTAAGAAAAGGTGGAAATCTACGGCTGGCGATGCTCGGTCTCTGAGGCCAGGGAAGGGCCACCTAGAGCCAGCAGCAGCCACCCCAGCTCCTCCCAGTGGGTGGCCTTGTGCAGGGAAATGTCCTTTGCTCAGAGCATACAACCTGGGGCTGAGTGTGGGCTTGGGCGGGCACTCACCTCAGCCTCCCAGACACCATGATGGCCACTCGGTCACACACGGCCTCAGCCTCTGCCATGTAGTGGGTGGTCAGGAGGGCGCCCCTCTCCGTGTTTCTAAAGGTGGCCCGGATTGCCTGCCTGGAGTTTGGTTGAGGGAAAATGTTAACTAATGGGAATGCTCAAGGTATTGTGGAATTTTTAAAAAGAAGTTCCGTTGACAGACATGAAATATGTAGTGAATTCAGATTAGACAAAGAAAGGATTTTTGTAGGGATAACAGGCATGGAAATAACCAGGCTATTGGTTAGAGTATATAATTTAGAACGTGGCTTGGGATGAACATAGAGAAAGATACTGGGTAAAAGGTTGTTTAGAAAACACTGAGTTCAGGAATATTTAGGAGAAGGCAGTGGGAAGAGAGACAGAAAAAGAGAACTTACTAAAATGCATGATAATCACAACATATACCCAAAAGATACCAAGTGACAGAATTCAGAAAGACTTGAAATGTTTCTTTTTATCTGCTGTAAGAATTGTGTATCAGGTAATGTTGCAGAAAGATTTAAATCTTAATAGTAGATTGATTTGACTGAGTGTAAAAATGTTCCATGCATACCTAGAAGATCTAAGAAAAAACAAAATTTTTAGAGTGGATATTAGGTTGAGAGAATATATCTTTTTCTCGTCAATAAAATCTGGTTGTAATATGAAATCAGATAATTTTTTCTCTTAACATTGCTTTTCCTGGTAATGTTGGGGTCTTTCATTTTCTAAAGTAAAAGACGACCCCGAACGCCGGGTGGTCACAGGATCAATACATCCATGTAGAAGTTACTCATGATATCTCCTCACCACAGTTGCTGCTGCCCCTCGGGGTCCATCCCAGTCGACGGCTCATCTAGAAGCACCACGGACGGCTTCCCCAGGATGCTCAGTGCGAAGCACAGCTGGAACAGCAGGAAGAGCCTGTCTGGCACCCATCTGTGGGGTGCACAGAGTAACCCCGAGTCCTGCTCGTACCTTTCTTTTTATTCCCTCCGATAAGGTCTCCACAGGAACCTTCAGCTGGTCCTGCAGCTTGAGCGCATCCACCAACCTGAAGGAAACAGAGAGAGTCAGTCCACACGACCCCTGAGCACTGGTGACTACGTGTAGGAGAATGAGAAAATCAGAATAAACACTACAATGGGGATGTTTTTCGGAATAGTCAGAGTAGGCATACTATTCAAACCATCTAGGTTCCTTTATGAACTTTTCATGGTCATCTTTTTAATGACTTCTTTCCATATTAAGAATAAACTTTTTCTCTCCAGGCTTAAAGCAAGAGAAAAAAATACTGAACAGAGTTCTAGATGATCAAGTCTTCCCCCACAAGATTGGGGTCACGGGTTAAAACCTCCCTTCCTTAATTTCATGTGAACATCATTACCATGACATCCCCCCAGCAGGGAATGGGGTGTCCTCCGGGCCCACCCCCATGTACCGTAAGATGGCCACCGTAGCGTCCCCTTTCCTCAGCCCTTTCACGGCAGCGTACACCTCCAGGTGCTCCCTCACCGTCAGGCTGGGCCACAGCGCGTTCTCCTGAGGACAGTACCCCAGGAACCCCAGGGTGTCCCCTCCGCCGCTTCCTTTCAACAGCACCTACACAAAATAAGTTCATTCTCAGATTCTGTCCAAAGTCCTGTGTGTATGTTCGTGCGTGTAAGTGTATATTTCAGTGATGTCTCCTTCACACACACAGGTACTAAGTGTGCAAAAGCAAATAACCAATCACTTATCTCGGGGGAAAAGATGGTTAAAACTCAATAATTTAAAAGGCAGATATTCCATTACAGTTTAGACTTTATTACCAATTTCATCACCATGGTTGAATTCCAGGTTGCTTGTTTGTCTGTTGTTTGACTTCATTCATTGATCCGAACATTCAAAGGAAGAGATACTTGTTGAGGAGTCTGTTTCCCCAGTGATAAATAGTTATAATTATAGGCTCTATTTCACAGTAAGGCAGTTCTTAGTCAGGGACAATCCTCCACCCAGGGGATATGTAACAGTGCCTGGAGACATATTTGGTTGTCAGGATTTGGGTGCATATGCATTGGTGGGGAGAGTACTACTGGAATCTAGTGAGCAGAGGCCAGGGACAGTGCCAAACATCCTACAATACACAGGACAGCCCCCCACAACAAAAATTATCCAGCCCAAAATGTCGTTAGTGCCAAGGTTGATAAATTCTCAATTAAGTATTAATAATAAAAAGCCTTTAGCACTATGTCTGGCCCATAGGAACCAACAAAACATGATAGCATTTATTATTTTTATGAGCCAGGCACTGGGCTATAAAATAATAGTAACAGCTAATGTATACTCAGTGCTTGCTGTGTGCCAGAATATAAGCATTTTACAGATTTTGGTTACATTACCCTATCTTTACAAAAGCCCTACATGTGTTAGATGTTTGTTTTATTACCGATGTTTTACACGTGAGAAAACTAATGCATACGTGGATTAGGAAACTTGCACAAGGTCACAGATGGTAAACCTGGGACTTGAAACTGGGATCAACCTTCAGAATCCAAGCCCTTGACCTGGATGCTGTGTGTTTCCCCCAATACAAAGGAGGAGAGACCTAGTTACCCTTGCCTCATAGAGCTTTCATTCTGGAGAGAGAAACAGAAAATGAACAAGTAAACATGTAAGAAAATTAATTATAGCCTCTGCCTCATGCATTCAAGGAAATAGATGTGCTAAACAATAATAGAGGATTTAATTTAGCTAATAGTTTATCAGGAAAAGTTTTTTGGGGTAGGTAAATGCTAAAGTGATGAGGAGATGACAGAGCATATGAAGAGGTGAGGGAAGGGCACTCCAGCTACGGGAAGAGCAAACCCAGAGGTCTGACAGTGAGAAGGTGACCTGAGGCCAACAGGAGCAGGGGAGAAGGGGTGTGGAAGGTGGTGGACACAGCCCACATCAGGCAGGGTCTGTTGCAGCCATGGTGAAGATTTTGGATCAATTGTTAGAGAGAGGTTGTAAGTGGGAGGGTGACAGGACCTCATTTGCCTCTTTTAAGGGCTGCTCTGGCTGCTGCTGTGTGAGGCAAGAGTGGAAATGGAAAGAAGATTCAGGAGACCTCTGCAGAAGTCAACACCACTGTGCTACCTTCCTTCCTGGACACTCCCTTGACATTGATGTCATGTCAAAGGTCAGTAGCACTTTCCCTTCAAAGGGGGTCCCTTCCTTTGACCTCTCTCCATCATTTTACCCAGCTTGGCCTAGCCCTAGACATACCACCAAATGGTATTCATATATTATTCTACCTTCTGCTTTGGAATTTAGGCAATTATTTTTTATCTTACCTCTGATCAATATTGTCTTAATAAAATCCTGGATCTTTTATCACTAAGCCAGCATCACTGTTGTGCTTTGAGAACTTCAGTGTATCTGCAATAATACTCTCTGCTGCTCTGTCATCCCATGACATCAGTTGGGCCAGGATATATCTCAATGATCATAAGAAAGTTTCTGTTGTCTATGCTCCGCGTAAATATCCATGACGTTTTACCTGCTCATGGACTCTTATTATTACACAAGTGACATATGCTCTTTAATTATAGCATATAGCCAGAGAGCTGTTATTAAATATGAAGATTCATGACTCTGTAACCACATAAATAGTATTTGTCATTATTCTGACAGTGGTTTCTGGTGTGATGTTAGGTGAGGCTACTCAATTCAACAATTTCTTGGGATACATAAATCAACAAAGCAAAGATCTATGACCTCAAGGAATTTATATTTCCTTTTAATGAATCTATTTTCACTCAATAAAGAGTATAATGTAGATTACATGCAGCCCTTCTCAGCACCTAACTTTTTTTGGAATTAAGGAGAGAAATTTTTAGTCAATCCTCTTCATTCAATGCATAAATCCCGCTAATTGATTAAGGGTTATCTACATAGTTTTAAGATTGCCATCAGTATTCATGGTACAATGTTTGTTCTAGGCAGCATCAATGACCATATTTCTGTGTGTTTTACTGACCTGCCCTGCGGTTGGTTTTGTGTCTCCACATATCATCTTAATCATTGTACTTTTACCAGCTCCATTGTGTCCTAACAACCCTATAACTTCGCCTGAAAGAAAGAAATATGCTCAGAAATATACAAGTAATTACAATAAAAATAAAAGCAAATACCATTTGAGGACTCACTATGCATCGAGCACTTTGTGAAATGTGCTGTGCACATACATTAGTTCGCTTGTTCTTCACACTCATACACACACACACACACACATACACACACATACCTTTGAGCATCATTACTAGCTTCATTTTACAGGTGAGGAACTTAAGATTTAAAGAGGATAAATAACTTGCCCAAAGGCATGCAGCCAGTAAGAGGCTGAGCTGGAATTTGAAACAAATATTTATTTCAAAGCCCGATGCATTTAATCAACACTTCCACAAAGTGCGCTATTTGTTAGGAATGAAGAATGCATTACTGTGTTTCAGTTGTTCCCTCTTTGTAGTATTCTCTGTCGTGAAATTAATTGTTACTTAAAAATTTATACCATCTTTCTTAACATAAAGACTGCCTCTTTTGTTGTTTTGTTTTAACAGAACAAACATAGCTGTCTTCCTATGCAAAGAAAAACTCTGTTATAATTATAACTGAGCCTTTTAAGTAGGAAGGAGCAGCCTTTGCCTGCTGATGAGTTTGTCAATAGATGACCCCAGATTCAGAGACTCTTATTCCCTTGGAAAGACCCAATCTTCAGAGGTCAAGATTGCTTTGCTAACAGACCTACTGTTTCCAACCTTTTTTAACACAGAAAGAGACATTTCTTGTGGCGATTTTTTTCTTCCTTTTGGAAAAGCATTTTTTCTTTTTGCCTGCATATTCCTTCCGTAGACAGCTGGCAATGATGACTGGTTTCTGTAAAGACAAGTAAATAATAATGGGACTTTATTCTTACCTTGAGTTGAGAGAGTGCTCCATACTCTTCTCACCAGACCTCTCCCTATACAAAGTCAAAAATCGAAACTGCGATTTTTCAAGAAAAATCTCTCCCATAGTCTATATTCCTGCAGGGAAAGGGCATTTGTACCACATTATGTGACTTGCGCTTGCCTTTATTCAGTGAGCAGAAACAGAAATGTTCACTGAAACAATAGATTTGTCAAGACACATACTCACATAAACAAGCTCACAAACACACATACACCTCAAACGAGCTTTCTCTGAGTTGCCTACAGTAAGCTTTACTTGGGTTATAAAACACACAAAGTCTTACTTAGGTGTTGTAATGTTTAGCTGTACTTATCAAAACCGACCCTGCATAATAAATTAATGTGCGCGTGTGTGTGTGTGTGCACATGCGCATGTATTTCCTTTTCCCTCTTAGCTTTGTGGGCAGTGCATACCCACTGAAGTCAAGTAATGAGCTACGTGTGTAAGAATGAAAGAACATCAAGTGTTTTTAAAAAAATAAGATTAGGAAGTTCCTCACTTTATCTGACAGAAAAAAAATATTTGATGTACATTTTTGTAACTTCTACCTCATCTGTGTTGGTGACGGTCACAGCATTCGCTGTTCTTGTCCTTTCCATCTGAACATCTTCATCCTCTCCTTCAGGCTCTTCTGGGTTTGGAAAAACATCGTTGTTTCTTGGAGAAATTCTAAAGTCAAAACAGTGTGATAATGACAAGCTTCAAGTGGAAAAACTTGTAGCAAAAATAATGAATTTTCTAGATACTGTTATCAGTTATTTGAATAGATTCGCTATGGGCACAACATAATCTCTATCCTTGTACTCAGCACCATCTGCCTTTCAAACAGCCTAGTTTCCATCAGTGAGTCAAATGATGCTACTCTTATATTATCTTTGCTTTTTTACCTACATTTAATTTTCCCTGTGGGTGGTGATATTTTTTCCCAAAGAATAAAGTGGTGCACACCCTCTGGCAAAGGATTTTGAAGCAGGGTTGCATGAGAGAAGTTCCAGGAATTGTAACTTTGACAAAAATATTTCAGAATTTTGAAGGCTTTGTAAGAACAATGTGCCCAAAGATCTGGAACCAGGGATGTGTTCCAGAAAATCCAGGACATCTAATCACCATACCAATGTCTAATCAGTTACTCTCAGCACAGTCACTTCTTGGGAATATGTCAGAATCACTCTTTCCTCAATGCTACTGATCTAGTTCTTTCCTTCATCAGGTTTCCTAAAGGATGGCTGTCACTATCCTATGCTACCACCAACATTAGACATGAGTTTGATTTCTATTTTGTATGGTAGGCCCAGGTGTTCAAGACACACCTGTGTCTTGGTTTCTCATGATGTAATTTGCAAAGACTTCCTGATGCTTTCCTATTTTAAGACTCTCTAATATCTAGCTTCAATTTCATTTTCCATCATCCCCCAACACAAGACTTCCAGCTGCCTTCTCAAATCTGCAAGAAGAGGGTGTTCATCTCAGCCTTTGTCCAAATGCTCAGAGGTCTCCCCCTTCCTGGCTTGGCCACACTTACCCAATTGCTTATCTAGCCTTACTCATTATTTTAAAGATTCTACTTCTTGCATATAACTTTTCTCAACAGTGAAATTATGATCTGCCTTAATTTCTCAGTGTTTCATGTGTGCTAATGTGGATTCTCTCACTGGATTGTAATCTCAGTAGAGTACCATGAATTATGGTAATTTTATATACCACGAAATACTTTTAAAACCAATCCTGTGCAGTACTTTTTACTTAATTCATTTAGGCATGTTAAAATGTCCTTAAACAATGAATTTTAAAATAAAACAAGAAATTCTAACTGAATTTTCTCAACCTGAACATGGGATCCTTTCTCATTGATTGCTTCCTGAAGTTCATTTCTAGATATCGCAGAGTGGAGAGGAAAATGAAAAAATGAAGGTAAGGCTAGGGAAAAAGAAAGATAATCGAAATTATCATCACCATACAAGCAATGATTTCAATATTGGAATTGATTTAAGGAGATTGATGACACATGAAACTAGATTTGAGAACATTTTTGCAAGATTTACAGACAATCTACGTATATTCTATGAAACTCTCAAAGTTAGCTTCACTGCTTTCAGATAAAGCATGACAGAATTATAGTAGTAGTAGGCTGAAACCGGTAGGACACAAGCCATTTAGAGTTTAGGCTTCACACCTAGGAACAGAGGGTGATTGTAAAGATAGCGGCCCAGATTTAAAAGCCATTGGCAGTGTGTGTGTGTGTGTGTGTGTGTGTGTTACTTCAGATGCCCAAAATGTCCAAACCTTTTTAACTTGATGCAATTCTAAGAACCTCAAACCATGTAAAGTTGTGTTCCCTCATGCAACAACATTGAAAAGGAAATATCTTCTTACTATTAGCAGTGCCAGATACACAATTTGAGATTCCGACTCTCCTAAGTAATCCATGGAGTTAGGAGAAATCTGTAAAATGAGGAGAAAGTGTGTTTATCATCTGTTCATGAAATTCATCCAACGTAAGATAAATTAATGTCCATTAAATGGCCTTACCACCACCCTAAATTTTTCTCACATCAGCATAGTATCTCCTTTCTTAGCACAAACAAACAAAAAAAAAAAAATCTACCCTCCCCATTCATCTGCTCTTACATTTTTCTACCACCCTTTTTGGCAAAACGTCTAGAAATACTTGCCTATACCCACTGTCACCATTTCCTCACCTCAAATTCTCTATTAAACTCACTCTTGCTAGGCTTTTGTATTGGCACTTTCATTAAAATAAACTTTGTTAAGATCACCAATGACCTTCATGTAGTCAGCTGTCATCTTTCTAGACCTCTAAGTAGCATTTGATGGTTTTATCACACCCTCCTTCCCGATACATTCTTCACTGCCACCTGGCACTCACCCTTATATACTGATACTTAAGTGTTTAAGGAGAGTTTCTGAGCAGAGATTCAGGCACACAGAAGTCTGCCACTGTTGTTTGCCTGGCCCCCTGGCTCCATCTCAGATTGATTTATTGGCTCTTCCTCTTCCTAACCTTTAAATTTTGGAGTCCAAGGTCAAGTCCTTGGCTCTCTTTTCATTTCTATCTATATTCACCACGTAGGTCATATTATCCAGTCCCACAGCCTTTAATACCATCTATAAACTGATGAATCTCAAGTATTTAGCTTTAATCCCAATCTCCACACACCCCCATATTGTGTTATACATCTAATTGGCTACTTGACATTTTTCTATGCATGTCTATTAGGAGTCTTAAATCTAACACTTCCAAAACTTAACAAAAAAGGGGCATCTCTTCAGCCTCTCGGTTAGAGTTCCCAGGAGTGAGGGTTGCCGTGAGAACTCTAAAATTCTACTACCTTGGAGTTGTCTTTGACCTTCATAAACCAAGGCAGGGCTTCTTACTGAATGAGAACATGCCCCTTGCCTGTAGCAAGAGAATTGGCTTTCCAACACCAGAAAGTTTTAAACTTTTAAACTTTTTACAGCTGAGGACTCTTCCAACATTTTTGCAATATTCAAGGCTTTCTCAAATGGCCACACATTTCATGACCCAGGACAGAAGTAGAACTACTTACCTGAGAAAAAATGAATAGAGAGCCAATCAATGTGTAGGGTGGTAGTAATAGGGCACTGAATAACAACCCTAGAAATCCATATTCATTTATATCAACAGCAACTATTGTGAAGATGGTGACCTAAGATAAAAAGCACAACATAGTGTCACTAAAGTGTAACTATCTGAATTTTAGGATGTTTTTCAAGAGGGCAGCAATTCATCTCGAAAATTTTCTTATCTTCAATTTCACTCCCCAAGCTAGTATTGCCATCATTTCTTTTTGTTTGCAACATGGGATTTTGTCAACATTTTGTATTGGGCTGATTATGAATTTTTAAAAGACACAACAGTGCTTCTCAGACTCAATGAGCTTACAAATCAGGTGGGTTCCTGCTAAAATTCAGAGTCAAAGAGATTATTTATTATATATTTTTCTGCATTTTTATTTTTTTCATTTCCCAATAGATCATAGACATCCTTTTAGGTTTAGGCACACCAGCTATTTGTTTTCATGGCAGCTATTCATTTGAATGGATGTGTAGGAATTCAAGAATTTTGCCTTTAGAAGATGTATTTTCAATTTTTCTACTCCTATAAATTATAGTCTACATAAATCTTTTTATACTAGCACTTTTAGTCTTATAGGAGACAGTCTAAAAAGTGTAATTGCAGGTTAAAATTTGTGTGCATTTAAAATTTTAAGTTACTAACAGATTATTTTGTTAAAAGATTGTGACATCTATTCTCCTCCAAACCATGAATTAGAGTGCACATTATGTCAGACCTCACTGACACAGGATGTCATAATTAATTATTGAAGTATCCTTGTTTTATTGCTGATAGTAGGTAAATAACTTTATAATTTTACCATGTAATATGGTGTTTACCATGGGTTTTTAGTCATTTGTCCTTTCTATGTTTATATCTTCTTTTTTACTAGGCATTTTTAAGGAACTGTGTGGTGTTTTCTTTGAAATAAATCATACCTATTCTTTATTATTGTTTTTTAATTTACTTCCATGTTTGCTCAATTACTTTTTTATTTAGAGAGTTGTCTTTAATTTTTCCAAGTGAATTTATCAATGGTTTTCTTTTTTAAAGGTATCTTAGGTTTTATTATTAAAGTTATGCATGCTTTATAAAAATAACTATTCAATTTTATGGACTTTTTAATATTTAAATATTTATGTATACTATAACCATGATTCCCAAAGTTATTTAATCTTTATAAGTATTTAACTGAATTCTGTGGTTCCTACCAGTGCTTTTATAACAATTTTACTTTTCTTGAATTCTTTATTTTAATTTTTTTCTTAGATGGATTATATTTTAACCTTACGAGTTTCACCTTTTGAATAGCTGTAATTTGTTTCTGAGTGATTTTTTGTTGTTGTTAAATAGATTTATTTTTGGAGCAGTTTTGGCTTCACAGCAAAATTGAGTGGAAAGTACAGAGCTTTCTCATGTGCCCCCTACCCCGACACATGCACTGGCTCCCGATTATCAACATCCTACACCAGAGTGGTGCATTTGTTACAATTAATGAATGTTATCGACAAATCTGTGTCACCCAGTGTCCATAGTTTACATTAGAGCTTACTCTTGTTGTTGTGCATTCTATGAGTTTGGACAAATGTATAATGACATGTGTCTACCATGATAGTGTTATACAGAGTAGTTTTACTATCCTGAAAATCCTCTGTGCTGCACCTTTTTCATCCCTCCCTTCCCCCAACCTCTGGAAGCTGCTGATATTTTTACTGTCTTCATATTTTTGCCTTTTCCAGAATGTCATGTAGTTGGAATAATGCAGTGTGTAGTAGACTTTTCAGATCGGCTTCTTTTACTTAGTAGTATGCATTTAAGTTTTCCCCATGTCCTTTCATGGCTTAATAGCACATTTCTTTTTAGCACTAAATAATATTCCATTGTCTGGATGTCCTACATCCATTCATTATCTTGGACATCTTGGTTGCTTCCAAGTTTTGGCAATTATGAATAAAGCTGCTATAAACATCCATGTGTAGGTTTTTGTGTGGACTAAATGATTACTTTTTTTTAAAAAGGGGGCTTTGAAAAGCTTCATTTCCTGAGTTCATATTTGAGTATGTCTAATCTTTCCTAGAACTACCACTTGGGTACATAGAATTTTAGAGGAGGATTTCATTTGCTTTCCCCCAGATTTATGATAACTGACATGCAAAATTATAGAAAATAAATCTGGGAAGCTTGAAATTTTCTCTTTTATGGTTGATTTCCATTTACTTCTTGGGTGCGTTTATTTTGAAGTTTCATGTCTTAATGAGTATTGATCATTCCATAGCAGTTCTTTCTTAATTTAGAGGATATTTTCTTCTATTATAATTTTATACACAGAATTATATTATATGAAAATAATTATAATATATAAAAGATATGCATATATCTAATGATTTACTATATAAAAATTAATTATTATTTTATTGGAATGGCTTTGTTTTTGCATATTTTTGTATTTTTATCATTGTCTTGCTGATTAATGGGATTATGTTATTTATTTTATATCTGTAATTAGATTTTTAGCCTTTTTCAGAATTCGCTATTAGTTCTGAAATTATACTGATGATTAGTGTGTTTATGCAGCTCTGAAATCTCTTTTTTCTCATTCAAGATGTTTTATCATTGTGACACTGAGCTTTTGTCTTATTAAATTCATGCTCTTTCAAAACTATAGAAGAAGTTCTAATAAAAGTTTTATTTGTTCTGCAACTTTTTTTGAATACTGTATTAACTTCTTGGTTATTGCTGCTTCTCTTACTTTTTGATATTTTACACTGCCTTGTGTGTTTGAAGAGTTGTCATGGACTACCTTTTTATCTTTAATCTTGACCATGTCTAATATGTACAGCTCTACTGAGATCTATTTGCTCTGATAAAGTATTTATGATTTCTTTTGAACACCTTTTCTTTCTTAGCTAACATCTATTTATCTTTTCCTTTGAGTGATATTTTGATGTAGGGTGTTGCTTTCTATAACATCTTTGAAACCTGGAGGCATGGATGCATGCAAGTGTGCTCAGCTTGGGCCATGTGAAGTCATGTTGCTTTATTCTGTGAGTCATGTCCAGTGTTTTGTATCAGTTTTCACTTTGTCTAGTAGGCAGTACATCTCATTGCCAAGTGGTGGGCACACTCTGATACCTTGGACCACACCCCAATTCAGTTCAGAGCCCTGTAAAATAGCATGCCTTAGCATCCTTCCTCTCCAGGTAAGGCATTCTTCTCCCAAGGGCTTTTATTTACCTTTGCCTAGGATGTCAACTCAGTCGCTCAAATACTTCCTTTTAGAGCTAATTGTCAGTATTTTATCAACCAACTTTTCCTCATCAAAAGTGTTTGTTGTGGGTGAAAGTGGAGTAAGGCGTCACTCTATGTCAGTGACTTCTTTCCTTGGCCACCATGTTTCTACTTCAGTTTTCCTTATTTTGTTCTACCCTGCTCTACTAACAAAGATGTTCTCTGTCTATATATCTAGTCAAATCAAACTTGTATAATGTTTAATTTAAATCTCTATATGCTGATTCATTTTTTCCAACTGATCTTTCAGTTCTGAAACAGGTGATTTAAGTTCAACTTGTATTTTTAGAGATAATTTGTGTTATGTATTTTGCTGTTGCGTATTATTTACTAAAAAAATATGAGCACTTTGACTCAAGCTGTACAAAAATAATTCACGTAACCAAAATGTTTGTTCCCCTGTAATCTTCTGAAATTAAAACAAACGAGAACCTTCCATCTTCTTCATGGATTTTACATTTTGTCAATATGTTATTTTTCCTTATTTGAGACTTTAGATCTTGAATTCAACTTTATCTGTGATTTGTGTAGCCATTTATAATTTCCTTATTTTAAAAAATTGCCTATTAAGTCATTGCCCATGACTTAGATGTATTTATTGTAAACAATATATAGCTGAATTTTATTTAACTCAATTTGATAATCATTGTCTTTTCTTATTTTATAATTTGTTTTTATTCATTGTATTTTATTTTAGTTTCTTCCAAATTTTGGAAAAGATGTGAAGCATCTTTCAGATCATCCACTGAAATTCTCCTACCTTGCAGGTGGTACAACCACTTTGAAAACTGTTTGCTAATATCTACTAAAGGTGAACATAAAGTTGAATACTTTAAGACCTAAACATTCCACTGCGAGGTTTATACTTCAAAATACTTATATATGTGTACCAAAAGACATATAGAAAAGTTCATGGCAGCATTATTTAACAGTCTAAAACAGGACATCATGTGAATGTCCATCAACAATAGACAAATAAATCATAGAATTGTCATCAATAGAATACTATGGCAATGAAAACGAATGAACTATCATGGTAGTTATCAGCTACAATAGCATTGATCATTCTAAAAAATGTATTGTTGATTACGAGCAGGTACAGAATTATGCATTCTACATGATTCCGTTTTTATGAAATTCAGAAACTGGCTAAACTAATCCATGGTATTACAATTAAGGGTAATGATTTCTTATAAGGAGGAGGTAAAGGCAAGAGAGCTTCTAGAGTCCTAGTAATGTTCTGTTTCTTGATGTGTCTGTAGTTTTTTGGAAGTGCTCATTTAAAAAAATTTAGTGTGCTTATAATGAGGTGTACTTGGGACATACCAAACACACTGGGAAGTGTTTGACATGCATATGGATTGAATTCAGGAAGAGACAAACGAAGAGGAATCAAAGATGATTTTGGATTTTTGGTATGAGCAACTAGCTAGGTGGATTTTGCTGGAATAACGTACTCTATTAAGAGACAAGGAACAATTGAATTAAGGAGATGATTACATTTCAGATATGTGATTATTGAGGTCATTTTTAAATATTCAAGTGGAATTGTAAGTGAATTGTTAGATGTATTAATCTCCAGCACAGAGGAGAGGTTAGACCTGGAGACATGTTTTGGGGGTCATGGTTTATAGATGGCATATACCCACACATAGAATAGATTTTAGATATATCTATGATTATCTTGGATTCATTAGAATTTTCTGGAGAGCAATATTAATTTGCCATTCTGCTTAGTACAAATATTAAAATATATTCTTAGATTTATTCAAAAATGATTTTAAAATAAAATAATATGTACTATGTGCATACTTACAATTAAGAAGAAAAATGACCAAATGCCACTATTTTTTCTCCCATTACGAAAAATGAATGAAATCACATATGTCAAGAAAACAAGAGATGAGACGTATCCAATACTACACAGGGTCTGAAAATAGAAATATCAAGGTTGGATAAGGTTAATATTATTTAGAAAAGTATTCATACTTACCCTTTAACTTTCCAAAACTATACTATAGCACAGATAATTTGAAGTTCTTTGGTTTGAGATCAGTAATGTTACTGCATTCATGAAAAAATAATAAAACCATTTTGTAATTTTTGCCACTTACTTGAATTAAAAGGTTTTGAATTATAAATATAATCTCTTCTGGGTTAAAAATGTAATCCATTATTTGCATTACAAGGAGGATCAAGAAGTATATGGGAACATCCACCAGTGCCTGTCCAAACCAGTAAGCAGAAGCATAGAGACCTGAAATCCGTAGCTGGGAATGAGCTTTTTTCTGGTAAAGAAATAGAAGAATCACCAAAAGGTTCTAAAAAGTTGAGGTTTGGGAAATTGTAAATATATAGTCATAAAAGCATTCATTTTTGCTATACACCTTTTATAAGTATTATTCTGATTTAGCGAATGACACTGCCACTTGTCACACCCCTGTTCAGTTGCATTAATAATACTGCAAACCATGAGGTGACTTCATTGTCCACAGGTAAAATGCACCAACATAACTAGCTATGTTTCATCATAGAATGACTGGGCATTGTCTCAATAAAAAGATATCCTTTCTTTTCTTTCCAAGGCTACACTTACCTTTGACATAAAGACTTGCAAATTGCACAAAGGTTCAACACAAGTGAGCTTACCATTTCCTGTTAGACTTTTAAAATTTATGCTGAATATAAACAATTCATTTATAATTGGAATTTTATTTTGGGTCTAAGAAATGGTCATCTAACTAGACAATTTTACTTAAAAGAAAAAAAACTCTTTGGGTTGGCATAAGCAAGGTGTCCTCTAAATTATTGCACTACTCTCATTGTCTTGAAAGAAATCATATTTTTTACTATGATGTTATGAAAACTAGCATGTAGATTTTGATATTGTGATCCACTATAAGCCACATTGTTACAGTGATTGTCTTAAAATATAACTTGGACTATTTTAACAGTAAAGCATAAAAGCAATTAAAATTTTAAATCTAAAATTGAGTTTATAGAAAAAGATACATTAAGAAAAAAGTTGGAATGCACATAAATATTCTGGAAAGGAGAGTACATGTGAAAGGAGGCAGGAAAGAGAATGATAGTGAGGACATGTTAAAGAGCGTGACATTTCCTACTCATTAACTGACTTAATGTATATTTACACAGTATATGCCATGTGGCCGGCTTTGTGTTGGTCATGGGGTACTTATGGAATGGAATAAAGGCAATAAGCAAATAAATATAGCGATAGCAACATAATTAAAATTGGGTAAGTGTTAAGAAGGGTTCAGAGTCATATGAGAACCCTTCAAAGGGAAATGGATCATAATTAGGGGGTCAGGTCAGAGAGGGTTCCCTTGTGAAGAGATGTATGGGGTAGGGTCTGGGCAGCAAATAAGAATCATCCAGGTGACAGGTAGGAAGCACCACAGGAAGAGAGAACAGCAGGAGAGAAGGCCCTTCAGTGGGGAGAGGCTGATGTTTTGGGGAAACTGGGAAGAAGCCAGTGTGGCTGCAGCATGGTTATCAAGGTGATAGTGCTATCAGATCAAGGTAGAAAGACACACCTGGGTGGGTCACCTATGAGTTTTCAGGCTACAGCTGGGATCCCATTCCTGCTCTTTCATATGATGAGAAACTACTGAAGGGATTTAGGGAGGGAGTCAACATGGTAAGCTTTGTGTTCCTAAGATATTACTCTTTATACTGTGTGGAAAATATAGTAGCTTTCCCACAGAGGTTAGTGCTTGATGTCCAAATACCCAGGGTTTGGTCCTAGGCCCCTAGGATATTTGGACATCAAGCACTAACATGTGTGGGAAAGTTACTATATGCCACATATGGTTCTAAGTGATTCATAGGTATTATTCTGTCCCATCCTCACAGAAATCTATTTCAAATAGATGAAACTATTATGCCCACTTCACAGGTGATAAAAGTAAGGTACAGAGTGATTAAGCATCTTCCAATGTTCACACAGCTGGACAATGGAAGAGTCAGGATTTTGACTCAGGGAGGTTTAACTTAAAAAAGTTGAGTGAGAAAAAGTGATGAGAGAGGTAGGAAGAAAATTGTGTATGTATGGTCTCATAAAAGTAAAAGAAGAATAGTATTTTGTGTTTCTCATGAAAGAATTTGCCGAAGGTGGGGGAAGTTTAAGAACAAAATAAATAAAAATTAATTCAAGCCCTTCAAAAACATCTCCTGAGCATCAGCGGATGATGTCTAGGACATGGGGACATGGGAAAGTGGCACCAGAAGTACCAAAGAGAGGCAGAAAGACTCTGTTACAGACTTCTTGAATTTTATACAAAAGCATCACAAAATAAAGCTTTAAAGCGACAAATTTTTTCCAACAATAAGTCAAAGTGCTGTGGAGAGTTGGTCAGGGCTGTTAAACTGAGTAGCTTTACCACCATCTAGAATGCAGAAACCATCACTGAGGAATGGGATGGGATTATGTCAGTGGGTAAGTGTCTGTAAATAAAATCCTAAGTGATACACAGTTAAAAGTTATCACTCTCTGTTGGCTGATGTGGTCTACTGAGCTGTCTGTCTGTCCTTCCTGAGGTCTCACATTTAAGAAAAATAGCATTTTCTTCATATTTGGCGATTTATTATTATATTAGAATGCTGGATTATTTATTGCATCAAGCACAAAAATTAGATCTACCACCTGCATGTCGATTTATGGTCATGTGGGTGTGGGAGGGTTCCCTGGACATTAAAAACATGGGAGGACTTTGTTAACTCTTCTTACTTTATAGTCACCAATGCTGCTCATTGCAATGTAAGGAGTCAAGGAGGCTGCCACAGGTATCCAGAAGATGGAGTTACTCAGGAACCCAGACTCTTCATAATCCATGTGGTCCTGAAATCATGCAGAACATGGTGAGCTGATAGCCATGGGGCATCTGCTTCATTTGTACTTTCTTAACTAAATTACTCTAATAAATGAATTGGGCTAACCACTCAAAGCACTTCTCAAGGTCCTATGTGCAACCTCTCACCCATATTCATTTTCAATCCTGTGTTGCAGCAACCTGGATATTTTCAACCTGTGTCCTGATTTACTTATGAAGACGCAAACTCAACAAAGTGATATGAATTGACAAAGGTCCCACAGTTAATAATGTGTGAGGTAGGCCTGCAACTTCTATTATCTGACTTTATGGTTATAATATTACAATTGCTTATGTACATCAAGGCTGATATTTTAATAGACAATAGAGATTGTGAACTGTCAATGGAGGGCTGTTTTGCTTTCAGAAATTGGTGCCAAATCAGTCCAGTTCAACATTCATGAAGAGTCACTTCCCTGGTTCAGAATTCAAGTGCTTTCAGGGATCTGGCAGACATAAATTAATGAATGAGTTGATAGATGTCAGAAAATAAGAGTAATGGGCCTTGGAGAAAAATGGTCAACATGTGATCCACATGAAGGCATTGAATTAAAAAAAAAAAATCAAACCCCTGTACATGTTAAAGAGGACCTTGAGTTTTGCAACAAGCCTCAATTTGATCTATGATCAGTTGTCCCACTACATTGCAGGTCATCTCTGTCATGAGTTTTGTGGTCTCCTTACTTCTCCATACTCTTACCCCCTCCTAAAACTTGGCACCCCTCGAAGATCTTGCAGCACATGAAAATGGTTTTAATAAAGATATATATGTGGAGATGAGGCCCTGAAAGAGGGCAAAAGGCAACAAAGACTGCATCACCCATCTCATATCCTTGCCTGTGGACACCATTGTTGATTTTCCTGATGTGGAAGATCTCTGGGGATGGAAAATTCATAATCCATCTCAACAGCCAGCCCCCTTACTCATGACTTGGTTCATAAACAACATATTATGTCCATATTAAATTATACTCCCCCCATAGTCAGAGTCTTGTGTGGCTCAACCTGAAAGAGACCCACAGAAAGACAGTTGATACCACCTGTGTAGTTTGGGCAAGTGTCCACAGGCAAATATATGAGATGAGGGGGTATAACTTTCAGGAGTTGGGAGCATTTTAGGACACTCTGAGAGATGGTAAAAATTGCTGAGTGATGTCAGAAGTGAGGTCTGAGCTAGAGTGAGCTCTGTGCTATAGATTCAAGTAGGATAGGCTTGCAGAATTGCAAGAGAATGCCAGGACCTGGGTGGAGAAACCAGTGGTGTGGCAATTCAAAGACAGAATTTATCTACATCTGAGCTCAAGGTCAGCTGGGCTGGAGGGTAGCAAATACTTTGTAGTTAAGACATCTCTAAAGGTGGGAACTCAAGTTGCTTGCTAAACCTTGAGAACATCCTATTCTTGGTTATCCAGATAATTATATACTCAGGTATATCAATTGAGTATAATAGATAATGAAATACATTTGGCACCTCTATGTGCTACAGTTTCCTCAGCTGTCTAATAATAATAATAATGGAGATTGAGCATCCCTAATCTGAAAATCCAAAATCTGAAACCCTCTAAAATCCAAAACTTTTTGAGTGCCAACATGATGCCACAGTTTCCAATTCTACATTTGACTTCCTGTAATGGGTTGCAGTCAAAATGCAGGTGCACAACACACAGTTTATTAAAATATTTTATTAAAAATATAAATATTGTATAAGATTACCTTATGTGTATAAGGTGTATATGAAATACAAAGGAATTTTGTGTTTGGGCTTGGTTCCTATCCCCAAGGTATCTCATGAGGTATATATAAATATTCCAAAATCCAAAAATATCCAAAATTCAAAATACTTCTGGTGCCAAGCATTTTGGATAAAGGATATATACCTATAATAATAACAATAACGACAATAACAACAACAACTATCTCAACATCTTGTTAGGACATTTAAATATGCTAATACATAGGAATCCCATGGTAAATATCTGGTTTTGCTCTAGAGATTTTTGAAGGAAGGAGGACTGCTGAAATATGGTTTGAAAGGACAATGGTATGATGTACTTTGGAAAAGATGAAGCAACCCCTTTCATATCCTGAATCTCTGTAGCTTTCAGACAGCACACAAGAAACACTCAACAGTTCTCATAGCTCTTTCTGAAGAAGCACAGAAGTTAAACCAAACGTAGAAGCTGGTGAATACCTGGATGACAACCACATCAAACAATGAGCAATGCAGGCTGGAGAAAGCTTGATAGTGCAGACTCCTCTGCAGCAGCCTATGGAAACTCTGTTCTACAACCTTGAGTGCACCCTCATCTGCAGAAGGGACTGGGGTCAAGACAATCACACGTGTCACCTGAGCTGTGGTGACCATATAAGTAGACACTACCAGCAGCAGATATAACTAGATAAAGCATGGATGTCTCCCCAGCACTATTTCTATAGGATAATCTCCATCTCTCCATCCTTCTGTTCTGCCTCCAGCACCAGCAGTGCTTTACTCAGAACAGAAAGAAAGGGGAGTGTTTCAGAGCTAGAACACTCCCCCTTTTATATTCCAAGGTGTTAGACCATAAAAATGAACAAAAGGATAAACCACCCCACTTTCATCCACCCCATCCATGTCCCTTAAGCCACAAGTTGACCCTGCAGTGCTTGAATTTCATAGGAAATTGAAGTTTTAGACTTCACTGGAATAATTCCTAATAGCAAAATGTGACCAAGAAGCTATAGAATGTGCTCAAGGTGTCATTTTAGCCGAAATAAAAAAGAAAAAAAAAGAAAGAAAGATAATAAACCAGGCAAAGGCAAATGCAACATAGCAAGATGAAAGAGGTGACTTTATGACATAGATGTGCACATCCCCCTCCCCACCCTGGATATTAAAAGTTGTATTTGTGACAAGAACTACTAGTTCTAGTTCAGCTGGTCCCATGATCTAGTCAAAATTGAATGCTTTTTAATGGAAGCTTCTTTTGATGCATTACCAAGAAAAATAATGTTAGCAGCAATAATGGTAAGAAGTACAATTTATTGAGCGCCTATGGTTTTTCTATGTTTATGTACTTAAACTACCATGTTTCCCTGAAAATAAGACAGGGTCTTATATTTATTTTTCCTCAAGAAGACACCCTAGGGCTTATTTTCAGGGGATGTGTTATTTTTTTTAAGTACGGTACAACAATCTACATTTATTCAAATATAGTTAAGTCATCTTCTTTTGGAACATCATCATAACTCTCCAAACCCCGAATTCCATCCTGAATTTCTTGCGACTCTATTTCCTTTAGAACCATTGGCCCCAATCTCTCCTGTCAAGCAATAGAGCTCTCATGGGGTACATGAGAAGGGCTGCTCATCTTCTTTACTGCTCCTCGATGAAATGCATGGGTTGTGCAGATTCACTGCGTAGCCACGCCCATTACTAGGTCTTATTTTCGAGGTAGGGCTTATATTGTGCAAATGCTTAGAAATCCTGCTAGGGCTTACTTTATGGGTAGGTCTTATTTTCGGGGAAACACGGTAACTTGGCCAACTTAGCCTGGTGCTCACATTGCCTCATTTACTTCTTAAGAAACTTGCATGATGAATTTTTTTATCTGTATTGTTTATGGATTGGTGAACTAAGTCCTACATAAGTCAAATTGTTTAAGAAGTCCACATAGTCTAGCCTTTAAGACTGTGACTATTTCAACTATATCCCACTACCTAGCACCACAGATGATGACAGATCTAAGATCAAGTCTTAATTTTTTTCCCAATTAACTGTATTTTCTGTTGTTTCAATGATCTCCCTCATCTGAATAAGTTTATAATGTTATGTAATCATTGCTGAATAGTATGTGTATAAATATATATTATACATAGAGTGATTTTTTAATATAAAATATAAACTTATTTAAGAATAGGTTCATAAAAATTAATATGATGTTATTTCAGCATTTCAAGAATTTTCTTGAAAACTTCTGGTGACTCAGCATAAGTGAGATATAATTATACTTACTGCAATAGATGTGCTTCTGTCAGTCTGAATGTGTTCTGAAGAATTAAAAATTCCAAGTAGCCCATTGCTAATGATATCCATGAGGACAGGAAAGCAATTTAGCCTTTTTGTATTACATGCTATTGAAAATCTGTGATCCTGAAATATAATAAATATCAATTCTAACTTCTTATAAAGCAAATATAAAATTTAATGAATGAATATGATAGAAAATCATTCAAATTTTTTATAACATAGGAAGACCAAAACACTAAAGGAGATTAATATCATCATCACTCATATTATTTGATTAATTCCCAGTACACTTAAAGGAATCCAGTATTTTGGTTTCTATATGCCATAATATCAGCCATGTGGCTATGTATGCCTAAATTTAACAAAACAAAATAGCTCAAATGGTTTTTAGTAGCAAAGCTACAAAACTCCAAAATTCAACCTCACTTTAACATGGCTGCAGACTTTGTTTCAAAATGTAATACATTCATTTTCTAAGTGAAGGATGCATGGATACTTGGTAAGCAGCAGGCAGGCAAGCAATTGTAATGAAAGTGTAGGTTTTCACAAATACTGAGCTTACATGTAAAATCTCTTTTAAAAGAACATATTATATATATATATATACACATATGTGATTATTTTTCCCTCAGAGAAAAAGAATATAAGTGAAGTATTAATAATTATCTATATTGCCCAAAATCTAGGCAAGATTTAAGAATGTATTTTTATGATCATAAATAAATCAAGCATATTATATCTAACCTAATTACCTAAAGCAATATTTATTGATGTTAAGGCTGCCATATTTTAAAACTATTTTTCTAAGAATACTGGAAAATAATTTGATTAAGATATATTGAGGACTAGTTGGATTGAAGGTAATTTTTTTCTTTACTACTGGCATGGAAATTTTTCCTGAAAATTAACTGTGATGAGCTATAAATATCACACTTTATGACACCTAACAGCTTTTATTTGTATATTTAACATGGTCTCCTGTTTTTCCATTTGGCTACCATAGTGCTTTCTGATTCAAACTCCTACAGGGTTTAGACAGGTGATATAAATGAATGAAGCAGTATGGAGAAATGGCAAACAGAAAAACAAAGGCCAAGTCTAAACTGGGCAGTTATTCTCAGTTCTAACTGTGAATAAGATTTAAATTAATGATTAGAATGGAATCCCATTGATAATAAGATTAAAATAAATTATTCATGATAGCAGTGCATACAACTTAATAAGGAATAGAGTCGAACAGTATTTCATTAAGCATTGTTATACTGCAGGCTGTCGGCAGGCTGTCGGTTGTAGTCCAGCCTTTCCTATAAAAATGAGAACTATCCCGTTTGTTTGTCCAATTAGCCTTTCATGTCAGTTGACACGAATTGTTTGAGCTGTACATCCATAGTCCGTCTTTGGTGAAATGCAGCAACTAGAGTCCAACATACCTTTTCATCACCTGACACAATGATAGCACCATTGTATGAAGGCTCATCTGTGCCATTTCTAGTTCCAAAGGCATCCACTTCTAAAACTATGTTCTGTCGCCTCAGTGAATGTACAAAGTTATCAATGCTTGACCCTACCATGAAGGTAAAGATCAAAGCAAACAAAAATGAAATAAAGCATTGGTCAAGTAATAAACACAGAACTAAACTGTATCACCTCACTCAAAATATACCATAAAAAGGACTGTCTAAGCATTTCCTTTAAAAGGCAGAATTGATGCTATGGTACTATTATAAAATTCATTCTGACATCATAAATATGACAAGGTTACTTTACCTTGAGACTAGGCATTTAGTTTTAATTTCTACTGGTATAAAAATACTATTAATAATTACTGTCAACATTATAATCCTTGGTGCTACTAATCTTCTATCTTCTTATAAATTTGGAACAGATTTTTTTTCCCCAGAGCTCAGCAATGCATAGACTCATAAAGACAAGAGATCTCAAAAGTCAGTCAATGATTTTTCTTCCTAAATCCTCTTTTTAATGACCATTAGGGTTTAAGTAAACTTGCAGGATATGTTTGTGAAACAAACTCTCCAATCTTGTATTTTTAATTTTTCAATTAACTGTTTGGCTTCATATGTGCTTTCTAAAACATACAGAATTTATTTTTTCTTCATGTTTTGTGTTTTCCAGGGAATCTGTCAACAAGAACAACACTCAGAAGTGGTATTTCAGCCCCGTGTTCACCTGTTTTATTGATGACCAGTAAATGGGTCAGAGGAGCTTGTGGCTGTTGTCCTGGTGAGAGGAAGTACATATTTGGAGACAATTCCCAGGAGTCACTTTTTACATATAATTCATAGAATAGATATTCCAAAAGATTAGGGATTAAACTAATCCCAAAAAGCAATAACCTATGTGTAAAAAAATATAAAAGAAAAAAATAATTTATAACAACCTTTGTAGGTTTTTAAGTTTGAGCAGATAATGGATATAATAATAAAAATAAATTATAAGCACTAAGCAAACATTTGAATCATGCTTTTCCTTCATTCTCTTCTTTTTAAAATGAAATGGTTCCTATGTATCTGTCTTCTCTCTCTCTCTCTCTCTCTGTCTCTCTCCCCGCCCCCCAAGTAGGATCCCTGGACATTTCATTCATGCTTATGGAATCTGCAGATTATGATTTCTGGCATATCATTAACACCCAGACTTACTACACTCTGAACCTTTTTCCCATCCTGTTTCCAATTTCTGTAAATTACAACATTTTGTCATTCACTTGGGCTACAAAGCCCAACTATTTTCCACTCATTTCTCTCCCTTAAGTCCCTTTTCCGATGGTTGAAAATTCCTATCTATCATATCATCATCATTGCTTGCCTCCAAACCTCCCTCTCTCTTTCACTTTCAAGTTGGGCCTTTCTGATCTCTTTCCTGACCTCTTTCAATATTGTCCTAAATGATTGTTTTCACTGCCTCCAGTGTCTATGATTACCAAATAATTTTGCACTATTGCCCAATTAAACTTCTTGGCATTCTGTTCTAATTGTCAATCCCCTATTCAAAATAAAAAATGAAACCTTAATAGTTTCTTATTATTCATAAAGTACAAACTCATTCGCTCTATGTAATACATATTCTTAAAGTTATTTTTACTTTTTAATACACTTTACACTGCAATTAACTCAAATTATTAACAGTTTTTTTAGATTTCTCATGTATCACCATACTTGGTACTCCCTCTGCCTGAATTTCCATCTTCTTCTTTCTTCTTAGCTAAATAAGTTCCATTCTCTTACACCAAATTCAAATTCTTCCTGAGCTTCTTCTCTGATGTCACTATTTGGACATAATCTTTCTCCTAATAAACGGCATAGTTTACAAGATTATCTATTATTTAGTGCACATCTAATCACCCTCAAGGACAGATGACATGTCTGATTTATTTTGATATATGTTACAATTTTTTTTTTGAGACAGAGTCTTGCACTGTTGCTTCAGTTAAAATGCAGTAGCATCATCATAGCTCACTGCAACTTCCAACTCCTGGGCTCAAGCGATCCTCCTGCCTCAGCCTCCCTAGTAGCTGGGACTACAGGCATGCCACAATGTCCAGCTATTTTTTTTTCTATTTTTAGTAGAGACAGGATCTTGTTCTTGCTCAGGCTGATCTCAAACTCCTGACCTCACATGATCCACCTGCCTCAGCCTCCCAGAGTGCTAGGATCACAGATGTGAGCCACTGCGCCTGGTCTGTTACAATCATTTAATAATAGAGTATTGCATAGAGGTGCTCACAAATATTTTTGGGTGAATGAGTGTTCTCAGTGGAGAGCTGAGCTTATGCAAGGAGATAGTACTTGATGACGAGGATAAAGCTGGAGGGGTGTTAATCTTACAGTGAGCTCTAGGCACGGTTGTGAAGCCAAGGCAAAGACTACTAGTACACAGTCTCAAGACACAACATAGAAATCCTGCCTAAGTTTCCAGACTGTCAACTGCAACATTGACTCTAACCTGAGCTCCCAGCCTGCTGCTCTGCCCTATAGATTTCAGATTTGCAGTTTCCATGATTCCTTAACATAAATGTCTCTCTCTCTATATATATATATATATATATCCTGTTAGTTCCATTCTCCTGAGGAATCCTGACATAAAGATTTTGTATCTTGGGGAAAGAAGAAATGGGGTCTTTGGGATGGGACCAAAGTGCTAACACTCATGTGCTGTAAAGAACTACTTCAACCCATTGGTAAGAACAAAATCTGTGTGAAATTAAAAGAAAAATCCCAGTCTTTATCTGTTTTAATTATTTGTCAACATGATTAAAAATGATTTCTTCAATTAAAAGATGTTATTTATCTAAAAGACCATATATATGCATTTGCTGGGATTTATTTTGTCTGAGGTGGTTTTTTTTTTATGTTATGCTCTCTTAAACTTATTCACGTTAAATAAGTTAAACTTATTTTGAGTTCACAGACTAAACAAATTTGAAACATTCAGATACTCACATAGTCAACAGGCTCTTTCTTTCATGTTTTAACTTTAGGAAGCGAACTTTTGCTATTGCACAGACCTGCTGCCTCCAGAGTGCCATGCCACTGATTGTTTTCCAAGTTTCACTGAGGGAAGACAAAACTTGTTCCAGCCCAACAGGGCTTCCCATGTCTTTCACTCCATCACTTTGTAATTGTCCCCAGATTCCTATATCTAAAACATAAGATCAGTATTTTATAAAGTGTTGTTTCAGTTGTGCATTATTTAGCTTTTTCTATGATCATCTTTTCAATCAAAGGCATCAAAGTTATTGTCTTGGGTCAAGATGCAAGCAATCTAACTCATGGCATTATTAGAGCAACTATTGAAGAAAAGTGAAAGAAGCAAAAAGTATTGATATAATGAAATAAAATCTTCTGTTTTCTGATTTTAAAAGTCCTCTGTCTGCAGCTTTACAGACAGAGGACTGTCTGATTTTCCTTAATTCATTTTAGGAAAATCAATGAAAAGAAGCTCATAAACCTATTTCTTGCAAGAGATAAACTATCTTAGTATTTATGACCAAATGGGAAAGTTAGCCCATGCAGAAGTCCCTCCTCCTCTCTCCAAGAATATAAAAATGATAAAGACAATATTTTTAATATAGCCATGGTTAAAAACAAGATAAAAGTTACCTCTTTTGAAAAGAAGTCTAGAGAAAATGCCTATCTTTAGACTTCTAGAAAGCTATGATATATGTACACTAAAGGTTAAATACAATCACTTAAAAATGTGTGAAGTATATAACTTCAAATATGAATTAAATAGGGAAAGAAGATATAGGAACAATACTTGATCAATATAAAATACCCCAAAATTACAAAAATCAAAAGCACCGTAAAGAGTAAAAACAAATAAGAAACAAAGAAATATCTTAGAAACAACAAGAGAGTAAAGACAGAATACTTTCCAAGGAATAACAATTAGGCTTGAGAGCAGATCTTTCAACAGAAACAACTGAATCCTGAAGACACTGGAATAATATTTTCAAAATGCTGTAAGAAATACCGCATGTTCTTACTTATAAGTAGGAGCTAAGTTATGGGTATGCATGGCCATACACACAGAATGGTATAATGGACATTTAAGACTGAGAAGGTAGAGGGGGGAGGCGAGTGAGAGATGAAAAATTAACTATTGGGTATAATGTCCACTATTTGGGTGACAGGTACACTAAAAGCCCTGATTCAGACTATACAATTCACCCATGTAACAAAAAACCATTTGTACTACCCTAAATCTATTGAAACACATTTTTTAAAAAAGAAAAGTAATTGTCAATATAAACTCAAATTTTCTCTTCTCTATAACACTTATATTCAGGTAATATTACTATTACAGCATATACTTATCATCTGCTCCATGAGCAACCAGTGTTATACATTGCTGTATTCCACCGAGATACATTTTTTCTCTGCTTTAAGTTTTCCCAAGAGCAGCCTGAATTGTAGCACTAACAAAAGCATATAATTTCATCATTCAAAGCATATGTTCGAGATAAAATATTGTACAGAAAGATACGATTCAGATTTCTTTTCTTTTTTTCTTCCTTCCTTTATTATTATATATATATTTTTTACCTGATTCATCAAGAGTTGATTTTCCTTCTAATTTCAGGAACACCTCATTCAAAGTTGTTATGGAAACACCATAGTTCTCAATGCCTTGGTTAGAACACTTATCAAGATCCCTGTAAAGGTCTTAAAGAAGGCACAAAAATAGACCAAAAGAATATAATATATATTGAGATTGGTA
The DNA here is from genome assembly GCA_008086735.1 of Cheirogaleus medius. Lineage (NCBI taxonomy): Eukaryota > Metazoa > Chordata > Mammalia > Primates > Cheirogaleidae > Cheirogaleus > Cheirogaleus medius. The sequence continues at coordinate 6,741,915 of VBSM01003215.1, read as the reverse complement.
ATCATATTTTTTAAAAAAGAAAATATTGATAATAGGCCAAATGTACTCATCATAAACAAAACTGTAATATATATGTTCCCTTACTTCTAAAATTAAAAAATAATACAATGCATGTTAGTTTTCACATCACTTTGAGTATAAAAGTTTTATTTAAACATTTATCTTTTTATTCTTAGAAAATTACATACTTTTCTGGAAAAAATTATTTTATTTAGTACATTTAAAAAAATATATTTCTGTTATATTAATATTATAGAGAGTGTTTAATTCTAAACCCCAATTATTTAAAAAATATTTTCCAGAGACTAGAGGTTTGTACTTCCATGTTAGGATTAATTGTTAGGCAACTATGATAACAAATACAAACTAACTGATGTTTATAGAAATAATTAAGTGTCACAAAATCTTCCCTAGTTAAAAAATGTATAAATTAAAGGAAAGGACAAAGTATGCATGTAACTTTGCACTTTCTCGTCATCCTCCCCTCTCTCCTTCCCCTCCTCTTTCTCTGTCTCCCTCTTTGTTTTAGCTTCTGACCATGGTGTGAAAATTACACAGGACCCTTGAAAGAGGTTCGGTGCTTATGAGGGATTAGCAGGTCCTTTTGAGAGATAATTTTTTAAAAAGATGTTGGGAATGATCCTTCAGCTGTTCAGGAAAATTGAAAGTTGGATAAAGTATAAACTAATTCAAATATTGGGAGAATTAAAGGCTTCTATCTTAATTATAAATAAAGAAAAATAGAGATGTATTGATGATTTATAATGAGTTCTTAAACCTACCTAACTTTGAGTTCTTTTCAGTTTCTCTAAACTGCTCATCCTCTTTGGAATGCATTTAATAAGTAATCAGGTAAAACTTTATTGTGTGGTCATCACAAAGATTTCTGTTTTCATAAATGACACATATCTCAAAGATACTGTATATGCATTTTGTACCATTATTTCACTGATTCTAAGATGAATACGTTTTATCACCTTTTAACATGTCTGAAATGAGGATGAATCATAAATGATGGTAAATCATATTTTAAATGGCAGCATTAGTTCTTTCTGTTTCTTCATTAGTGGTACATGTTGTAGTTGAAGGTTTTTATACCTGATGAAATACCATAGGTACTACATGTCAGGCATTATTCCTGACTTAATAATTTGATAATATATTTAAATATATCATTTAATCCTCATAAAGACACCAGAGTACTATTGCAATTTCCTTTTTACAAATGAAGAAATTGAGGTAAAGAAAAGTATTATAACTTGTTTAGGATTATAGAGCTAATAACAGCATAGATGGGATTTGAATCTAAGCTGTCTAGCTCTATCATTTGGGCATCCAATCACTGAAATTTATTGTCTGATGCTGCATTTCTTTACTGACCATGATTATGGCAGGCTTATTGATTCAAGTATACAGCAACGGCACCAGTATTAATGTAAACACATTTTATAGGGTACACTTAAAAAAAACCAATCAACCTCTAAACTTTTGGGAAATAAAACAGTGCATTGGGAGAGGCAACAGGAAAATGGTAAGAGCAGTGGCCCTCCAGGCTTTCATATTTGCAGAAAAGTTGTGAATCTTAGAATTTTTGGCAGCATGAAGGTTGATCTTAACTATTTTCATTACCATTAGGTTATGGTGTTCATAAAACAATCTACATATTGCATACGATTTCCTTAGATCTCCTTCAATAGTCTGGCACTATTTTGCAGACCTCTTCCTAGCCTGACCACACTCTCTCACTCATTCTTTT
>VBSM01003215.1:6705391-6740059 GCA_008086735.1 Cheirogaleus medius | reverse complement strand
ATGTATTGATGGGCACCTGGGTTGTTTCCACAACTTTGCAATTGTGAATTGTCTCACTCATTCTTGAAACAAATTTCCCCAATAATCCTAATTTTAGCTTACTGCTAGCCTGCACCACTTAATCCCACATGTTGTGACTTGAAATATGCTTAACATCTATGTGCCGTGGTTTACTCATAAGTGACATGGAGATAATATAAGGACTAATATTAGAAATAGCCTTGGGGTTGGGAATATTTTTGTTGTTGTTGTTGTTTTTTCCTTTTTTAAATTTTGTCCAGCATATTATGGGGGTACAAATGTTCAGGTTACGTATATTTCCCTTGCCCCCTGGGGTTGGGAATATTAAATGAGTTAATGTATGGTGCCACATACTTAGCAAGCATTAAAACTAGCCATCATTCTTATCACTATCATTATTGTTAGTAACCCGATTCCCAAATCATTCTGTGGTCTCTACATTTTGTTACCTGGAAATTTGTTTGTCCTTTCCAAAGGCAAAATATATACAAGTTTTTCTTCACTCTGTGCTGTTAATTTGGCATCAGGGATGTGCTGTTTTACCAGTGATGTTATACTCTCTGGGTTACACATTTCATTCAGATGCAAACTAACATTTAAAAAGAGTAGGTTAACATTATTTTTACCGAACACTATCTTAAAAACAATCTCCTAACTATGTAGTATGTATTTGTCACTTCATTAATATTTATGAGCCAAAAATTGTATAATTTACTGGACAAAGAAAGATATAAAATTACATTTATAGTCCAAACTGTTTAATTTATACAGCATGGCAGAGGAACTAGTGTGCAGGATGACTAGAATCAGATAACTCGCAGACTCTTATTTGGGGAAAAGAGGTATTAAGCTGGATCTTGGCTTAGGGTAAGGTAGAGTGGAATGTTTAATTTTGACTAGATTTATTGAAAAACCAATGAGTGGTCCATTTTAGTTAGAGGGTACTGATTCAATTAGATCGTTACAAGCGATAGTTATGGAATGGTAAATTTGATCAGATTAAGTGCTCAGAGTAAATAATGGAGGAATCCATTCAACCAGTGGGGATGAAGTGATCTGAATTATTTTTTAAGAAATATTAATATTTTAGTGCAAAGTATAGAAAGTGGTTCACATTACACTGATAGTCTTGATCCAAAGACTCTACCACTTATAAACCAGGTAAGATTGACAGATCATTAAAACTGTCTGACATGTGCTATCCTCACTTGTCTAAAAAGTATAATCATAACATCTTCTCAGAGTTATTTGGAGAATTAAATATGATAATATGAGTATTCTATATGCAATTATTTTAGCAAGTGCCTAAAACATAGCCAACTCTTAATAAATGATAGACATTACTTAATAATAGTAAAAATTAAGGAAATGAAGGAGAAACAAAGGAATGGTGGAGAAATGGTAGAGAAGAGGAAGCCAGGGAGAATAGAGAGGAGGATATTAAAATTGCCAAGATGGACAAAAATAAACATCAAAAATATGATAAGAGAAAGGGTTGGAATATCAATAAATTACTCTTAGCAACATGTTATGAAAATATTTTCCAGAAATTTTATTTAAACCTATATTAATCCTCATTATATCCTCAATGTCTACAATCTCACATACCCTACATTCTAGCTAAAAAGGAGGGCAATTGTGACTTAGTTCTTACACAGCTCTTTTAAAATGAACGTAGTAGTTTCATAGTCTACTTTGACATATTGCTACTGATAGCACTTGCCCCTAGCATTTTCAGCATGTTTCAACACGTTTCCCACATTCAGGGCTATACCTTAAATGGTACCCAATGCCCCATTTCTTCTTTAGGAACAGAGAAGAGCCTGCACATTTCAGCCTCCCATTGGATATGAACACCTTCCTATCTATGCAGAAAGAACCAAAAGATACGTTGTATTAAGGAGTTATTCCTTTACAATTTATAAAAGAACAAATCCATTAACAAGTAATGTATTTTAGAAGCATGACACACTAACATAGATGCATTATCATCCTGGCCACATGTAAACCACTTTCTTTGTTATCCAACAACTACAATGATAAATTGTTATTAATAGTTTATTCTCTAGCATATTTAAAAAAATTATCATGCATCTAAAGGATCTGTTTCAAGTCAACTGACATTAATACTGAATAAAACAAATGATGCATTTGAGAATATGCTACATATTTTACAACCAGTTGGCTCTGCAATGGGATCAGAATACTTCCCTGGGACAATATACTCTGGGATGCAGATGTTCAAAGGAGTGAGAGCAAAATTCTCCTATCTTGGCCCATAGCAGTCCCCAGTGAAACACAGCTATGGAACATTTCTACTCCTATGCCACACATGTCACTAATTTCTCACTAAGATACATGAATAAAACCAAAAATTACCAGCCAGGATGTCAGCCTCATCCATAAACTGGGTACTGAAGAGAATTACTCTGTCTGATTTCCCCTCTTTCAGGAGATTCCATACTCGGTGTCTTGAAAGAGGATCCAATCCAGCAGTTGGTTCATCTAATAGCAAAACCTGGACAGTAGGAAAGCACATGAAATAATTCTTCTCTTTCAGGCAAGTTTCTTTTTAAAAGCACTATACTTATAAAAATATTAGGGAGAATATAATATCTCAGTACTGAATAATTCATTGTAAAAATTCTCTTAAATTTATCATTTGCAAATTAAGCTGTATCTAATAAAATAGTTTTATAGTCTTCAACCTGATTTCACCAGTAATTTTAGTTTGACTTACCTGAGGATTTCCTAAAATGGCAATCCCAAAAGTGAGTTTCCTATTTTGTCCACCACTTAAATTTTGAGCAAGAATGTCTTGGATATTTTCCATCTCTAAGTCTCGTAAAACTTGTTGTACCTAACCAAATAAAGAATATTTAGTCTAAACCCCAGAATGTTTATTTTAAAATACTATCATTTTTCTGATATTTAAAAAGGGTTTTTTTGTCTAACCTTTAAACAATGAATTGCGTAAAAATAACACAAATACATTTAGAATTTTCTGGGTAAACAATTTCATTTTCATGGTTGTGTGACACCTCACTTGTTAATATACCTGTTGCTCCACTTCATGTGGCAGAATCCCTTTTATTTTAGCAAATAGCCTGAGATTTTCTCTCACAGTGAGAAAGCCAAATTGCACATTGGATTGTGGACAAACTCCGGTAAGCTTTCTGACAGTTTCCAAGTCAGTCATTTCTGAAAGTGTGTGATTATATATAGTGACCGAACCTATAAGCAAAAGGTAGAGAGTTACCATTGGGACAATGTGTCATACTTCATTGAAAATATTTTTAAGTGGAAATAATGTATGTCAATTATCAGATTCATTTCAAAATATTTTGCCTATAAGGAATACACAATTGACTGATTAAAAACGTAATGTTCACAATAACATTTGATCCAGCTAGAATGCTAATTAGTAACTGAATAATCATAAAACTACTTGTGAAATTTTTAAAACACAAATAATATCTTCCTAAATAAATGTAATACAATTCAATAAAAGAATAACAAACAAACTTCTAAAATTTTTCTTTTAAATACCTGGGTGTAACAAGTAGTTAATGAAACTATTTAAGTTAACTAATGAAACTAACTACTAAAATGCACAGTTAATTCATTTAACCATGTACCTGTCCCTGGATAATTGTCCTCTCACCTGATGTTGGAACCGACAGCCCACTAAGTATGTTTAACAAAGTGGTTTTTCCAGCTCCACTGTGACCAAGGAGAGCAGTGATCTGGCCTTCATATATGTCAAACACCAGACCTGGCATGATGTTAAAAAAATTACACTCAGATCCTGCATAGTAACTTCTCTGAAATTTTTACAATGTCTTACAGCATGAATATATTTGGTTAGAATACTAACCAAATATAAACATGCTTGGAACATGGCTAGTGATACTAACCAAATATACTAAATATGCTAAAATAAAATTTATATATAAAATATAGTATATACTATATTAGTATAATATTATACTAAAATAAAATTTACCTTAAAATTCTTTCTTTTAAAATTATATCTCATTTGATACACATTTTATGGCTATAATTGTCAATAATATGTCATTATGTGATTAACAGTTTTTGAATAAAAGCAGTTTTATCATTAAAGAGAGCCTGCCTATAATAAAGACAGCTTTAGGATTTAGGACTAGAGCATGTGATGAGTTGAAAATAAAGAATTTCTTGATACTATCATATATATTTCAAACCCTGTAAGATTCTTAATGTTACACACTACTTTTTAAGATTGTTATGTGGTTTTTTATTTACTCAGAAAGAAATATAATGTGTTCAGACAAAGAAGAATCATGACATCTGAAATACCTGTTCTTAATCCCTACCGAGACACTACAACAGTGAGGCGGTCACTAAATCAAGCAACCATGTTAAACATGTTATTTTATTACCTCTCAAAGCTTCTATTTTTTCACGCTTTCCTGTATATTCTTTTTTAAGGTTTTTGATTCTGAAAAAAAGAGGGAAATGTTTTCAGGAAATTGTGGAGATGGGTAGAGGATTAATAAATCAAGTCTTTGAGTCTTAAGCAAAGCTTCAAAAAAAATCTGGGGATTCTTTGCTTTCACACAGCCACCAGCAGAAGCACCTAGGGCATCTCATTACAAGCAGCATTTCTTATCATTTGAAATTGAACTGGCTAGAATACAGAGGGCATAGCTAGTGTGTGGAAATACATATGTTGCCACAAAGATTGTGACAAGTGACTGAATATGAGGAAAGCTGGAGATTAAATCAATGATGGGGAAATACTAAGGTGGAGAAAAGAAAAGAAACAGCACACCATAACAGAAAGATCACAGCTTTGGAGTCCAATTATTCTGGGTAAAGTCTCAGTTGTGCCACCTAGTAGCTCTGTTAAAAATGCTATGTACTCAAAAGTCATTGAGTCCAATTCTTTAACAGTAAAATGGGGATGACAACATTAATCATCATATAGGATTGAATTGCAGAGTAAATAAGACAATACATGTAGAACACAAACTGCTTGGAACATAGTAAACCTCCAAAGAAGAGAGAGGAGGAAGAAGATGAGGACAAGGATTTAAAGCAAATATAGATTTAAAAAAATAGTGCATAGAAAAATATTTAGAATGAGTTGAATGTCTACTATAAACCAGACCCTGTGCATTCTACCTGCATTATTTTCTTACATTATCACAACAAACCAGCAGTTAGTTTGTATTAGCCTGCTTATGCTCCTATAACAGAATACCAAAATATTGGGTGGCTTGAAGAATAGACATTTATTTCTCACAGTTCCAGAGGCTGGAAAATCCCAGATGGAGGTATCAACAGATTTGTCTTCTGGTGAGGGCTCTCCTCCTGACTCACACACAGCTGCCTTCTTGCTGTGTCATCACATGGCAGAGAGAGAATGCAAGCTCTCTTGTGTCTCTTTTTATAAATACAGTAATCCCATCATGAAGGTCTCACCTCCATGATCTCATCTAACCCTAATTACTTTCCAAAGGCCCCATTTTCAAATACCACCACTTTAAGGGTTTGTCTTTCAACATATAAATTTTGAGGGGACACAATTCAATCCATAGAATAGGTACAATGCAGTTAAATATGGAAGTAACTATGAAGAAGATGGGCATTCAGGTGCAATAGCTTTGCAGTTGAGCATATGTGAGTTCAAATACTGTCTCACTTCCTAAACTGTGTGGCCTTGGGCAAGTTGCTTGGCTTTTCCTATCCTCTCTTTACCCATCTTTTCTTTTTCAGGCAATAATAGGTATTAACTTGCCTTATTCCTTCATTTCATCTAACCAGTATGAATAATGAGTTTTTTCCACATATTTTGATGGAATTTAGCTTTAGTGTTTAGGAAGTAGATTCTAGATTAGGTAGAATCTACTCTGTAATTGGTACAGTAATGAATTTTAATTGACATTTCATTCTTCTGCCTTCTATACTGAGAGGTGATTATGAGCCCAACTGGCTTGACCTCTAGGACAGAATAACCCAGAACTTCAGAGCTCTCTCCACTGGTCTGTTGGATATAGTACAGGCCACAGCAACAAAACAGGACAGGCAGTCTTGAGTAGCCACGCCACATGCAAAACCTTCTAGACTATCTCGACAGTCAGCTATGTGAGACTCTGCTTCCAATGCCTCCGCTTATTAAATGGGGATAATTTTTCTAGAGCATAAGACTAATCTTGTTACCCACACTTCAGAAACCTTCAGTACCCTCCTCCTTGCCCACTGAGTAAACAAAAATGCCTTGTTTCATGATTCAAGGCTTTCTATGACTCTTCTGATAGGACCGGATTCTGATGTAGGCACTACAAAGAATATAAAACTTAGGGTTCCAGCTTAAAGGAAATCACAATTTCTGAGAACATAGCACTAATTCATGAGGAATGGGAGAATAATACTCTTTGTTGTCTGTTCATTTTGGACCTATGTTTTAAGAAACTAAATGTTTAAAAACTGTAAGAATCATAAATGTTCAGAGTTAAAATACATTGCTGGAAGGGGTGGATCAGAAAGGTTTTATTGAGGAGTGAGATGAACAAAACATTGAATAATTAACAAAACTTCAGCAAAGATCTAGGATATTAGCGATTTCTAGCAGTTTGAAAATCAAAGCAACCAGCATTGAACAGAGCACTTACATCATCTCAGAGGGAAGATATGCATATACACACGACACTAGTACTCTTAACTGCTCATGTTTCCTTCCCTTCTCTCTATAATATTTCTCTCCCTTTTATGCATTAGTTGTCTTTTCTCCTCATCTTATTATAAGCCAGGAAAGGCAAATGAAGGGGACAAAGTGAATGACCAAAAAAAAAAGGTATAGGGAATGACAAGGGAGTTGATGGCTGTGTTTGTCACAAAGATAGCAGCAAAGAGAGAAAAACATGAAGAGGAGAAATGAGGGATAATAAGGAAAATGGAAATTTGAAGATTATTTTTTTGTTTATGGTTGTTGCTATAACATGTAAATGTATATGTAAATGATGAAATATGAGAAAACAAAATACCGTGAAAAATAAGTGTATCTTTTCACCAGTGCAGCAGGCTGGGCATAGGTGGGTTCAAAGGTGCACAAAAGGCGATCTTTGCACAGTGTTGTGCCTGACAGATTGCTGGTCTCTGATCTGTTCTCCATTTGCACCTCTATGCGATTTATTTGTTACCTGATGCCTTCTTTCCCATGGAATTCTGGAGACACTGGTTCAAAAGAGTCATTAGATGAAGGATCAGAATCTATTTCATTCTCAAGGACCACATGATTAGCTCTTTGGTGTTGAAACCAAAAAGAGGACTTCAGGAAAAACAAGCGAGAACGTCGACGTCCATATTCAGCTACATGAGCAGGAGGAAATTAAATAATGTTTCAGTCACTTCAATGATTCCAGTCACCCTAGGGCAGCATGTCAATGCAACCACTTTGATACTAAACCTGAACTCACATTATCATATTAAGGTATTAATCTTTTAATGTGCTTTTGACATATACAGAACAGTCAGGAAAAAATAACTGAGGTGTTACCACATAGTATGTTGTTTCTAATATGAGAAGAATGTAGGATTGTTAACTAAATTAAAAGCTCCTCAAAGTGGAGTGAGATGCTTCAGGAGGAATTTAAATCTACTATTAAGAACAACTTTTACTTCAATTTAGCCAGATATTTTGTTGTGTTTCCCAGAGTTTCTGGCTATGCTGAGAAATAGTCATTGTGTCATTGTGCTGGCAGTTTTGTGATTTCCTTCATTTAGATTAGATAAAGTCCATACTCCAAGTATGACAGTAAATATCATAACAATAATGAGAAACCTTGAAATTTCTTAGTTTGGAGGTTTTTTAAAAATCAGAGAACTATTATTCTGTATCAGTCCTCTTAGAAACATGATGGATAAGTTAGTCAAATGGTCCTTTCCTTCGTTTCATCTCTCATTTCTCTTTCTGCCTCTTCCTAACATTTATCTAGTATATACTAGGAAATGACAAGCAAACTCCAGAGATGCACAAATAAAGACCTTGTTTCTCCATAAAAGAGACTGTACATTCAGTATACAATTAATAAATATTGTGCTATTGTCTAACAAGTGAGTTAAATGGGGAAGCACTTAAAGATTTCTAAGATCAAATATCAAGCACTAGCATTCTTTATCTAGTTCCGATAAAAACACTAACAGTATAATTATTCATAATCTCTTGCAAATGTCTCTTTTTAAAAAGAAACAAACTAACATGTTATAGTAGAGCAAAGTTGTAAAAGTGATTCTATAAACAAAGTGCAGAATACCATTAGGCTTCTATTAGAAATTTTGAAAATAATACTTGCTAATTTATATTAAATACATTGTAGAGTTATTTTAAAGAAATGTAATTAATAATTGTGTTGAATTATAAACATGCTAATACTTACTGGGCAAAATTTTGTCAAAATACAATGTCAATACCAAATAGAGAAGAGCATCAAAAACCAGCATGAAAAGAGTAGCTATTATTAGGTACGGGTTGTTCAAAGAATTCAAATGGGCATTGGAATTCACATCATAGTCCAAATGTATAAGCTGAAAAAAAAGATAAATTGAATTAAAAAGGATTAATATGGCATTAAGAATTATTATTGTCTCATTTCTGCACTGAGTTTGCAAAGATAAATAAGACATAATTCCTGTCTTTGCAGAGCTCAGATTTACTGGAAGATAATTTCAGTAGCAATGGAATTATCTAACTACAAAGCAATTTGAGAAGTTAACAGAAGTTGGTACTGAGAACTAAGAAACCCACAAGCAGCACCAGGTAAGTCTTCTAAGAGGAAGTATAAATTCAATGAAGGTGTTATTTGAGTTGGACCTAATATAGGACTTTGTCAGGCTTAGGATGGGGAAAAGGAGGGCATTCTGAACAGGGGACTCCATTTCAGACTAAAAACTTGGAGGGGCAAAAATATTTCAGTAATTGGGCAGAAGACAGAAGAATAATTTCTCACTTATCTGTAGGAGAATATAATGAGTTTACAGGTAGCATAACCTTTCATTTAGTGCTTTATAGTTATATCAAAATTAATTTTTATGAGAGGAAGTTCAGTTTCATTTAGAAATGAAAAATTAAAAAGTAAAAATTTATTTATTCCAAATTTCTGGTTTTCAAATGTTTGTGATAACATTAAGGGTCATGTTTCCTGAGCATTAAATCAGGCAAATGTTTACTGAGACAACCAGTTAGAAGTAGAAGCTGAAACGCATCAATAATGAAGAATCATCCTATATTTAGGGGCTTAAGAAAATACCAATTATGCTGAGAGAGAAAAATAAAAATTTCTGTTATCACTTAAGTGTTCATTTTTGCAAAAGTAGGATATGATTTTATTGCTTAGAAGATGTTGCATGAATTTTTAGGAGGGAATCTGTTTAGAATGTTTTGTAAAATGTGACATAGTTACCTTAACCCTTACCTGGGCCATTCCAACAGTGAAGGCAAAGGGGCTAAGAAGACACAAGGTCCATTCCAAAAATGCAGGAAGATGTGCATACAACACTGTGAATCCCAGGATCCCCCAAAAGACAGTAAGGAGGAAGACAACCAAGCCGGTAAGGAAAGGTTTCTTTATCAACACGCTCATCAGGAAAGATAAAGTTATCTGAGAAAAGAGAAAAAATTCGCTGAGAACCATCAGTAGCACAAAAAAAGGAATTTTATATTATAATAGTATATTTCATCAATCCCCCTCGCCCCCCCGATACTGTCTCATGCAAATACTGCAAACAGAACATATGACAAATGATTGAGAGGAGAGAGAGTGGGGTAATGAGAATGAGAGAGAGATTGAGATTAAGTTGATCAACTCACCAAAGACAGGCCATAGAGGAGAAAGAGGGTGAAGACCACCACAAAACCAGTTAGGACGACAACTTGTGAAGATTTTACAACAAGAGCCATTAAAGTGGCCATAATAAGGATGAAGCCAGCATACATCAAACCCCAGGAAAGCCTAGCGGAGAAACAAAGCATCAGTTCAGAGTGCTGTTACTTCATCACTTCATTCATCTATTCTTACTGAATAAATCCTTACTGAACAAACATTTACTATGTTTGTGACACTCATCATTGATCAGGGTAAAGAGGATGCAATAGCTAACAAATCTGAAAACTTCCCTGCCCTGAAGCTCATATTCCACAGGGGAAGGTAGGTAGTAAACAAGTAAATGGGTAAAATGGGTAGCTAATTGCAAATTAAGAAAAGCTAGGTAGTACAATGGGTGTAATTGGGAGACGTTTCCAGGGAGAACTTTTCCGGGAAAACATCTATGATGATTTGTCAGTTTTGGATAAGTTATTTCAGTAAAGTAATTGTATAAACAACATGGACAAAAAAGTAGATTATGAAGCCAGGGTGAGCAAACCATTTTTTCTGAATAGCCCAATTGTAAATATTTTAGGCTTTGCAGGCCATACGGTTTCTGTTGCAACCACTCAATGTTGCCTTTGCAAGACAATAGCAGTTATAGATAATATGTAAATGATGTGTGGCTATGTTCCAATAAAAATATGTTTGTAAACAATGAAATTTGAATTTTATATGAGTTTTCATGTGCCAGAAAATATTATTATTCTTTTGATTTTTTCCAAACATTTAAAAATGTAAAAAACAGTCCTAATTTACAGATTGTACAAAAATAGTCCATAATTTACCAAATGCTGATACAGATGATTAGATATAGATACAGATTTATATTAATACATAGATATAGGATATAGAATACAGATATATATATAGATGGATAGATAGATATGAAGATATGTTCTTCCTTATTATCAATGTCAAAGAAATAGGAAGAAAGTTCTTTATAGGGTAAAGAGAATAACTTTCCAGTCACATAGACCTGGGTTCATGTATTCATGTTTTCTCTGCTGCATTGTAACTATGTAATCCTGGGAGGTACTTACTTAATCTCTTTAAAATTTAGTTTTCTCTACTGTAAAATAAGAGAATTAAATGAAATTATATATTTTATGAGTTAAATATGGCAACTGGTTTATATGGTTAATATGGTCCACAATGAACAGCTGGTTTCTTTTTTACTTAAAGTAGAACATGCCATTATATTTTTGGATGTCTTCTTTTCAATGTCATTAATTATGATGATTTACTTTTCACAATATACTTTTGTTCATCTGAAATTGTTCATCTATATGCATTCTATAAACCTATCTTTAATTTTCATTTAAACGCTGGACTGTAGTAATGAGATTTACCAGAATGCTGACTCTCGAAGTCCCATCATTGTCATCAATGACTTAATGTATTGTCTTTCTTGTGTAACATTAACTGATGCATAGTATATAAATGCAGAAAAAGAAATAATGCAAAAGAAAATGAAAAAATCAGTTGCAATTCCTCCTTGGGCAATAAAAGGTAATATCTTCATATTTATACCAGTAATTGACATCAGCTCTTCCATCACTGAATGATTTGTTGTGATCTAAAGAAAGATACCAATGAACAAATTGTTGTCATCAATCTAATTATTTCAGGCTTTTTTGCTAAATTATAAGGAATAATGTACATTTAATCATTTCATGTAATATATATATGTATATATATATTTTATATATATATATATTTATATATATATATCTGGCACCTTGTAATTCCTGAAATGCTCCAGATTTTGTCTTGACTACTTTCCATCTTCACTGGACAAAATGCTACTTATGTTTTAAGACTAGCTGGAATGCCACTTCAATTATTCATAGTAAATCTTCCCTGATAGCTCATATCAGAGTATCCTCCTACTTCATTGTTTGACTAATACACCATTTAAAATTCTGTGATAGAACCAAGCATAGTGGCATGTGCCCCCTAGCTACTCTGGAAGCTGAGCCAGAAGGATTGCTTTAGCCCAAGAGTTTGAGGCTGCAGTGAGCTATGAACATGCCACTGCACTCCGGATGGGTGACATAGTGAGTGCATGTGTCTAAAAAAAATCAAAAATAAAAATTCTATAATAGAACCTAAAATCTTATTATGACTATATATCCATATTTCTATCTCCCCCATTACCAGTATCCCTGTAGAAAAGTGCCTGTGTTTTACTTATTTTTTGAGCCCCACTACTTAGCATAATGGTTTGAATATAGAAGTTGTTCAATATATTGTGCCTTATTAATGAAGTGAATAAATGATAGAACAGAGTAATCCATTATATCCCTTATGGCATGAAGGGGTTGGTGCCATCCTCATGATAATGAATGAGTTCTCATTCTGTAAGTTCATGCAAGAGCTAGTTGTTTAAAAAAGCATGGCACCCCTCCCTTCTCTCTCTCTTGCCTCCTTCCTCTGGCCATGTGATACTAGTTCCCTTCCCTTTGCACCACAAGTGGAGGCTTCCTGAGGCCTCACCTGGTGCAGATGCCAGTGCCATGCTTCTTAACAGCTTGCAGAATCATGAGCCAAATAAATCTCTTTTCTTTATAAATCATCCAGCCTCAGGTGTTCCTTTATAGCAATGCAACAGACTAACACAATCACCATCCACCAAAATTTAATTTGTAATGCAATTAGGTTCCTTTAACTTAATACTCACTTCTATGATAGCAGCATTAATGGCAGCTTGAAAAGCTACAAAGCCTTTCTCCCAGAACATCGAAGATTCACATGTGATTTTTTCATTCATTACTTGACAATGAGCTTTAGAAAAAGAACACACCCATTATTATGGGATGGGACAATCTTGTTTATAGGAAAAATCAAAATTTCAAATGTTCCAAAATGCACTCAAAGTCCATGATAATATAGTGGATACTAAGTCTTCTCATTTGAAGTTAGTAGAGCACACTCCAGGAGAATACATCAGAATTGCTTTATTAGTGTTTTTAGGACCAGCTGTGAGTGATTTTTCATTCAGTATTGTAATTCTTTTCATTATCAAGAATTTTTTTTTGAGCTTTGCTCTTCTGTTGCTTGTGCCAAGAAAGCACCAAACTTTTTAAAAATGTTTGCAAATCATTGAGCAAGAGCATTTTGTTGAGGTTTTATTTTGGAGAAACATAGAAATAATAGTAAATATAATTTCTTAATAAAACCATGTAGTTAAGAATGTAAATTTTATTTAATAAGGATGAATCTCTTTTATGTTCAGAAATTAAAAGTATATGTTTTGTACATTTGTGCGGTTAATTTACTTCTGCTCTCGCATATGACTTCTTGTGGCTACTGATATTAATCATAGCAAATATATATATGTGTGTGTGTGTGTGTGTGTTACCTGAATGGTCTCTGTGTTCTTTCATCCTAGGGATTCTATATCCCCAATAAAACTTCAAATGATATGAGAAAGTATCAGTAAAAATGACTTTCACTACATCTATAGAAGAGTTTAAATCCAATTCATCTATGCCTTTTTCATCAGGCCATCCCATGATTGTTCTTCCTGCCATGTGAAAAAAAGAGAGTAGTTAATTAAAAAGATTTCAATGTGACTCAAAGACAGCATGCCATATTCAATTATGTTGAAGGTATTTTATACTAAATCTATGTCTTCCCTAAAGGCAGTATTGGGCCTGAGGGTGGGGGTGAGCTAGGGGAGGCACAAATTCCTAACATTCTAGATAAGATCATAAGTGTTATATGGCAAACATTTTTGTTGAAAATATACTATGCCCTCCCAAATGAACTTTTTAACCAATAATTTAAAGCACAATGGATTTTTAATAATAGCAAAACCATTACATCCATTTAAATTCATGTACAGACACACCCATCTAATGTTGAAATATGCACTATAATACCAGTATATATTTCCATCTGACAGTAGTGTCAATGTGGCCAAATTTCCAAAAACAACATGAAATTGTTACATTTGTATAGTGTTTTCTTAGGAGGCTTTGTTAAGTCTAAAACACATAACTTAAACGGCTCAATGTTATTGATCAAACCCAGGCCATTTAACCCATATAATTTCTCACAGTCTGGATTTTGTTTGTGTTCCTTTGTCCTCTGTATTTCTTACAGTTTAACAGCTGGAAACCCTTTTCACCAGACTATAGGTGGTGGTGCTGTGCTGTTTAATTAGAGCTTCATAATTTCTAATTGCTTCTCTTTTTTTTGAGATATAAGCAGCTATTGATACACAATGCCTAGGTCCATTAATTCAATGAGATTTCCAAAATGGTGATGTTCTATCATTTTAAAAAATTTGTTAGTAGAAAGCATTTATAAAATAGTACTTTTCCATTATCTATTTGGTCATGCAATATTACAGTTTACATAGGATACATGCTGGTATTTCCCCTTTATTTACAAATTTTTGTAAGAATACATTACTATAGATTGAGTATCTCTTATCCAAAATGTTTGGGATCAGAAGTGTATCAGATTTTGGATTGTTTTGGACTTTGGAATATTTGCATATACATAATGAGATATCTTGGGGGCAGGACCCAAGACTAAACACAGAATTCAATAATGTTTCATATATACTTTATACACATATGCTGAAGGTAATTTTATACAATATTTTTAATAATTTTGTGCATGAAACAAAATTTTGACTGCGTTTTGACTGTGACCCATCACATGAGGTCAGGTGTGAAATATTCCACTTGGGCATCATGTTGACACTCAAAAAGTTTCAGATTTTGGAGCATTTTGGATTTCAGATTTTTGGATTAGAGATCCTCAACCTGTATCATCCTCTAAAAGTAAACAGCTAGTTACATTTCCCTTTTCATAACATTATAAAAGCATGGACATCAATATCTATTTGATGAGTTTCAAATCATTGCCCTTCTTGAAGCCCAATTTGTGCCAAGTTGGCTGCTGAGGCTTTGGACATAACTTACCAGTGGCTCCTTAGCTATCTGGAACAACAATATAATTACTGAAAATGGTTTATTTTGCTGTTCTCAAATTAGTTGTCTCTGCTTTCCAGTGGTTACTTATTAACTACTAAGAGGCTGCTCTCAGGACCACCAGGTACCCTATCACTTCTCTCTGTACTCTTCCCATCCCCAGAGAGAGGTACCACACTGATTTTGTGGCTTTTGGTGCTTCTTCCCCACTCACTTATATTTTGGGGTACAAGGAAACACTTTGTCACCTGGTTTTCTCATAAATATTGCTCACGGGATTTGTTTTTGTTTTTGTTTTGAGACAGAGTCTCCGTCTGTCACCTTGGGTAGAGTGCCATGGCATCAGTCTAGCTCACAGCAACCTCAAACTCCTGGGCTCAAGTAATCCTTCTGCCTCAGCCTCCTGAGTAGCTGGGACTACAGGCATGTGCCACCATGCCCGGCTAATTTTTTCTCTATATATTTTTAGTTGTCCAGCTAATTTCTTTCTATTTTTAGTAGAGACGGGGTCTCGCTCTTGCTCAGGCTGGTCTCAAACTCCTGAGCTCAAATGATCCACCCACCTTGGCCTCCTAGAGTGCTAGGATTACAGGCATGATCCACTGTGCCTGGCCTCATGGGTTTTTGATATTGTTGTCTAGCTTCTCTCTCAATTTTTATGTATTTGAAGAGATTGAAAAAAACACACTGTACAAAATTTCCAGAATCTTTTCACAACCATACATTTAAATAACCCTGAACTATCTCATTTTGCCATGTACTAAAATGAAGATAACCCTTTTAACAGAATTTCCTAAATACTAGGGAACAGAGTAAGAAAACTTACTTGAGACTGGAAAGGAATACACATTAATGTTGTTAATAAACTCCAGAAACTTGAATATCTAACACAATTTATTAAGGAAATCTCAAAATGAATTTGTGTGTTTTGCAAATAAGGAATTACTGTGAACAGCCAGAGAACATACCTTTCATGAATGGGGCTGAAGCTACTATGTCCATTATCCCTTGGGTAGTGTTGGATTCAGGTGCAAATGCCATAATATAATTAGTATCATTAAAATGATCTACACGTCCCAAATACATTGCAGGCATTTGAGGAGAGTCATTAATTTGATGTAAATTTAAGGACATTAAGTATGCAAATAGTACTAGAAGAAGTGAGAAAAGCCATTCCTGCATAGCAATGAGAGAAAAATGAAGCAAATCGATAGGTGTTCTACCACAGATTAATCATCCACAAACAACTTAAAACAATTATGCAGCTTGCATTTCATTTGTTCTCGCTCCCAGTTTTTAAATGTCTTGATTTTCTTTTGTACTTTAACCTGCACATTTTGAAATATTCACATTGTCCACCCAGACAGAACTATGCACATCGATTCCAACTGTAATCAGAAATCTAAGTTTACTAGACTTTTATGCCAGTGATAAAGGCTAGATTGCTTCATAAATGGCCCACCGGTTTACAGTCATGTTAAAACTTCAATGACAACGATAATTAAATGGTAGGTGGCATGGAATAGGTAACTAGCTTCCATCAACAGGATCAAAGTCATACTTTTATCTTCTGCTTTCTGCATGTGGAAGAGGATAGTCCCAATATATAGCTCATAAAAAGAATTTTAAAAGTCTTTGTCACTGTAACCACAATCTGGAATTGGAAATTCCAGAATGCATCTGAAGCCCAGTGGGAAGCCCTACTTTATTATTTAGCTGCCCTTCTAAACACAAATCCTTTTAAAGGAGTTATATTCATCATGTAATCCTCTTTGACCTATATGTGTTGGTCTATGTCTATGTCTGTTTATCTACATAGAAAACTAGATAGATGTAATGTTTATACAAAAAAGAATTAAAAGGTTGGAAGTAAAACATCTATATAGAATGATATTTCAACGTTTATATTTATATTTATATAATCCTTGCTCCATGTAGGAATTTTTGAATACTTTATTCACTTCCAATCCTAGCATTCAATACGTATTTCTTGAATAAACACACACACACACACATGCATACACACACAAACCTATTTATAAGATCTGATGATAATATACCAACTTTTGAACTATGAGTATTTTATGGAAGACTTTAACTTACTTATTATATTTTTCTGAATTTAATGAATTTTCTACACAAAGCACAATGATCAGAAGAAAATAAGTAATATTTTACTTGAAGTAAAAGTTCCAAATGCCATTTTATATTCCTGTTTGTTTATATGCCCATTATTTCCTACAAATGGACATTGTCTGTATCCAGAGTGCAATTGTGTAGAAGTGCTACAATTTGTCTTTTGATTGTTTTCTAAATTTTGGATCACTTTCTGAATTAATTCTGAAAATTAAACTCTGCCTCTTTGGCTTTGGCCCTGAACTTCTGTACCTATGAAATTCAAATGAGCTCAGAGGTTAAGAATTTTTATCTCTACAGTATACAGATGTGGCTTTATTTTTCAGGAAGTTTCTTAATATCAGTTCTTTAAAAAATGCCTTCAGTAGGACATACAATAATGATATATTTTTAATTTTACTTGAAAAAAATAAATTTTATCTGAAAAGATAGCAAAGCCCAGAATTTGAAAAAATTCTAGCCTGCTAATTAGACTATACATACATGAAACATAAAATAATGAGGATGAAGAATTAGTGTTGCCTGTAAAAATACTTTTTCACCCTCTGAATACTAGAACACATAGACCCCAAACCATACCAACAAGGTCGCTCTTTTCATCCTCCATTTTTTAAGACAATTCTTGCAGAGAAGAGCCCACGTCTGCTGAGCCACACTTATGTGTCTCTTGTTCATTTTGACCTGTTTCTTTTAAAAAGAGGACAGAAGGGAAGTAAATGTGAAGGTCTGAAGTAGAAAACATTGTGCAACCAAACCAAAAAGAAACATTACAACAGCTGTTTCCAGTTGCCTGTCTAGAGAAGGAGGAAGTCAAAAGGCTAAAACAAAACATATGAAGAGATGCTTAGTCTTGAAAGAAATAAAAATCAAAACAATTACAAGATGTCATTTTTCTCTCACTAGACTTGCAAAAATCAGAAGGGTTGACAGTGTTAAGTGTTGTTGTCTCCCCAACACTTGGCACTGTTAAACTGTCTAAAGGAGCTTTATGTACTGATGGTGGAGATATAAACTTACCCCATGATTTTGGTGATTTATTACTAATTCATTACTACCTAGCAATATCGTATCATCAATCACTTCTGCTCCTGGGTATTTATCCCGAAGAAATTTTCATGTGGCTTCATGAGGGAACCTGTGCAAGGATGTTCTTTATGATGTAGATTATTATGGTGTGGTGTTATAAAACAAATTTTGATGGATACAGTCCAAAGAGTACGATGTAAGATTCAGCAGCAATGGATTGATACCCACCCATCGACATGAAGAGATCTTAAAAACATAGTGCCAATTCAAAAAAAAAGAAAGAAAGAAAGAAAGAAAAAGGAAAAGTTCAGAGTTATATTACAATATTAATTCACACTACATGCAATACACATTTTTCAAAAAGATCAAGAAAGTAAAGGATCACCATCAAATATGATAAAAAGTTCACATTTGGCAGTGGGAAATAGCAATGGAGGTTGGGAGTAAAGTGGGAATTTGACATAAAATAAATAACCAAAATAAGATAGGAGCTTTCTTTGAATAAAAAATTTTGTGTGCCATGAACTCAAGAGTATAATTAACTCAAACTTTTATTGACCTTTTATAATTGAATCTCCCCAAAGTCCAAAGATAATCATCAAAAAAAAAAAAAAAAAAAAAAAAAAAAAAAAAAAAAGAAAGAAAGAAAGAAAAAAAGGAAAGAAAAGAAAAAACAATAAATCCAAAAGCAGCAAAACCCAAAGGCAAGTAGATAGAAAACATCATGGGAATTTTAGAGAATTTCATATGTTCAGTATGACTGGAACAAAGAGATTGGGGGTAGTTTGAATATAGGATAATGAAGAAAAAGCAATATTACCTAACACTTAATGATGATTTCCTATGATCCAGGTAATTCTAAATGTTTTATAAGAATTAATTAAATCCTCCTTTAAAGTATACAGGAGGATAGATGCAGGTTAAATTCAAATACTACACCATTTTATAATATATAAGGAGCTTGAACACACGTGGGTTTGGTATCCATGGGGGTCCTGGAACCAGCGCCCCCACAGGGAGCAAGGGAGAAATGTATTAGTGTATCTCCCAGACAGAGTTATATAACTGCTTTGCAAGAAGGTCTGTCTCATTATCTACACATAAGGAATAATAACAAAAATGCTCTGAGAGTTGTAGAGTCGAATGCCCAAGAACTATCTTAATTGACAAAGAAAGCATAAAACCTACTCTCAGTTATCAGAACCCACCATTCTAAGAGAGGAAACTGGTCCAGAAGATGATTCAAGGGTAGTAGTTCAAGCTTTGGTGCAGTGCTTGGAGCACAAAGCCAGTTGACTAATAAGGCCTAGGTTGTCATGGCAGTGGTGTCCTCCTGTAGTACCATATTGAACAGGGATGAAGATCATAGGGTTGCTATTTTCTCTTCAATGGTTTTACTGATGAGGTTGCTCCTGATGAGGTTCATGGTTCAACCACGGGGCAGAAGTAAGCCATAAATGGGCTGACCCCTTCTGGTATTCGAGAGGCAGCTCAAATGGGAAGACAACTTACTCAAGGCAGCTTCAGGAGGGTGCTGCCAGAGATGGAGCCTAACCATAGTTTATCGCAAGGAATACTGTGCTGCTATTTATTTCCTGAAAGGCAAGGAATAGTTGAAGAGAAAGGTGATGGGCAGAATAATGGTCCTGTTCTAATTCTGGGGCTTGCAAATATGTCACATTCAGGAAAAAAAGGAAATTAAGGTAGCAGATGAAATTAAGGTTGTTAATCAAGTGACTTTAAAGTAGCAAGATTACCCTTGATTATCTGGGTAGACCAAAGGTAACCACAAGGGTCCTAAAAAGTGAAACCGGGAACAGGTGATGAGATCAGAGTGAGGTAGTGTAAGAAGGACTCAACCTGCTGTTGCTGGCTTTGGAGATGGAGAAGAAAGCCATGAACCAAAGAATGCAGGCAGCCTCACAGGGATCCTCAAACTACGGCCCGCGGGCCACATGTGGCCTGCCCAGGACATTTATCCGGCCCGTCAGGTGTTTTTGCCGCCGCTGCCTGTCCTGCTTAGCAGCTGACTCATCCGAGGCCCACAGTGCGCATGTGTGTGAACTGGCCCCCTGTTTAAAAAGTTTGAGGACCCCTACAGCTGTGAAAGTCAAGAAAACAGATTCTCCCTACAGCCTCCAGAAAGGAGCGCAGCCCTGCTAACACCTTGATGTTAGCCTAGTGAGACCCACATCATACTCCCAACCTCCGTAATTGTAAGATGATAAATCTGTTTTGTTTCAAGCCATTAAGTCTGTGGCCATTTGTTACAGCAGCAATGGAAAGTTAATATGAGGAGGAGAAAAAAAGAAACGAGCCTGAGACTATGAGGACTGAGAACATGACAGGAAGAAATTCTAAAGCAGGTCTAGGACAAGGGCTTAGGACAGAATTAGTTGCTGGAGGTTTCTTTTATGATGCGCCTCATTCATGTACAAACTAAGGCATGAAGTTATGTTTAAAAATTGTCCATAAGTGAACAAAAAGGTTCAGCAGCAATGTAGATGAGCTCCTGATAATAATGCCATCAGAGCAGGCTGTAATAGCCTGGAAACCCTGGCTCAAACCAAACTACAACCATTTTCAACTAAGAAATCAGTGTTTTGGTAAACGTCAGTATCTGAAACGTTAAATATAGTACTCAAATGACTATTCTTCTTTCTTTCTGTGGATTAATGTATATGCTGGAAATATTTATGAATAAAAAATTACATAATTTAATTGTCATGAATGTGCTTATTTGCTTCTATTAAGACTCATTTTTTTTCCACTGAACATCTTGGTGTAAATATCAGGGGAAAAAATATTGCTCACCATAATAGCACGAAACATCTAGTTATCTTAAATTGCTCTGAATAGGAAATTGTGTCATTTAGAAATAATAAATTGATTGTAAAAAGCCAGTCATGTCCCTGTTAGATAGAATTCCTGTTATTCAGAGAATAAATGCATTGCACAACAAATTAGATCAAAATCATTATATAATTAGTATAATAAACAAGGTTAATAAAAATATTTCCCAAAGTTTTCTTGATGAAAATATTCGTAAGCCAGTTAAGAACAATTCAAAACTCAGAAAATTGTGCATCCTCCAATGTTTATAATTCCTCTGGCAGTAAAATTGAAAATGAACAAAAAAGAATAAGTAACTCAAATAACTCTGAAAATAGTTCATACTTGCAAAGAAGCAAGATAAAATTACATTCCTTTCAATTTACCCAACAAACTATTAGATAATACATAGTATTTGTCCAAACATGCTTTAGTCATGATGTAAAAATGAAAATTCTTAGTTCTCCAACTGGTTATTTAGTTATACAAAATAAAATACTCTTATTATTTGAAAAATCAAAACAACTCTTAAATAACTTGTTGCACTTAGTGGTTTCCACCCAAATGTTTGGGATTTCTAGTCTTACATTTCCGTATGCAAAATAGCCATGATTTTAAAGGTTAACTTACTCTTAGAAAAGCTGGAGGAAAACTCTAGAAGCACAGTTCATCCGCGGGTCTCTGCATGTCCTGGAGAAGAATTCACATTCCTTTTGAGTCACTACTACATCATGCTTTTAATTTCATGTTCATTGTGAATAGTTCTGTTTTAAACTGATTTCTGAAGAGGATTATGGTCTCAATTCAGCTAGGCTGCCAAAAACTCTTATGCTTACATAGTGACTCCTTTGTTGTTTTCCAATTCTTTGTGTCCTGCCAGTTCCTCAGCAGGGAGTTTGTAGTTGCAGATGGTTGGCTGGACAAATCAAAACACTAAGAACCATCAAACCAAGGAGAATCTAGTCTTTCTCAGCAGGCTTTTTCATATATGGCCCTAATGGGAGAGTTGACTCAACTTAAACAAAGATACGTAAAAAGCCAGTTCAGAGAAGAGCAGAGCAAAATGGAAAAGAAAATAAATTATTAAATGACATATATAAACATACAAAATATTCGGTCAGAAAGTACCTCAAACTGTTCCACAGGTTCTTAAAAACTTAATCTAGAAATATAGCATTGAAACAATGCAATTTTTTCAGGGTAACAAAGTAAACTGTGCATTTTCATCTGTATCTCAATTGCATTGCATGCATGCTGATGACAGCATCTTTCTTGAAATTGAAAACAGAAGATCCTTTAGAGCAATGTCACATAAAAATGCCTGCATTCCTACAGGCTTGTCATTTCTGCAACAAGTCCCAGAAAA
Organism: Cheirogaleus medius; assembly: GCA_008086735.1. NCBI lineage: Eukaryota > Metazoa > Chordata > Mammalia > Primates > Cheirogaleidae > Cheirogaleus > Cheirogaleus medius. Next base: position 6,717,821 of record VBSM01003215.1, on the reverse strand, counting down.
CAAACTACTTTCTCTGTAAGTAACCATTGGTTTTTAGTATTTCCTGCTTTCCAGTATTGTAGAGAAACATTTTGAACAGGTAATAGCTGCCATCCTATCTTTTTTTGAACATCTCTTGTAAGTAGAAGGCAAGCTTGTTCCAAAATTGTTTTAATTCATGGAGTTTGTCTTTCGCTAAAGGATAAAGGTGAAAAAGGACCCCTATCTTTCTACCTACAGCTAGTAAGTCTGTTAAATTCCTCTGCACTATGATTACTTCCTGGACACACAACTGAAAGGGAAACAATAAATGCAAACAATTCCTAAATCTGACTCTCATCTGTGTCCCATTGGCCATTATAATCACATGAAATCTTCCTTATCTATTTCCAATGTTCTCAATATTTATTCAATCATATTTATCCTTTTACTAATTATATGGGATCCAGAAATGGCTCAGCAAGCAGAGTCTATAGACTCAGACTGAACTCATTAATCCATGAGACTATCAACCTTTTAAAAAAACACTTTTGATTGTTTCTGTATGTCTACTGTCTGCTGTAGAAGATACAAAATGATCACATTTAATAACATTGCCAGCATTTTGTGCACATAGAATATAATTTAGGAATTTTTTTTCTAGTAACTTGTTTCCTAGAAAAACTTTGTATCTAGGTTAGAGCTTATAAATTCTAGCCTACTCCACTTTTGGTCGTGAATTCTGTTCTTTTCCTTCAATATGTCGGCCTCGTCTGTCACATGTGCCACACTGTAATCTCTGTGGCACTATAATAGAGCAAGCTCACTCTCATGAATCTTCTTTTCAACATTTTCTTAAGTCACATGCATTTACTCTTCTAAATAAGTTTTAGATTCAGTTTACCAGTTAAAAAATAATCCTTATGGGATTTCAAAAATGAAATGGCACAGATTTTATAGCATAATGTACTTATTTAACAACTACATATAGCATTTACCATGTGCAAGGCACACTTAAATATTAACACATTTAATCCACATAATAATCCTATGAGGTAGGCACTATTATAATCACCCCCATTTTACAGATGAGAAAAGGGAGGCCCAGAGAATTTAAATAACTTGCCCAAATTCACACAGTTGGTGAATAGCAGAACCTAGGTTAAAACCCAAACCATCTCCAGAGTCTGTGAGCTTAAATTACAAATGCTATGCTGTCTCATTTTTGTATGTCTTTGTTCATTCAATTATTCTTACTTTAGCTACACACATTTTACAATTTTCCTTGTCTTTTGTTTCATTTATTTTGCAGCAATATTCTTCAGTGCCAGTAGCCTTAGAAATTTCATGTGATGTGTTTTGCATCAGGCTAAAACATTCCTCTTGGAATCGTTACTGGCTATTTACAAATACTAGTACTAGTCACCCTGGGACTGGTGTGCTGCTCTTCTCAACACTGTGTGCAAAAGCAGAAAAACTTGATCTGCAAAGAGAGAAGAATGAAGCGTCCAGCTGTCTGATAAAGAGAGACTGAAAAGGTCTGTTAGTTCCCCACGGGCTTTTCTGTTCTTGCTTTTTGTCCTTTCTTAGAGCCAGCTGTGCTGCCTGCATGTGGGTTTTGGCAAATACTCTCCAAAAATTTCTCTTTGTTTCTTCAAAATATAATAAACAAATTCTACTTGGTCCTGTTTTATGCTTTTTTGCCTTGAAATATCCTTTTTGCGATACATTCCTGACCTCCATTTTTATTTGTATTTGCCTTTCTCAAGTATATTTTGACCAACCTCAGGCATTATCTACCTGCAGGGTGTCTCTGGAAACAGTAAAATTATATTTTTCTTTTTACCTCGTCTGCAAATTTTTTTCTTTCCATGAGCAAGGTGTGGGATGTAGGTCCCTAGGATGACCAATCCATTTCCTCCAGCCGTCTTATTTTACTGTCTCTTTAAATTAAGCTTTCCTGTTGTTTTCCATGTCTCCATTTCCTCATTGATCATGTATTCTCTGTTCCTTTTTTGTAGGTTCCCCTTTTCCCCACCTCTCATCCAGAAAGTTCTAGATTGGCATTTTGATCTACTAGTGATTATTAACCTCAAATGTTAACAAACATATTTGAATCTACATTACTCTGGTGATATAAAGACATCAGTCTACATTTCTATCCATCTTTCTCCCCACATTCCTGCTCCTTATAAAATAAATCCTTTAGCATATTTGAACTTAAATCCTTAGCTCTACTCCTGACCTACTGTGCCATGCTGAGCAAGTGATTTAGCCTGGAAGCTTCTATTTTCTTATCTATGAGATCCAGAGGATATAAGAGTATCTATCAAATGTCATTTTAGAATTTAAAAATTCAAGATTTGTTGAGGGGGGTGATTAAAGGAGACAACACATGTAAAATATTTAGCACAGCACCTAATAATAGTAACAAGGGTTTACTCAGTAAATACTTGTGATTATAGTCTCCATGGCCTCACCAAAACTGGACACTATAGATATTTTTAAATTTTATCAGTCTGACTGATAAAATATAGTACCACCGTGATAACATCCATTTCTTAGATTACTTCTGATGTCAAGCATATTTTAATATAACTTTTGGCCATTGGTAAGTTTTTTGACTATACTAAATCTGTCCACTTTCTCTACCTATATTTTTGCTGCTGTGTCATTCCATTACTAGCTTTTGTTTTGTTTTTTGCTTTTGGGTTTTTGTTGTTGTTTTTGGCACTGATTGAAAAGTCTTAGATTATTCACTTTAAAAATAGTATGTTACTGCTTCCTTGTATCTAATTTTGCTGAGAATGCTTACATAACTTTGATACTCATAAATTTTATGTATTTTGTTTTTCTCTCTAGGATATTTTATGACTTTCTCGTAACCACAGGTATATGAAATTTCACAACAATGTGCTTAGGTGTAGATTTTGCTTTTGTTCTTTGTCCTGCATGGCACTTTGTGGTCACTTGCAAAGAACTTGTGTCTTTTTTTTAAGTTCTGGGAAAGTTTTGACTGATACTTTTGTCAATATTGCTTCCCTACTAGCCTCCTGGAATTTTATTAGATATTTGAGCTCTGTTGTCCTTGTCTCTACTTATTGCCTGTCATCTTGAAATGAGAAAGTAATCGATTTCCATACAACCTATAAACAATCTTTCTGACCTACAATTTTATTGTATCATTCCCATTGCTGCCTTGATTTTGTTCTGGTTTCTTTGCAAGGATTTTTATTATCTGGTCCCTGCTTCTCTCTCCAACCTTCCCTTGCCTTTTCCTCATCCTCCAACTCCAGCCATACTTAGACATGATTATTTTTTAAGAGAATGCACCATGTTCTCAATTACCTCTCTACTCTCTCCTGGAACTAGCCCCTGCTCTCAACTGGCCTTCCCCCAATGACTACATCTATTTGCCTCACTCCTATTTGTCCTTCAGGTTTCCGCTCTGACCTCTCCTCCCCCAAGGAACCTTCCTATCCCTCATCCCACGTGGGTTGCACACTCCTTCTAGGCGCTCTCCCGTGGTTAACACTCCATGGTTTTTGCTATCATAGTATGCACCTCCCTATATTTTAAGCTAATTATGCTCATTTTTCTCCCACCATAGGTGGTAAACATCTGAAGGGCACAAAATCTTTACTGCTGTAAACCTCACATCTCCTGGAACATGAAAGTTGCTCAATACACGTTTTGACTTTTAAATGTATAAGATTGAATGTGAGATGGGGAAGCAAAAGAAAGTGTCATTTTTTTTTTTTGAGAAGCTTAGTTATGAAAGAAAGGCCATCAGTTGGGTGACAGTCAAAAGGAGTTGTTTGGGGAATGTAATTTTTATTTTTGATATAATATTTAGAAGGGGGAGTGAAGAGGAAGATGCTGAAAACACTGGAGAAATCGAGTAACAGGTAGAGTGCTGCTCTTTTAGAGGGGAGAATAACAAGGGATTGAGTCAGAAGCAAGATGACAATACAGCCTTGAAAAGGAGAAGGGGTCATTTTTTTCTCTCTGTCAGAAGACAAAAAGGAAGTGTCAGTGAAAACTGAGAAAATTTTTAAATATGACAGCATGGAGTAAAGATTTCACCCCTGAGAGTTAAGATATTTTTCTGTGAAGTAGGAGGCAAATTCTAAGAATAAAACAACACATGTGCTAGGCAATTGAGGATAGTGTTAGGAATCTTGAAATATGCGTAGAGCAGAAATTTATAAAAGAAAATCATTGGGTCTATTTAGGTACCTTCTTTATTCTTACATTATATAAGCCTCAAACATAACTCATTACAATAGTTAGAGTTACAGAAGCCACACAGCACCCATTGGGTTTGAAAAAACTAAACATTGCTGCCATTAAATTTCTTCTTAGCTTTTGTTGGGGGCATTATGTAAAAAGTGAATTTATTTGTTATAGTAGATGCCGATCCCTGTGCAGAATGTCTAAGTAGAAATATTGGGAAATTTCAGCAATGAAGCCATCAGGTCCTGGGCTTTTCTTTGATGAAAGACTTTTTAGTACTGTTCAACCTCATTATTTGTTATTGGTATATTTAGATTTTCTATTTCTTCATAATTCAATCTTGGTAGGTTGTTTGTGTCCAGGAATTTATCTATTTATTCTATGTTACTAAATTTGTTGACATGGTTATTCATAATAGTATCAAGATCCTTTGTCTTTCTGTGGGATCAGTTGTAATATTAATACCTCCTGGTCTATGTGTCTATGTTTATACCAGCACTATGCTGTTTTGTTTACTATAGCCTTGTAGTATAATTTGAAGTTGGGCGATATGGTGCCTTCAGATTTGTTCTTTTTTCTTAAGATTGCATTGTCTATTTGGGTTTTTTTTTTTTTGGTTCATATAAATATTAGGATTATTTTTTCTAATTCTATGAAAAATTATGTTGATATTTTAATAGGAATTGCACTGAATCTCTAGATTGCTTGTACAAAAATCTGTGTTGCTTTATATCCTTGTTCTATAAGCTTTTTTCTATTAAAGTTTTATTTATTTTTATTTTTTATATTTTTTTGTTAAAAATGAATACACAAACACACACATAGCCTAGGCCTACAGGGTCAGGATCACCAAGACATTATTAGATAATAGGAATTTTTCAGCTTCATTTATATCTTATAGGAGCACCATCATATAGGTGACCGATCATTGACTGAAGTGTCATTATATGCAGCATATAATTGTATTTACAATTGTTATATCCTGTTGCTGAATCGACTCCACATTATATAATGGTCTTTTTTGTTTCTTTTTACAGTTTTTTACTTAAATCCTATTTTATCTGACGTAAGTATAACTATTTCTGCTCTCTTTTGGCTTTCATTTACATGGGATATCTTTTCTTCATACCTTCACTTTCAGCCTATGTATGAGCTTAGAGGAGAAGTGAATATCTTATAGGCAGTATACAGATGAGTCTTGTTTCTGATATCGATTCAGTCACTTTATATCTTTTTAATGGAGAATTTAATCCATTTATATTCAAGATAATTATTGATAGGTAAGAAATTACTATTGTCATTATATTCATTGTTTTCAAGTTGTTTTGTGGATACATTCTTCTTTTCTCCCTCTCTTACTGTCTTCATTTGTGCTTAACTGATTTTCTCTAGTAGTATCATTTGATTCCTCACTTTTTATTTTTAGTGTATCAATTATAGATTTTTGCTTTGTGGTTACCATAAAGCTTACAAAAACATCTTATAGTTATAATAGTTTGTGCAAGGATAGTTATTCCAATTGATGTTTCTGTGAGGGATGAGCATTAGTGAGGTCTTTTCTGCCACCTTGCTCTACATTTTCCTGGATTTTATGGTGATTCTCTTATTCAGTTTTTTAAAATTCCTATATTTTTCTCTATTATACCAATTTTCTTCAATGACTATAAAAATACTCTGAAGTTATATAACATATCACCAAAAATAACAACAAAAATCAGCAGGAATACTGCTTCGTCTTTGAAAAATTTCTCATTATATTTAGAATGAAATAGCTATTTTTAATGAAAAAAAACAAAATAATATGTGAAGCTGATACAGACTTTTTTAAATTGAGCAATACACATACATAAGGGGGAAATGACCTTAAAATAATAACAAATCACAGAAAACTATTAATGAGGTGAGGAGGGAAATCAGCACCCGCTTAAAATCATAAGATATTGATATTAGTATTCAAAATTTTAAAAATCACAACAAATACTACTGTGACTCCCCTTGTTTTCAACAGATATATTTGAACCACTTTTTCAATGTGTATGCTTGTCCATTTGTGAGTCCAAGGACCTCCTAAAACCTGTGGTTTTTAAAACAATTCCTGGAAAGTTTTCAGGAAAAAACTCTTTCTTGTATTGTATGTGTAAATAAAAGAAAACTTGCAAACCCAGTATACCATGAAGTAGTGTGATGTAGTCATGCAGCTCTTGGCTATTGAATACCCCTCTCACATATTTCAGTAGATCTTTTTTCAGTAAATGGTAAAAAAAAGTCATATTTTTAAAAATTCCAAGTTTGTAGCTTTATTTCCACAATAACCAGTGCTTGGCCCTTTGGTTGACTTTAGCAATATTGTGTATTGTCTTTATCACAGATTTTCTATCACCCCTGAGTGATAGAATAACTTTAAAATGTATTCATTTATTAACTAAATATACAAAATATTCCTGACATTGATATTAAATATTCCTTAAAATTATACATACTGCTAATTGTTACATAAATCATAAGTTTATAGGACAACAAAAAACTGTTAGGTTTAAGGTTTTAAGGTTCATCTGAATGAGAGAGGAGTTTCCATCTCATTGTGGTATCAACTTCTTCATCAAAATCTCCCTCCTCCTGCTCCTTAGAAAGTTCTAAGAATACCTAAATAGGAGACAAAAAAGAAGGAAAAAAAATCAAGTTTTTTATTGTCTTCCAAATGAACAGGAAAAATGCAGGTTGTTTTCATGTGAAATTTACAGGGATGATATAAAGTCAAACAAATTGACTCACCTTTTCAAATGTGCACTGAGAAAGGCTATATTCTTCCAGGTTAAAGTTATGTTTTACTGAAGAGAAAAAATCAAGACTAGTAGTAGATGCTTACAATTTATTACCAGGAATTTTTTCAAAGTCATATAAAATCAAAAATGCAAATCATTAATATAAATAGAAGATAAAGCTATATAAACAAATACTTGATGGAAGGATGAAATAATAAAAGGTATAAAGAGTTAATGTACACATTAAATTAATCATGATAGAATTTTCTCATATTTTGTTTCAATAATATTTGTATTGTTATTTCATGTATGTATCTTTGGAAGATTTATATGTTCCTTGAGGAACTACATCCTTGGTTGGCATATTCTTACACATGAGGAAGATTTCAATCCCATTCCACTCCCTTTAAAAGGACAAATAATACCCTCAGCCACTTCATCTGTCATACCATCTCTCTTCTGGGCTTCCCAATGAGGAAATCTACATGACAGTTGTCACTAGACTCATGTGTTCACAGTTCACCATTTATACAACTAAGAATCTCCTATGTGTGAGGTGCTCTTAAATGCCAGAAATAGAACAGAAAACAAAAAAGGCAAAAATCCCTTGCCTTCATGTAGTTTGCATTTTAGTGGGAGAAATATTGGTATTAACACACAAGAACTTAAATATATAATAAAGTAAATGGTGGCAACATCTATAAGTTAAAATAAAGCAGATAAACAAAATAGAGAGTTCAGGGCACTGGGCATTCTTTTTTACAGAATAGTCAAGATAGGTCAGAGTAATAAGGTGATAATTGAACAGAAAGCTTAAAAAGTGAGGAAGAAGCCTGGATATTTAGGAAGGAGATTTTGTGGAAGAAGGATTAGCAAGTGCAAAGTCCTGGGGCAAGGAGCACACATGTGTGGCAGCATATAGGAAGAACTAGAAAGTCAGATGTCTAGAGTAGAAGAAGAAAAACAGTGATTTATATTAATATTATGTCAAAAACGATGAGCCAGGCATTGTTCTAGGCACTTAACAAATTAACTCCTTTAATCTTCTCAACAACCTGGCCAGGTAGGCACTGATATCATCCCTCATTCTAGAGATGAACCATCTATGCATGATATAGGATTGAGTAACTTTACCCAGGGTTTCCCAGCTACTAAGCAGGAGTACTGGAATGAGAGCCCAGAAAGACTGGCTCTAGAGTTTGAGCTCTTCACACTATGCTGTGCTGAGAAATTACGCCATGATGGTCTGCTGTTGGGAATGACACAGTTAAAAGCAGAAAAATGATGCTGGAAGACAGAGAATGGACAATTTCAAGTAGCGAGAGGAGTTACACACATTGCAGAGAACAGTCATAGCTATCATTCCTGGTAACAAAAAGGCCAAATAAACCAGCACAGACACAAGGAGGTTGATGGATGAATGGAAGATTTTTCTCTTGCTTTTTTTTTTATTAGTGAAATATAAAGCAAGGGCATCAACTGAGGGAGAAAGCTAAGAAGGAGGTAGGTATATAAGGAAAGAGGAGGCGTGAAGTAATAATTTAGGACAGTTGCTGTGAATGGGTCGTGGATATGCAGGCAAATCAGGCCACCCAAAGGAGCTTTTTGAGGTTAATGTCCTGGATTCACAGTAAGAATAGTCAAGCATTGTTATGTGTTTTCTGCAGCTTCAGTTCCTGCACTGGAGATTAACCTCTTTCCGGAGAGTTGGGTTAACTAAAGTTTGGGTTAAATTCCACCATTGTTTACTATTAGAATTCTTAAAAATTATGCCCTACAGAGCCTACTTTTAAAATGTGCTACACAAGTATCTCCCATTAAATTCTTATCAAAAGTTTTATTTGAATATGGTCACTCTTACCTGTCTCTAATTTGTGAAAGGCCTGAGATAGGGGGTAAACGTCTGCCAGGAGTAGCTTATAGGTCAACAAGGAGGGATACCTGAAAGCAGGAAAATGACATATTTGACTCTGAGCTTCAAGGGGAGAAAATGAGCATCAAAATAAATCTTGATATTAGCAATAATTTCCTTTCTTAAAACAAAAGCAATGCAAATTAGTGTATGGCTTATATATGAAATCAAATCATTTGCCAATGGAAATTTTTTTGAAGTAATTTGTGGTAACTGGCTATTGTAAACAGTTCTCCTAGTGATAATTTGGCATAATTGCTTATATGCTCAGTTTATGCAGACCTTTTGATTGTTGAAAACATGTTCTGAACTATTCCCTTTGATTAGTGCAAATTAGGTTAAGAATTAATCCCAAAATAAAAGTTCATTCTTGTCACTAGAAAGTTAACTTGTAAAGAGAGTTATGAAGTTTGGAGAGTTGGACATAACAGTAGGGGAAGGACTTAATAGACTTTAATTAAAAACTTCCCTGACCTCTGAAGAAGAGCTGGAATTGATTTAGGGCATCTTGTTTCCATGCACTGCTTCTGGCTGTACGACCTCATGCCCTAGTCTCAGTTTATTGCCAAATAGGAGTTTGGTGCTCTCAGGTGGCCCTAAGGTTGACCAGACCTCCAAGACCGACCCTATTCAGACCATCCCCTGCTCTTTCTGTCTTGCCATTTATGATCTTCCCATCTATATCAAAACTGCTTCTCTGATTTATGATACCAAAGTCTGAGATTAGGACTAAGTTACATGTCCTGGCATATACCATAGACAAATCTATTACATTTACACTGTGCTAAGATAAAAATAGCAGTTTTACTTCCTGCTTTTTTGATGTGCTTATCCCTCCAAGGAATTTCTAATTCAGTTTCTGGTCTACCTCCTTGCCCTCCTCCAAATAACATACTGACATACACAAATGCACACATACATATACGTGTGCGCACACACACACAGACACACCCCTTTCCATTTTCCATTCTAAGGCATGAAAATTCCATTAAAGGGAGACTCTTTGATTATCTCAATTGCTATGTATTTCCTATGGGGGAAATTCAACCTAAATATTTACATCTTTTAAATTTTAAATATTTATGAGGAGGCCCAGGGATGATGCCATGAGGCCCACAGTGGACCTATGTAGGTTTGAGTCATCTAGAAGTCCCTGCCTCCCAATCTTTCCAAGTCCCTCTCTGGAGCTGGAGACCAGCCCAGGATGGCTGAGAAGAGTATGCTTAGGCTGCCCCAGGGGACAGTTTCCTGGGTAGGTCCCAAATCTCTTACAATCTGGACGACTCAACAAATCAGTGTTTGAGGTCTCTGACTTTTATTATGAACTTAAAGAAGTTCTCACAGAGCAAAAAAGGAACCACTGAGTTAGTAAAGCCTATGTATTTCTCTGTAATCAAAAGCTCTTTTCACCTTTCCTGCTGAGCAGCCTGTGGGAAAAGCTTCAGAATCTCGGTGTGGACCAAAGTCACTTGCGAAGGTTCCTTCACTTTTAGTTCTAGAGTGTAATCCTTGCCAAATTTGTTTTTCAGGTGTTGAATGGAGCCAATGCATCTATGGGCAAGAAGAAGATGTTAGAAAAAACATTGCTCTTAATTTTTTATGTTATTCTCAAATTTCAAATGTAGACGAAAGGAAAGGCTCCACAGCTGCTCCCAGTGATTTTTCCCTTTCCATGGGGAATCTCATCTGGGACATAATATGCAGGCCCTGGAGAGACACCCACCGCAGCCTTCCAGACACCATGATGGCCACACGGTCACACAGGGCCTCGGCCTCAGCCAGGTCATGGGTGGTCAAAAGGACACCTCTCTCTCTGTTTTTAATGGCTGCCTGGATTGCCTGCCTGAAATGAGCCAAGATATTATCCACATTTTGTAAAAAAATACAAAATAAACAAAAAGATAAAATATAGCATATGAATCATATTCAAATCCTAATTCAAAAAAACAGTGAAATATAAATACTGACTAGGTTTTTTATAATATGAAGAAAATTTTTAAATATTTTAGATGTGCTAATCATATTACGATTAAGTTAAAAAAGACATCTTTTAGAGATAATAACTGAAATATTTATAAATAAAAGAATATGCTGCCTAGTATTTCCTTCAAAATAATTGGAGAGTGGAGAAAGGAAGTGGGTGGAGGTATACGTGAAAGAAAGTTGGCCTTCCATTTATTGATAACTGTTGAAACTGCGTGATGTGATGGGAATAATGGATTCATAAATGATTCTCTCAACATCTGTATAAAATTGCTATGATAAAGTTTTTTTAAAAGTTAGAAAAATATCAGACAGTCACAAATATGAGACTGGATTGCATATTTTATTAGTCCAAAGGTAAGTTCTAGACAGGAAAGTAAGAAAAAGAAAAAAAGTGAGAGAAAGTAGATAAACAAATTTGACAGGTTAGGTCAGAGGAGTAAAACGGAAATGGGGAGATTGTGTCAGGAAGTTAATAGTCTCCAAGGAAACAAAGTAGAAGAAGAAAAAAGGAAACAGTTATATATTAATACATATCAAAACTTAAAGAGCAAAATATTTTTGTATTTTAACAGACCAGATTAAAAACCTAAAACTCCAACAAAATATTTAGGGTTTTTTTTTAAACCTGAATGCCACATGAATAAGATGCCGATTAGATAAACTATTTTGTTAAATTTTTTTTCCTGATAATATAAATTGTGTCCACTGAATCAGGAACCAGTTTATTTGAGAGATCCAGTTTATTTCCAAGATCAGTTTTAAAATGCAACTTTATCTAACATTTATACTAGTAGCTTTGAAGGTTACAATAATGCTTACCACATTTGGTGCTGCCCTGTTGGATCCATGCCTGTAGATGGTTCATCCAGAAGCAGGACAGGTGAATTTCCCAGGATGCTTAGCACAAAGCTCAGCTGCAATGCAGAGACACACTACTGTTTTCTGTCACACCACGCCAGCCCTCAGGAAGCATCAAACATCACACCTACCTTTCTAGTGGTTCCTGCTGTTAATTTCTGCACTGGCACATTCAGATGCTTGTGTAGTTTGAAAGCATCCAGTAATCTGATGGAAAATAGGATGAGAATATGAGGTCAAGAGAGGATTATTGGAAAATTCAAGCACACAGAACAATAACAACATTAGAGGGAAGCTTGACAACATTATTGCCAGAACTCTAACTCATGATAAAAGGGGGAAAAATCCACTTACTTTGGAACATGAAAGACTTTTCACCTTATAAAAAGTTTTTAAGAAAAGCTAGCATTCTGAATGAGAAATTGAAAATGGATGATTACTCCATTTTCAGGTTTCTTAAATTAGAAAATGGAAATGGATGATTCATTCACTTATTCTGTCGGAAGCTGTCCTGAACACGGGAGAGTTGGGGTACGGCTGCTGCCCAGAACACTGGGGTCCTCATGACGTAGCACTGGCCCTAGCTCGTAGCTCTGACATTTTTACCCTTCCACTTAAATTAGAGGGTGCTGGAGACAGTGCAGCTGTGGTCATGGAAAGGTCGCTGAAGCAGCCACCTGCACATAACTCTCCTTGACCATTGTGCCCTTTAGGCCTG
>VBSM01003215.1:6634583-6705291 GCA_008086735.1 Cheirogaleus medius | reverse complement strand
TTTGTTTGTCTCTTTATTTCTCATCCTCACCCCCGAACTCCAGGTTCCGCACGTTGCCGGCTGGCTCCGGCATTATCCCTTGTCAATTACTTTTATACAATCATTTTTTAAAGGTCCCTCATTCAGGGATGCAGGAACCCAGGTCTTTTTCCCCATCACTGCTTGCCACTGACATTCTAAAAAGTAGAGACATCATTTCTACTCTCCATTCTTTATTAGTGAATTCATGATAAGTGGTACAGCCTCCTGCTTCTTGACACAAAGAAATCACAGAACCTCTCTGTACCGTGTAATGGCAACCTTTGCGTCCCCTTTCCTCAGCCCCTTCACAGCGGCGTACACCTCCAGGTGCTCCCTCATGGTCAGCATGGGCCACAGTGTGTTCTCCTGAGGACGGTACCCCAGGAACTTGCCTGTGCCTTCTTCCTGGTAACTCGACATGGAACTGATTCCTTTCAATTCCACCTAAAAAAGTAAAACAGCTTTAGAAACACATGTAGCTTTTTTTCTAATCATATAATTACACAAGAAACTTATATAGTTAACAAAAGCCTAAATTGTTGGAGCATCAAAGAAATATTGTAGAAATTCCTTCATATATTTGCTATAGAAAACAATTTAAACGACTAACAGAAAAGTATAGTCTTACACATGAGGGGGGTGGGAGGAAGACCTAATAAGCTTGGGTGGTTCCTGAGAAACTGTGATGAAGAAAAAGTCTTTGGTTCCTGGTGACATCCTAACTCCTGTTATACACCCTTGATACCCAACAAAAATGATAAAAGAGGCAAATAAATTTAACCAGAAGGCAAAAAATACCCACCAGTATACTCTTTTTTTTTTCTTTCCTCTTATTATGGGGATACAAGTATTGTTAGAGATACATATATTGCCCCTGCCACCCCTCCCCTACCCCGCCGTGCCAGAGCTTTAAGCGTGTCCAACCCTCAGGTGGTGCACACCTCACCCATTATGTAGATATACACCTTTCCCCTCCTCCCCCTCCCACCTGTCCACCACCCGATAAAAGTTTTCTTTTGTTTTTTTATTTTTTTGACATTTTGGTTACATTGTATATCTTTGCCTCTCCCTAAGAAGGGTTATAGGTAATCCCTTCCCCCACACAATGTACCCACCAGTATACTCTTACAAAGATATAATCTATCTTTATCATGAAATTTCTATTTTGGGAATAGAAACTATTTCCTCATTTTTTACTACCTCTCCAGCTGTTGGCTTTGTGATCCCAGATATCATTCTAATAGCTGAACTTTTACCAGCGCCATTGGGTCCTAGCAATCCCAAAATTTCACCTGAAAGAAAGAATCAGACTATCAATATTGTAAGTGAAGTACTAATTAACATAAACCTTTTTTCACAGTGAAATCTTCTGAGATCTGTGTACCCCTCAGTTAGTACCATTTTTAAATGTATAACATACACATACTTATGTGACTAAACCATGTTCTTTAATTCCTGTAATTATATAAAATATTAATGCAAAGCTTGTGAATTTGATGTCAATACATCTGTCTTTTTTCCCCCATGATTACTTGTTTCAATTAACAACATACTCAATTGTTTTCTGCAGCAGTTGGCTGGTGCACTGAATACATGTATAAATGATTGCTAAATCTGTGAAGTCAGTGACATTTTCTTCATCCCAAGTACAATTCACCTGTGTTCAAGCTACCATCATCTTTCATCTCAACTGATAGAAAAGCCTCTTAACTTACTCCATCCAAATTCATGAACATACAGTAGCCAGTATGTAATCTTCTCAAAATATAAATTAACATCATGTCACAAGTGTGCTGAACACCCCCCAGTGGCATTCCACTAACATGGTATAAAGTGGACACTCCTTGTTGTTCTAAAAAGCTACACAAATCTGGCCCTGCTCACCTCTTTGACTTCATTTTTTTCATTTGCAGATATGTACACTGGCCTCTGTTTGAGACTCACTCACTCCAAATGTGTCTGAGTCGTTGGCCTTGCTGTTTCCTCCACCTGCATGCTCTTATATCACTTAATTCTCACATAGATAGCACCTTCTTGTCACCCAGATCTTGGCTTAAGTGTCACTGCTCAAGTGAGGCCTTCCCTGACCCTCATCAAATGCAGCCCCAAGTCACTCATGTCATTTCACATATTTTGATGTTCCACAAAGAACTTACCTAATACCTGATACTTTTCTTGATAAGTTACCTTTATTTATGAACCCCCTCCTCAAATGTAAACTCCATGAGGACAGGAACGTCACCTATTTCCCTTCATAATTATATTTCCAGAGCCTAAAACAGTCCCTGGCACACTAAAAGAAATACATGTTGAATGAATGAATCAATGCTTCAACAAGTAAAATTGTGCCTACAAGATAGATGTGCAGTAGATATTTCTAAAATAATGGTGAATTTAAAAAGTGATTATTCCAAACCTTTTTTAACACAGAAAGAGATATTTCTTGTTGCTATTTTCTTCTTCCTCTTTGAAAAGCAATTTTTCTTCTGGCCCACATATTCTTTGTGTAGACAGCTGGCAATTATGATTGGTTTCTAGAAGAGATGACAGCATGATTTTCCTCTTAAATTTCAGAGATTTTATGTCCCTACTGGAACCTTTCATGCTTTATGCCATAAACCAAATCATATCTTGAGTTGAGAGTAATTCATGTTGATCGTTACAAATGTAATATGCATTCATTGGCCGGGCGTGGTGGCTCATGCCTGTAATCCTGGCACTCTGGGAGTCCGAGGCAGGAGGATCATTTGAGCTCAGAAGTTCGAGACCAGCCTGAGCAATAATGAGACCCCATGTCTACCAAAAATAGAAAAAATTAGCTGGGCATGGTGGCGCATGCCTGTAGTCCCAGCTACTTGGGAGGCTGAGGCAGGAGGATCACTTGAGCCCAGGAGTTTAAGTTGCTGTGAGCTAAGCTGATGCCACAGTACTCTATCCCGGGGCAATAGAGTGAGACTCTGTCTCAAAAAAAAAAAAATGCATTCATTTATGTAACCAATATTTCTTGCTTATAAATAGATTGAGAAAACAGCATAGTTTCACAAAAGCCAGCTCATTGCCTTGCCAGAACAGAAGTGACTAAGGTCATGGAAAGATCACAACACTTAAGTCAAATAAAAGAATAGCCCTTAAAATCTTAATATCTACTTAGCATTTTATAACAAATCTTAAATTCTTTAACTCATGAGGTCTTGTTTGGTTTTAAAATTATCGCTCTAATTATCAAAATCCATTTTTCTCAAAAGAAAAATAAAACCACCACTATGTTATGTGTTTTTTTAACTTCTAGTCCACTTTAAGAAGTGCCTACATATTTAAGGATTACAGAAATGTACCCAACTCCAAACTTTCAAAACAAAAACCAGTATATCAAGTTCTATTATTGATCGTAGTTGGATGTTTCCATTAACATCCATTCGGTCACTTGCTTTTCTACCTCATCTAAGTTTGAAGTGGTCAAGGCAGTTGCTGTTCTTATTCTTTCTGCTTGAACATCTTCATCTTCATCTGTAGGTTCTTCTGGATTTGGTCGAGCCTCTCTACTTTGGGGGTAGATTCTATGAAGAAAATAAAATGTTAGATGTGGTTTTCTAACTGTCAAAGTTACATCAAAAATTAGTGTTCCTGGGATTTTATTAATAGCCAATTGGTATTTTATTAATACCAATTCAATGGACAGGTGAGGGTGATAATGATGATGATGACTCTGTCACTGTTGCTTTCGCTTTTGCCAAGGATTCCCTTCCCACTAGCCAGAATCCCTTCTTGGTGCTGTTGCCATCCTTTCAGGAAGCATCTACGGCCCTTTCAAATCTGTTGGTAAGTACTGCTCTTTGCTCTTTAAAATTCAGGTCACTCATTTTCTCTGCTCACTCTGAGCCCATCTTAATCGCACCAGATAGTTTTTACTGCTCATCCTTTCCAGGGTCCCTCCACTTTTGAAACATTCTGAACTATGTTCCTAAATCAGTTCCATCCCATCTCTTCTATCCAAGGATGTTCAACAATCTTGGGTGAAAGAAAGCCATATTTGGGTGCCCATGAAAGTCTCCCTCAGCTGCTTAGTGGCAGAACTCTGCCTGGGAAGCCTATTTCGTGGCAGCAAAGCCAGCAATCCTCTGATCGTAATGACAATCATCATGGCGCTTCCCTTGTAAATATAAATACGTATTAAGAAATTGATAGCACAGCCACTATCCAGGAATATTAAAATATGTCATTAAGTATGAAATTAAATTTTATCCCAACCTGAAAACAGGATCCTTTTGCATTCTCTTCTTTCCATATTTTAGTTCCATGCATCTTAGAACAAAAATGAATAGCAAAGCCTGAAAGTAAGGCTAGGAGCAGAAAAAGCCAATTATATTCAGGCATAAGTTAACATATATTATTTAAACAGTTCAATTAAATTGGTGGTGTTTTGTCTTCAGGCAAAATAGTTGTGAATCATTCTTATAAACTGTGGGAGAAATGTGGCTATGCATTCACAACCCAGCTTGGTGGAACCTGTCTCTTCTCTTCCTCTCACCACCCACATATAGTTTGTCAGTAAACTCTATCTGCCCTATCTTCAAAATTATCTATTAATATAACACAATTACTTCTCACCCCTACTGTGCTACCCACCAATGTCTAAGTTGTTATAATTTCTCACCTGGATTATAGCAACCCTTTCCTACCTTGGCTCCCTCTGCTCCTCTTGCTCTAATCATCTATTCTCAACACGCTATTCTTTTAATACATAAGTCTGATCATATCACATTGCTTAAAACCCTCCAAGGGCTCCTCCTCCATTACTCAAAGTAGAGACAAAGTCCTCAGAGTTACCCAGAACACCCTGAGTAACTCCTCCTGACTTCACACTTTATCCCATTATGCCTATGACCATTTCTCCTGCCATTCTCCCTCTTAGTCACTCTACCACAACCACACTGGCCTCCTGGAGGGGTCACTCTTGCCACCTTCTACTGGAATGCTCTTCTCCAAGCATTTCTTGACCACCCATCTGACACAGTATATATTATTTAGTTAGTTTATTATCCATCTCCTTCCACCAGAATATAAGCTCCATTAGGGCAGGGACTTCTGTCTATGTTTGCTTCTATGCCTAGAAAAATACTGACACATGGAATTCAAAGACGGTAGCTTTCTATATGCCAATGTAATCATTTTCCCTTTCCCTTTTATTGTTTGGCTCTTGCCTTTTTATCTATAATTCAAAAGATTTAAATTATATTGCATCTATATTTTTATAAGCTCTCTCAAATTTAGAGGAGCAGTAAACAGGATAAACAAACAAAAAATTAATTTTATATTAAATTGTGGACATATATAATCCATTCTACATGCAAAAAGTTAATGCTAGGGTTTAAAATTATGTCCAAATGTAATTGCTTTACCTAAAACTGTATTAAAAACACTTTCAAAGTTGGCATACTTTAGATAAGATCAAATAGTTCTAGTAAATGATAGCCATCCAAAAGAATATGTGGTGAGGTAGAAAGACCTTCTTACTATCAGACAGACTAGAAGATCGACTTCACTCAGGTCAAAGTTTAGTTCTTCAAATTTTCTGTAATGCTGCATGGCTCTCTGAAAGACAAAAAAAATGGCTAAATGAAAATTCATCAGCTTTATGACTTATACTTAAATAATATAATATTTCACAGATTGATGCTTCCCTCTTTAAGCTCAATTCTTCTGTGTGTGGTGACAAAGTAATTCCCTATAGAGAAGGAGGGGAGCCTTCTTACTGTCTCTCAAGGAGCAGGCAAACTATGTCTGTTCCTCTTTTCTAACACTTTTTAAATTTTTTTAGTCTTTTGGTTTTAACATTTGCTGAAAGTCTACTGAAAGCATAGCAGAGAGAGGTGCTGGCATTGGTAGAATTTCTAGTGGTTGACAATATTTGTCATCAGTGCACCACACAAGCCTTTTAAGGGTCCCTTCTTACCCCAGAGGTGACTGTTTTCCCATCGTGATAATTAGCCCCATTATTTATTCTTTTTTCATCAATTAATTTATTCAGAAAGTAATTCATGCCTCCTAAATAATACATGACAGATCTAGATGCATATATTTCACCAGGCAAGCCTACTTATATTTTAGGAGGAAAATGCTTTAAGCAAAGAAATGAGTTTCCAACTAAGAATTCCAGGCATTGTTCAGCCAATGAAAAAGTATTTTTGCATATGGAAGGCTTTCCTAGTTCCCCAACAATGCAGGAGATTAGGGAAGCCCTCTCTACTTTCTTTAAAGCCATTTCATCCAGGATGGTGCAGGGCCCCAGAAAGCGTGTTCTCCACTGAATTATCTTGCCCTAGCCTCATTATATAGTTTTCTTCACTTGAATCACATTTGGTTTCTTTTAATGCCTCCTGGTCTTTCCTGCTTTAATGCCTTTGTTTCCCTCTGCAGAACATGCTTACCTCCTGCCCCATTCTCCCACTAATTAATTCTTGTTCATCCTTTAGGAATTATTTAAACATCACTTCATCAGAAGAATTCTCTGGCTTTCTAGATATAGCTCATGGGCTATGCTCTGTATATTTTTCCTTGGCACTTTGCTCTTATTCTTTGTAAGATTTAAGCTTTTTGCATTGATGTGATTGATGTTGGTGTGTTTTTGTCTCCACTAAGCTCTGTGAAAGGTAGGACTGTGCTATCTTATTTATCAGGTGTCTCTAATTACTAGCACAGTGACTAACACAGAATGGTGTTTAATATATTTTTTGAATGATTGAATGGTATCATATGAGTTTATCCTCACAGTGGATAATGAATACCCATCGAAATAGATAACTTTGTTTCTTTCAATCTGGTAGAAGATTGGAATAGCATTTGAAGATGCCCGTATTTTGCAAAGCACACAGGATGTAACTTAAGAGCTTTATTGAGGTTTATTTTTCATGCCATAAAATTCTCCCATTTTAAGAGTACAATCCAAAGATGTTTAGTAAGTTTACAGAGCTTTGCAAACATCATCACAATTCAACTTGAGAATATTTTCATCATCTCAAAAAAATCCCTCATGCCCATTTTTGCTGTCACTGTCCATTCCCACTAAGCTACTTTCTATGTCTATAGCTCTTGGCAAAGCCCTTTACTAGGCTACATATTCAACATTAATGACACAGTTGTAACATTTCTTACCTCTTCCATAAAGGTTATAAATCCAAACAAGGTAAATGAAGGAACTAATACCATGCTGGTAATTATGATAATTAGGGCAAAATGATTGATTATAATGATGGTAAGCATGATTGTAGAGACCTATAAGACAAGTCCAAATATATTGCATCAGACATACTCAGCCCATTGATATTTGGGAAAACATTTAAGATGTAGGTATTCTCATCTCATATATTAATACCATAATTTTCCCATGTGCAGATACAGCCTATGGCCATCATAGTTTCTCCTTTCAGAGAGAGAAGTGAGGCGTTTTTGTTAATAAGAACATATACAATCTTTAGTTCCCCAATATAAAATTCTTAATACATAATGACTGGAGATTAAGGTGAAAGCTAAAAATGATCAGACTTCCTGACAGTGCATTATTAAGTTCAATCCAAGACAAAAGGATAAAAAGAGAAATTGCCTTTCTATAGCTAAAGTAACAATATTGCTAATGTATAAAACCCTATATATATCGAAAGTTACACAGCAGTTATACAAAAACAAATAATCCATATTGCCATGTAGACTCTCACTTAGACTACTGTGAAGTTTTCTCATTGTTCTCTCTGCTCCATTTTTTCCCCATTCCAAAGAAATGATTTTTCTGAGATTGTGCATTTTCATTGTAATGGACTCCTTTTATTTTACTGGCAAAGGAGGGGAAGGAATAAAGAAAATTTTTTATTTTTCTGGGTTTTTTAACTTATGTATTTATTTCTTTATTTTAATTTCAGAATATTATGGGGGTGCAAATGTTTAGGTCCCAAAACAACAAATGTTGGCATGGATGTGGAGAGATAGGAATACTCAAACACTGCTGGTGGGACCAAAAACTATTTTTCTGTTTTTAAGGATCAATTTGATGTGCTGTTGAATTTGGTTTGCTAGTATTTTATTGAGGATTTTTGCATCTATATTCATAACGGATATTGGTCTGTAGTTTTCTTTTTTTGTTGTTTCCTTTCCTTGCTTTGGTATCAAGGTTATACTGGCTTCACAGAATGAGTGAGGAGGATGCCCTCCTTTTCAGTGTTATGGAATAATTTCTGCAGTATTGGTACCAGCTCTTCTTTGTAGCTCTGGTAAAATTCGACTGTGAATCCATCTGATCTGAGGGTTTTTGTTGTTGTTGTTGGAAGATATTTTCATTACTGCTTTGATCTCACTGCTTGTTATTGATCTATTCAAGAGTTATATTTCCTCCTGATTGAGTCTTGGGAGGTTGTGTGTTTCCAAGAATTTGTCCATTTCCTCTATGTTTTCTAATTTATGTGCATAGCGATTTTCATAGTATTTACAGACGATATTTTGTATTTCTGTGGTATCAGTTGTAATATCTCCTTTTTCATTTTTGATTGAGCTTAGTTAGGTCCTTTCTTTTTTATTCCTGGTTAATCTAGTAAGAGGCCTTATCAATTTTGTTTATCTTTTCAAAAAACTCAACATAATGATCAAGGAAATGCAAATGAAAACCAAAATGAGATACCACCTTACCCCTGTTAGAATGGCTTTGATTAAAAAGTTCAAAAACAGTAGATGCATAGAGAAAGAAATGCTTATACACTGTTGGTGGGACTGCAAATTAGCACAACATCTATGGAAAAAACAGTATAGAGATTCCTCAAAGAACTAAAAGTAGATCTACCACTTGATCTAACAATCCCACTACTGGGCATCTA
Source organism: Cheirogaleus medius (assembly GCA_008086735.1). Taxonomy (NCBI): domain Eukaryota; kingdom Metazoa; phylum Chordata; class Mammalia; order Primates; family Cheirogaleidae; genus Cheirogaleus; species Cheirogaleus medius. The sequence goes on along the minus strand of VBSM01003215.1, from coordinate 6,696,412 downwards.
CCTAAAGGAAAAGAAGTCATTTTATTGAAAAGACACCTTCACTTGAATTTTTATTGCAACACAATTCACAATTGCAAAGATGTGGAATCAACCCAAGTGCTCATCAATTCATAAGTGGATTAACAAAATGTGGTATATGGATACCATGGAGTACTACTCAGCCATAAAAAGGATGAATTAATGCCCTTTGCAACAATTTGGATGGAACTGGAGACCATTATCCTATGTGAAACATCTAAAGAATAGAATACCACATGCACTCTCTATTAAATTGGAACCAACCAATGAGCACACATGTGTACAGAGGAAGATAGAACTCAACGGAAATCAAGCAGTTGGGGGGAAGAGGAGTTGGGTGAAAACCTACTTAATGGGTAAAATGAACACTATTTGGGTGACAGGCACACTTATAGCCATGACTCAAGCATTACAGAAGTGATCCATGTAACCAAAAATATTTGTATCCCCCTAATATTTTGAAATTTAAAAAAAGAATCAATTTATCAGTCAAGTATGTATTGAGCACTATATTAAATCTTTGCTAGATCTTATTAATGTACTAATTATAATAAAAATAGGATCATAATTGCTAAATACACTAAATGCCAGGTATTAAGAACTTAGCCATTATTTACTTTAACCCTTCCAACTCTATGATGTAGCTACTGTTATTATCTTTTCCTTTACATATTAGAAATCTAGGGTTCATATATGATCAATAATATTCTCAAGACCACAGTCAGGAAGTGACAAAACTGGAAATTAAAACTCTGTGTGTATGAGCCATAAGTCTTTATGTATTAGCTGTATGCCTAAGTCTTTATTAAAAACAACTGGGAATAGAAGCAAATAACTGACAATGAAGTATTCAGTAAGAGTACAATAAGCATTTTAGGTGGAAAATCCAAAGGACTTTTCTCATTTTACAACCTCCACAAACTATCTACCAACGTGTTACACAATTGGCCACATATACATATTTCTCTCTTCTTGGTTGCCAATATGTCACCCTTTTCTATTTTTTATCCTATCTCCTTATTTCTTAATAATTCTAAGTCCTTTAGTCCACTTAGCTAATATCTCTTAATCTACCAGGCCTCCAAGTTTTTACTATTTTTTTCTTCCTTTCTCATCTACTGGAACAAGAGAGGATTCTAAACTTTGAGAGCATCACAGGATACTCAGGGGCTCAGTGTGCTAAGATGTGCTGCTAGACCTCTACAACTCAGCGTAATAGGCTGAAAAGATGCTCCCTTATCAAACAGGGGTCTAGAATATCCATGAAGCACCACGCTCCTGGGGGTATGGGAGTCTATTGGAGTATAGAAACAAATTAATTGCCAACTGTGTCTTCACTCAACAATGGAGAGACATTGCCTACACTGTCCTTCCAAATGTATCCCAGATCACAAAAGGACAACTGCACTGATGATCAACATATAATGCATTCTGACATACGATCCTGTGAGGAATAAAAAATTACCTCAGACCAAAGACTAGCATGCTTTAAGTTCATACTAGCTGCATGATGAAAGATAAATTCTAGGCCAGGCCTGGTGGCTCATGCCTGTAATCCTAGCACTCTGGGAGGCCGAGGCAAGAGGATCACTTGCGCTCAGGAGTTCAAGACCAGCCTCAGCAAGAGAAAGACCCTGTCTCTACTAAAAATAGAAAGAAATTAGCCAGACAACTAAAAATAGAAAAAATTAGCCAGGCATGGTGGCACACACCTGTAGTTTCAGCTACTTGGGAGGCTGAGGCAGGAGGATGGCTTGAGCCCAGGAGTTTGAGGTTGCTATGAGCTAGGCTGATGCCATGGTATTCTAGCCCAGGCAACATAGCAAGACTCTGTCTCAAAATTTAAAAAATAAAAAAAATTCTTACAACATATATTCTTAATACATAGTTAGAATGAAATTATAAGTTATTTGTATCAGGTAAAATGCAAAGTTTGGTGCAAATTGCTTGAGGTCTTTGTGAAGATGTATAATTTTGAAATCTTTTAGCCTACTGAGATAAAAATGTGTTGATCAGCAAAAGTTTTGAATCAGTATTACATATTACCAACTATGCTACTGTCTCATATTTTTTGATATGAGAAATAGACAAGCTCTGAGACCTCAAGTTTATTCCTAAGTCTGACACTAATTTTTGTGTGACCTTGAGCAAGTTACTTAATTTTTTTCCCTCTATATAATTGGATAAACTACACTACATGAGCTTGAAATTCTTTCCTGTCTGACATTCCATCATTCCATAGATATATAGATTCCTTTCAATGATATAAAAAATGAAATAAATAAATACACTGAAATATATAAATATAATAAAAGCAAAGGGAAAATAATCAGAAATTATAAATACATATTTTACTATAGCACTATGCTGTAATTTTGTTTTCACATTTTGAATAGAGTCTTTATTTTACAAAATATACTTTGCCTATGGAATATTATCTTGCTTTATTTCAATCCATAACAACTCAAGTGTAATTGGCAACAAAGGAAAAAAGGTGTTCAATCATATGTAGATATGTTTTGATTTTAAAAATACAGTGTTTCAGAGTGTCATGTTTGATTTTCTGCTGTGATCCTTATTTGAGAGAGTTTATTCAAATCACAGTAAGAACATCTTAATCATCACATTAGTCCAATGTGATGGACTAATGTAGAAGGTGTTCTACATTATTATGAATTTCTTTAGAAATAACAAAGTCAAATTTCTTTCTTTATTCATTTGCTGTATATGTAAGAGGAATTTATAATATTATAATGCAGATGCTGATCTGTCATCTGCTGTGTTTAAAGGAAGTTTGCTCTCATTGGTTTCTCACACCTTATCCCACAAAGGGAAAATGGTCCCTGTTTTCTAATCCAAGAGATTAAACCTATTGTTCTGGAAGACTCTGGTGTATCAAGATCTGCAAGGTTTGTCATATTCTGTGGAACTGATGCATAGATTTGAACTCCTAGAACCTAGCTGAGAAAATTCTGCCCGCAATGTTTTCCAACCCACAGTATCACTACAGAGCCTGCATCCATGAGGAAATCATCCCTGCTCAGCTTCTCCACTGAGAGCTGAAAGACAAGGGCCTGAGGTACGGTTCAACCATTGACTTTGAAAGCTCGCTCATCTGAGAGATCACCAACTGTATACAAACCTGGTAAATTGTGAGTATAAGGTAAACCAGAAGCTTATTTTTTGATTGAAACATAGCAAAACTGTGTCCATCTAGATGTGCATATGTCCCAGTCTGCAATGCTTTCTGTGTAAGGAGAGTCAACACGAAGAGAGGAAGAAGCCACAAATAAAAAGGAACCATGTTCCAAGCAGTGAGTTACTTAGGACTGAAGAATGATTAGCTGGAAGGGCATCTCTGAGGGCACTCACTGGGGCATCCCCAGGGCCACTGAGGCTGGAAGTCACAGACCTGTCCACAGCCATTAACCCTGACATTGCTTGACTTCATTCAGAATTGAAACTATGGGCAAACACAAAGAATGGATGTGAATTCTTTGTCCATCTTTGCTAGACATATATAAGAATTCTAGCTGGAAAATAAGAAAGAAAGAGTGTCAGTAAGACTCTCTTCTAGTGCCATCTGATCTGCATATCCAGCTTCTGGGATTACACTGGACAATGGCAGTGAGTCTGTTGACTGAACACAAAGGCTTCCATGGAAAGTATGAATGGAAAGACCTTTGGTGCACCAAATCCTCACGACTGCCTCAAAGATAGTTTTTCCAAGTCAGGTAACTCTGTAGTTCTTTCTATAGTTTCTGTCCTTGGATTGGATTGTGCCGATGATGGTGAGATAGTAATAGACACTATTTGCTGAATACAAAGGTATAACCAGAGAAGTCAAGTCAGAGTACTGTCCGCTAAGAAGGAACAACAGTTCCCTGTTGAGCAAAAGAGTCTAAGACTAATTTCTTACACAAGTCAGTGGGTGGTATCAATTGTATTTTCTTACAGACAATCTTTGGTTGGGTTCCTCTCATGGTTTCAGGACTTCCGTTCCAAGATTTAGGAGCTGCTTTCAAGAGAGACATCCAACCACCAGTTGAGGATCTCAGTTAAAGAAAGCCTATGGTGTAGGACGCAAGGCACTCTGGGTCTCTAAGAGTTTTTGTATACATTTCCAGCAAAGTTTTCCATAATCTCGGACAAACTCTTTACTTTCATATGTATTTACTAATAAGTAATCTGGCGTAAATATAAAACATCATCGCTATCTAAAACTATTAGCAGCTAAGGTTAAGAGAGACCTTCTTGAAGACTGTAGAAATGGATTGTACTGTCAACACTTATGAAGCCAATTTTTGTTCTAGTGTTTCCAGGGAGCCGTATATTCTGAAGGATACATAAAATCAAGAGTATATTTTGAACTTCAGGTTTTCTGGGATGTTTTCTATAAATTCTGTTCAACTGTACCTGGGTTCTTCAGGAAGATTATTGATTCAGTAACAGAGCTACACTTTCTTCTACTTTCTTTGGTGTGATTTAAAAATATTATTAATTTTCCCTACTTCTCAAAGCAAAATGATTATATTTAACATTACACTGAAAGTTTAAAAAATAACTCTATTTCTCTATTTGTATGTAGGTATGTGTACTTACAAAATAGAAGCAAAATGACCAAAGGCCACTGTTTTTTTTCCTTTTGCGAAAAATAAATGATATCATATACGTCAAGAAGACAAGCGAAGCTGCATAACCAGGTGTAATTATAACCTGAAGATAATACAAATAATACCACAGTCAAAAAATGAATTATCTGAGGGAAAAATTAAATGACAAATATTTTAAAATATTTTATTGCACTTGCACTTTGAATGCTTCTTGTTTTGGTTTATGACAAAATAAAAAATTAAAACATTTTGACTACATAAAATAACAGTGTTAAAATTTATTATTAGTTACTTTATAAAATTTGGTATATGTCCTGTGTTACTCACCATAGCCAACACAATTCGACTTGTAGTATAAATATTCGCCAAGTTGTGTATGTAGAAAATAAAATACATTAGAAGGAGAATTAGAGTGAAGAAGTTAATATCCACCAGTGCCTGCCCACACCAGTAAGCAGAGGTATAGAGGCCAGAAATCCATAGCTGGGACTTAGCTTTCTTCTGATGAGAAAACACAGGATATACATAGATTCAATTAAAATGCAAATCTAAAAAAACACAATGGAAGAATTTTTTAAGGTAACTATAATCTAGTCTTCTAATATTCTTAAAAATAATTATGCATATACTGTTTAGGAAGCTGAGATCTATAGAGCCAGTTCTATTGTTTTAAAGGTGGCCATTTAAAAAAAAGTATATTATTTTATTTGATAGATTTGTTTGCTAAACCATTTTAACTCATGAATAATAAATAGAAAAGTAGGCCTCATAATGATCAAGGCATTAAGCTCCTTCAAAAGAAATGTTATTTTATGATCTGAAGGACATAATAAATTTTCCTTTGTTTAAACATCTTCTTGGAGAGTTACTGGCTCAGACTTGTGAAGGCTGAATCCAAAGTTAACTGTTTTATCTGGATAATGGGCATAATCAAATAAAAGTATTACACAGAATTTTAATTTCCACAGTGGAAAAGGAATTCAAGTCATAAATTTGGTCTTCAGTTTCAACATCAATTACTTCTTCCTTGTAGTTAGCAAATAATGTAGTCAAAATATTTATAATGCCTTCCTTTTGAAGATTTAGACTAATTTGAGTCTCTGAAAAATCATTGTACTTTTTCCTGTAACTTTGAAGTAAAAAGAATTTTGCATTTTTAGAAGTAAATTTTCTGACTTGCTAGAAATGATGCTTAACTACATTATCTACATTAAACATATACTTAAATGTTTTCTCAGAGGAAAACATTTTGAACACATAGCATTCAAAATACAATTATTGAACTTCTTGAAGTTTTTTTTAATTATCCCCCCTTTTCCTTACTTTGTAATCACTGATGCTGCTCATGGCGATGTAAGGAGATGTGCTGCATAAAATAAAAAATAAGAATGTGGAACCTTCTGGCAGCCCAGTCCAGACTGATATAGCGCTCTGCAAATATTGAAGGTACTTTAGTGAATGTTTTTTAAATGAAACAAATACTAATAACCATAAAGAATGTGCTTTTTGAAATATTAAAAAATCAAAGTGTAGGTGTAGTTCATCAACATCTATGCACAGAGGTGGAAGGGAAAATATTTCTGATCATTTAACATCAGGCTTCAACTCAAAGAACACAGAGAAGTCAAAAATAATTTAGGATCTACTTCCGGGTATATATCCAAAAGAACTGAAAGTAGGGGTCTCAAAGAGATATCACACATTCATGTTCACAGCAACATTATTCACAATAGCCAAGAGGTGGAAGCAACCCAAATGTCCAAATGAATGGATAAACAAAATACAGTGTGTGTGTGTGTGTGTATAAACATTCACATACATATACATACAATAGAATATTATTTAGTCTTAAAAATGAAGGAAATCTTATCATATGCTATAAAGTGGATGAACCTGGAAAACATGCTAAATGAAATAAACCAGTGAAGACAAATATTATGATTCCATTTATATGAGGTATCTATAGCAGTCAAATTAATAGAAACAGAAAGTAGGATGGTGGTTTCCAGGGGGTGTGGGGAGTAGGAAATGGGAAGTTGTTTAATGGGTATAGAATTTCAGTTCTGCAAGATGAAGTTTTAGAGATCCATTTCACAACAATGTGAATACACTTAATACTACTGAACTCCACACTTAAAATGTTATAGTGGTCAATTTTATATTATGTGTTTTCACCCCAGGAAAAAAAATAATTCAGGAATTATGACACTCAATGAACAGATAATTCAGACCTGAGCAGCATATCTTTCTCAGCAAAACTACAGCTAGATATGTGAAGAGTTGGGTGGATGTGTTCTGAAGTACAGAACTAAAAAGAAAACTTGATGCTGCTGAACCCGTCTTCAGGGAGAAGAACTTTAAATCACTACCCCTCAATCAGTGTCTGCCTGAGCCTGAGCCTACACTCAAGTGGCATACAGGATAGTCTCCTGGATATAATTACAGGACAGCAGCATAAACCGGTCTCAGAATAATTCTGCAATTCTTAAAGCTTATTTAAGGCTTTAAAAGCTACATCAATAAATTCCAATTTTTCACCAGTGGGAAAATGCATTACTGTCACCATAGTAATGAAAGAGGAAAGGTGTGTGCCACAAAAGGTGGAGAGTGGGGTGTGCCTAAAAGAGTAGCCATTGACCTCAGTCCATTTTTATCCTGAGCAAACAGGCAATGGCACAGGGAACTAAAGAACCAAGAGGGAGTAACAACTGTTCCTTTCTGCTACCTTGCTGCTTCCACTTTCTGGGGATTCTCTTCAGACACAGCTACATTGAACAATCCTGTTCTCACTCTGCTCATGTGGTTGGTCAGTCACATTTCAACTCACAGATGTATATGTCTACCACTGACCCTCAAGTACTCTCTATTTCACCTGCATTTTCCCTATTGCCTGCAGAAAATCTGCACTTGCATGTATTCCTAGCACCCCTGGTGCAATGGAGCCAAAGCTGAATTCCACACCTTTGTCATAAAATGAGCTTCCCTTTTCATGGATCCATGTCTAATCCTGCTTATTGCTCTTTCAAACTTCTGGTGTGAAACTGTTGGAGTCACTTTTGAGAGATCTCTCTTGGTATAAATCAGAGTCTAACCAGAGAACCATAACTACCATAAGTACTTAGAGAGGAACTCATCATGAAATGGTTAGTGGATGGTGATCATGCAACAAGGATGATGGAGTGGGAAGCCATTATTGCTTCTGGGCTGGAGGGACAAAGGAAGGAGGTAATATGACTGGAGCCCAATGAGGGGGGTTTGCCTGCTCTCCCATCTCCCACCACTGCTTTCTGGTGTCTAAATTGTCTAAAGCCAGACTTGTAAACAGCTGACACAGAATCCTGCAAATGCAGCCTGTGTGTATCAGACATCTCTGCGATGCAGAGCAACTATGGGTAGGTAAAGGAATGAATTAGGTAGCATGTCACCCCAGAACTGGAAGATTCTCCTTCCTATTAGTCAATCTACTATCTCTTTAGTCAAAGGAGGGTCCACTGACAAATTATATATATATATATATATATATATATATATTAATAGACTTATAAGATTCTAAGACAGGGTTACACATGCTCCTGATTTCCAATTCAGTGTTTTCTCTCTTCTTTCCCTCTCTCTCTCTTTCTCACATACACTTCTGCAATCAAGTATGTACAACTTTCAAAACACTTCCTAGGAGACTATGACAAAATATTGAAAAGTATTCCCCCATGATAATTCTCTGATAATACCTTATAATAACTTAGCAAGAAAAAAATCCTATTTTGTTTTATATAACCTCCTTAAAATGTTAGGACAAAATAATAATTTTCAGGACTAACAATCAATTATGAATATGTAAAGGCTTAAGAGAGAAAACATAGGCTACTTGTCAAATTCTTAATTGTTTAAGAGTTGGTAAATTCAATACTTACAAGAGGATGCGGGCTTCTCTCAATTCGAATATATTGTGTATGATTAAACATTCGAAGTAGCCCATTGCTGATAATATTCATAAGAATAGGAAAACAGTGCAATCTCTTGGTATTGCACACAACTGTAAATCTATAATTCTTAAAACAAACAAAAACAAAATAAATATTGTTAATTATAAATCCTTAAGGAACAAAGACAAGTTTATATATATCCATATATATATGATCCTAACAGTGCCACATTCTTGATGTGTCCATCTTCGAGTTAACTGACTTTCTGAGCTCTAGCTTCCTCATCTGTAAAAGGGGATACTAAATGGGTTGTTATATGGTTTAAATGAGATTACATACATGTAGATTAGGCCCTAGCACAAAGACAGCTTTCACTCAATATGGATTTTCATTAGTATTACTAATTTTTAGATAATTTTGTCCCCATTTTTCGATAAGGAAATTGTGGTTACTGAAGTTTAAAATGTCTCCCTGTCAAGGAGACACTGTCCATTTACAGTGGGCAAGCAGAGGAACCCTGATCTTCTGGATAGGAGGTAAGGTTGGAGTTCATAAAATATTCATGGTTACACTGCCCAGGAAGCATTTTCACACTTTCTGAGACAATGTTTACATACTTTATGTTTATGAAAATGTTCATGCATTCATCAGGAGGTTCAACAATGTTTAAATATTACCAATCATTCATTTAGTAAATATGTTAGATAAGTAACCAAAAAAAGCAGCTACTGAAGTAGTTTTCCAAAGCTGGCACAAAGGGATTACATTCTTTATAGCAGGGGTCCTCAAACTTTTTAAACAGGGGGCCAGTTCACTTTCCCTCAGACCGTTGGAGAGTGCACACTGTGGGCCCGGGACAAGTCGGCTGCTAAGCAGGACAGGCAGCGGTGGCAAAAACACCTGGAGGGCCGGATAAATGTCCTGGGCAGGCCGCATGTGGCCCGCGGGCTGTAGTTTGAGGACGCCTGCTTTAAAGTATATTTAGTTAGTTTAGGTAGAATTTAATTCAATGAAACATCTTCAAAGACTTTTATTTCCCTTGTGGCAAGAAATGAAGAGGTAGCTTCATTTAATTTGGCCCCTTGTTTTTATTGTAATGCAAATACAACTCGAGAGTTTTTAGGATTAAGATGTATCTTCAATAGTTTTGTTCCTTGGTGAATCTTTATGGCTTGCACTCTTTTACCCAATCTGAAATTTGCTAAGATAGCAGACTGATAATACTTTTCTTTCAGATATTTCATGTAATTATTATAGTATTTAATGTATGTTCTTAATATATATAAAAACATCATTCAGATAGCTATTGAATAGGATTCCCTGAATCCATAATTATATTGGCTGATGATTATAAGCTATATTTTCATTAAGTTTGAACAATACAATTAAATTTGGCTTCTTTTGAATGTAAAAATTGTCTATTAAATGATTCAAAGTTAAGATAGAACATGTTTTACAAAAACTTATGTAAACGTCACAGCTTATTAAATAATAACCCACAATGGTTTTCTGAGTCAAATTGCTATATATTACTTTTGACTTTCTGTAGTTTTTAAAACAATTGAAAAGGTAGGATTTTCTTATTGATTTTTGGTCATAAAAGCAAAAATAAGAAGCAAACATACCTTTTGTTTCCCAGAAACTATGATAGCTCCATTGTATGAAAGGCCATCAGTTCCATTTCTGTTTTTAAAGTCATCTACTTCCAAAAGTATACTTTGATGCTTCAGTGACTGTATAAAATCTTCAATATTTGATTCTAGTATAAAATCAGTAACAAAAGATCACATAAAATAAAATACGTGTCAAACTTTTTAAATAAACCTCATACGTAAAATCAATATTTATAGCATACTTTGTGAAGGCATATTTCTTTGGGCATCACAATAACATTGGCCATGCAAGAGAAATCACTCTACCATCTTCTATTTAGCAAATCTCATGCTATAGTCAATTAGCTTGATAAATCTGTTTAATGTAATTTACCGTGTGATCATAAAAACAAGATAATTCTATTCATGACTTTTGGTAAACAAATACATTTGAACTGAGTAATCTGTGGAAATACAATAATTTTATAAGGAGTACTTCAGATTGTCCAGTCTAAAATGAGCAATGATAACACACTTCTCTCTCCCTATTCCTGCAAATAATGGAAAAGTAAATATATGTGCCTGTATAACAATAAATGTATTTTACTTTATTTTACTATTTACATATATAGCATATGTATATATTGCATAAATATATTTTTCCTTAGGAAATGGAAAATGGAAATGGTACTGTTTGATATGTCTCTAAAGAAGAAAGCAGATGAGATTATTTGACAGACAAATAAGAGCTGAGAAAAATTCACAGCCTGGAGCACATGGGAGCAAACAACTGAAGGTAAAACCAGTTTCTAGGACATCTAAACTCAGAGTGAATGAATGGGAGATGGTAATGAACTGGGTAACTACACCTGGAACAGGATGAGCAGTCAGGCCCCTCCCCAGGGTCTACACAGAGCAGACAGCAGCTGCAGTTGCTACCAGTAAGAGTCCTGTATTCACTTCCTAAGAGACATTATCTGAGGAGAACAGCAGGACAGGAACTGAAGTAACTACAGGTAATAATTAGGGCAGGATGGAATGAATAAAAAGAAAAGAAAGGCTCTTTTTTCCTTCTTATTTAGCCTTTGAAATGGGACTTCATATTGGGGACCCTTAGAATGGGCTCTAGGATTGGAAAATAGGGCCAAACCTGAGATAAAGTCAGATTCTCCCCGAGTAAAATATACACAGAGAAAATAAGCTTTCCATGTACCCTGGGGCAGCCACAGACTCCATCTCCACAGTCCCTTGAGGTAGGGTACCATATGGTCACCTGGGCAAATGGGGATTCTCACATCAAAAGATAAACATGTTACCAATGATCATTGGATTTTGAGAAAAGAGGAACAAGATGTCACGGAAGCCCCAAACTAAAATCACAAAATATCTAACAACTGAGTACAAAAAACAAAAAATAAATACGCTCACACAAGTATGCTGCCTTCAGAATGACTGAAGAGGAGAAGATATACATGATTTACCTTTCATACAAGCTGATAGGTAAACAATTCTAGATCGTAAATGTACAATTAGCAAGACACTAAGTTTTACGGTAGTGGAGTGAATAAAATTTACTTTCCAAAGCCCAAATGGAAAGCAAGAATTATGAGAAATAGAAATGAAAAGACCATCTTTGTTTAAAGACAATACACTACAACCCTGAATCACAAATACATGTAAAAATCAGAATAAGTAAGGAACTCATCAAGAAAGGATTCTTACTCTGATTTTTTTTTTAACATCTAAGGTAACAACATAAAAACTTCTTTTTTAAAATTATTTAGCAGTTAGAAAAAACCAATTACCCATCATTTGGTATAACAAGACAGGGGGTCTTTTTGTATCTTATTGTATTTCATGGAGGGGCATGGGGTGCAGATATGCCACCTTTACATGGCAATCAGTGTGTCTCATATTTCTAGTATAGGTTAGGCTGCTGTAACAAAGAGATCTCAAAATAGAGTGGTTCAGCCGATATAGAAGTTTATTACTCTCACATGTAATAGCTTAGGACAGTAAGGTACTCTCCCAGGTTGTATAGTGACCCAGGTTCCTTCTCTATTGTCCGTATCATCCTTATTATCTCCAAAATCAGAGAAAATATGCACAGTTGCCCATATGTTGTTTTCTACAAATGAAATTTAAATATACATTTTCTTCTCTTATAATTTGCTTCCCCCCCCACATGTGCTAATAAACAGTAAAAATAACTTATTTATGGATTTAAATTTTGATTTTCTTTTCACCTGTGTTATTGATGATCAACAGGCTAGTACGGGGGTCCTGGGGAAGTTGTCCAGGAGAGAGGAAATATAATCCGGTTTTAAACTCCCAATCAATCTTTTGATTAATCATAGCATGAAGTACATTTTCCATAATCAAAGGTAATAATGCAATTCCAAATACCAATAGTCTAAACAAAGAAAAATGACCATATGAATCTGTAGCAATTTTGTTTATTTAGTCAGACATTCCACAAATATTTAGAGTGCCAAATCTACTTTATGCCAACCATGATTCTAAGTGCCAAAATTCTGAAAGTCATACCTTAGCATGCTACACAGTACCAAAAGGCACTGCTATATAAACACCAGGTTATCAAACTATGAAAACTAAACACACCTGTATGTATAAGCATAATTAAGTGCTAACATACAGGTATCCCCATTTTCAGTAAAATCATATGCAGCATTTATCCATCCTCTGGCAGAAATGTTGGGTATTGTGTTCTAGTTTTAAATTTTCTTCTGGTTTGCACCTCTTCTGAAACTCATTATCTAACAAAACCATAGTACTCTGATACTTACAGTGTCAAAAACACTTTTCTTTCACGTTTTAACTTTAAGAAACGGAGCCGTGCTATTGCACAGACTTGCATTCTCCAGAGGCCCATGCCACTCACAGTCTTCAGCATTTCAGAGAGGGAAGAGTGAGCTGGCTCCATTTCATTTAGGCTTCCTGAGTCTCTTGTCATCTCCACTTGTTCAAAATCTATACACACATACATTATTAATATCATCCTGGGGTAATATTAAAAACTGTTTTACATTTGGTTTTATTTTTATAATCAATTTATTTTACAACCAATTTATAACCAATTAAACCAAAGGGATTGTTTAGACAACATTTTTCAATATTTATTAAGTTTATGCTTCACCACTACTTTCTATATTTTCCTTCTATAGCTAAGTTTTACAATTGCCAATGGTGATGCATATTAAAATAAAACTCTTTAAATAAGAAAAAATGTTTTAGAATGTTTGTGGTTACAATGCAAGCAATATAAGAAACATATAACAATGTTCATATTCTATAAACCCATTGAGAAAACATACTGAATTCACACCAAAATAAGAATTCACACCAAACTAAGAATTCACAAAAAAGGGTGATCTCATTACTCTTAGTCTTTAAAACGGCAAAGAAAGTCCCACATGTAATAAAATTCTGAGGGATTTCAAGAAATCTTCTCCATAGGAATAGCCAATCATTACTACCTAAATGTCTACTACTACTACTATTAAAGTATCAATAATTTAGCAGTATAGGGGAAAGATCACCAGCTCTGAAACTACCAGATTTGGATGTGAATCCTATACATATGACTTACAAGTGGTGTGATTAGGGACTATAACTGCTCTTAGGTCTGATTTTCATATCTGTAAAATGGTGCCAATTATACTTGTTGAAAAGGTTACTGTAGGAAGATAATGTCGAAGGCATATATCAATGTATATCCTCACATTAATCAAAGTGTCTGGTGTGGGAGGAGCTCTATAAATGACAGTTCTTATTATTAACCATTAAAATACACAAGAGCTGATACTAAAAATTCTCCCCACTAGGAACTTAGTGGAATGGTGTATACATGTAATACTTACAAGCTAAGAGCAATTTTTTTATGTAAAAAAATCTGCTCAGAGCTCATGTCTCAGATTAGGAGCCTTTCACAGACTCAAAGTACCCAAGAAGCGGTGAGTACTGGGTATAGGAGAAAACTGCTGAAATAGGAGATAGTTTCCAAAGAAAAATTTGGTGGACTCCATGTAAAGCTCTAAGTTCAGTCCTAGTCATGATGCTAAGAAACAATGACAACCCGTCTCAATGAGCAGAGCCAAATTTGGAATGGATCACATTTCTTAGTGTGAATCATGCATAAGAAATTATAAGTACCAAATTGGCAAGTGATCATTTGGAAATTGATTTTTTGTGAATTATACAAATGGCTTTACCTTGTTCAATAGTTGACTTTCCTTCCAGTTTCATGAAGACTTCATTCAGAGTTGACATGGAAACATCATAACCCATCACTCCCTGGGCAGAATACTTATCTAGAGCACTGAAAAGATCTAAGGCAAAAGATAGGAATAGATATTTTGAAAAACTACATCAATAATTAAACTTGCTAAATTAATACTTATTTAAAAGATGATGCAGAATATCGTTTGGAAAATCATGTCTTTGGAATATCACAGTAGTCAAAAACAAAATTTCATTAGAATGCTCTCACTCTTTTTAATGATTCTGTCAGATCTCTCCCTCTGTTCTCAAACTATCTGTTCTCCATCTTCTATTCTCAGCTTATGAACTTCTTATAGGCTTTTATGAGGAAATATGAGCAATCAGAAGGACTATCATCTCCTCACCTCCACACTACAAATTCTCACATATCTCTACCCATATTCTGGGTTTTCCTTCTGTATGGGTCTTTCCGTGGTTTCTCAATGCATTTAATATGACAATCAAAGTCAATAACACAACCTCCGAGGCTCCATAAGAGCCACTCTCCATCTATTCATACAACCCTACCCATCCTGACTTGCCATTCCACCCCCTCACTCACTGCCCTGCAGACATCCCCTTTCCCCTCTACTCAGAATGCTTTTGACCATTTTCTTCTTGTGGCCTACAGTGACCACTTTATATAAACCCCATTCTGACACCTGTCATCACTCTAACTCATGTGGCCTTGTTTATTATTTTATTGTAAAATTGTAGAACAATTTTATTTTGTGTATCCACTTTTCCCCATCCTGTTTAATGTAGGTAGTCTCTATGAGGGTGGGAATTCATACGTCTTATTTAATGCTCTATTTCTAGCGCCTGGAGCAGTGCCTTTTGTATAACAGGTTCCTAATGCACATTTATTGGGTAACTATTCCAGGAGGCAACTTGGATAAGGACACAAGTTTGTAGAAGATTCTCTCATCATGCTGCTTTCTACACTGGGTGGGGCAATAAGCCAACGACATTACTGAAAGGAATTAGATGGATGAGACTGTAGCAAGCACTGTGTTTCCCTATGGCCTGCACATGTCAGTCAGGGCACCTGGAGTCCCATGTCCTGGAATAGACACAAACATGCCATTAGACTAACAGAGGCCTTGAGTCTGTGTAAAGAGGCTACTATGGGCCAGGATGTCAACACTAGAGACTCTGACTAAGTGACGTATTACAGTGGTGATACCAACATATAACTCCTTATCTTTCTCTGATCAAAAAAGAAAGTGGGCCAGCTGTACCTCATGGGGTCTTAGTCCAAGAACAGAATAATACAGTATAGTCCACCAATCTGAGAACACCGTCTTTCACACTACTACAAAGACATAGAGAGCTGCCATATTTGGGGGTGAGGCTAAAATCAGAATTCCTGAGTATTTGCCTAATGAGACTAAATCATCCAAAAGAGCTTATTTAGGTTAGGCTTATAGGGAATTAAACTTTTAATAAGATAAGTGTCTAAACAAAAAGGATGCTATTTAAATCAGAAGAGACTGAAATACATTTCCTCATTTGTAAAACAGGGAAAATTATACCACCCTCCTCCCAGAACAGTTGTGAGGACTAAATGAGTTGATATATATGAAAGCATTAGAACAGTGCCTGCCATATAGTAAGCATTGTACAAGAGTTAGTGATACTTAGGATTACTTATCAAATGAAACCTCGGTTGGTACTGCTACCCTTCTGGCTGGGAAACTATGTTGAACACTTTTGTAGAATAAATAAGTTATGTTTTTCTCTGCAAAATAATACATGCATGATTGAATTAAAATAGAGTAATAACTCCTTATCAGTGGTTTTGCTTTCCACAGTTTCAGTTAGCCCCAGTTATCTGCGGTTCAAAATTATTAAATGGAAAATTACAGAAATAACATTTTAGAAGTTTTCAAAATGTTCCTTCTGAATAGTGCATGTCCTTCTGAATAGTGAAATCTTGCACTGTCTCACTCATTCCTGACCGGAATGTGAATCAACTCCTTGTCCACTAGATCCATGCTTTCTATACATACTACCTACCTATAGTCACCTAGTAGCCATCTTGGTGATAGTTATCAGATCAACTGTCAAGATATTGCAGTGCTTGTGTTCAAATAACTCTTATTTTACTTAATAATGGCCCCCAAAGGGCAAGAGTAGTAATACTGGCAATTTGGATATGCTAAAGCGAACGTGTAAAGTGTTTCCTTTACGTAAAACAGTGAAAGTTCTTGACTTAATAAGGACAGAAAAAAATTGTATGCTGAGATTTCTAAGATCTCCAGTGAGAATGAATCTTCTATGTGTGAAATTGTGAAGAAGGCAAAAGAATGTTGTGTTGGTTTTGCTGTTGCACTTCAAACTGCAAAAGTTACAGCCACAGTGCATGATAAGTGCTTAGTTAAAATGGAAAAGGCATTAAATCTGGGGGTGGAAGACGTGAACAGAAACTGTTCTGACTGACGGCAGTTGGGTTCAGTACTATCCAGTTTCAGCCATAAGCTGAGGGTCTTGGAACCATGTATCTCCCATGGATAAGGGGGGACTATTGTATAGAAACAAACTTGTAGCAGAAACCTTGATGCCCCACCATCTTTTCTGCACTCACCTACACACAATAAATCTGCTTATTAAAAACACCTGCCTGAGGTCCTTTTTCTGGCCTTGGAAGTATGCTAAGCTCATGTTCAGAGTGATTCTGAAGGGTCAGAAAGTTAATGCTTCTGGAAGAACCCCTTACCCAAGGATGATGGATAGGGAGCAAAAAGTACTCCAGCTTCTTCGCCCCTCCAGTGACATAACTCTGAGCCCACTTATTTACCTATTCATTTATTTCTCCCTCAGTGGCCTTACACCTCAATTGCCTACTACAGTAACCTGCTCCATAACGCAAACTTCCCTGGCTTTCTCCTTTTCCTCTCTCATGTCCCCATTATCTGCTGGTGTTTACAGGGATCAACTACCAAATAAATTAATTGCACCCAAACTCTCATCTCAAGCTCTGCTTCTCAGGTGACCAAACCTAAGACAAAATCCAAATTCATTAGACAATGGAAATTATAATAATAATGTTCCCAACTTTCATTCTATTGTAATCATATTTAAATTACCTGGAAATTTACTTGTCTTTTCCAAAGGCAAAGTATACACAAGGTTTTCTTCATTTTCTGTTTTTAATTTAACACCAGGGATGTGATGATTAATGAAGGATGTTATTTGTTCTGGATCACATGTTTCATTCCTATACAAACTAACATTTAAAAGAGAAGAGTCATTTGCATTTTCTCAACTGCTACCACACACAAAAAAAGAGCTTTTACTGAATATCTAGTCATTTAGCACTACTTTACTGGGCTTTGTGGAACAAAAAAAATTAGCAAATAATAACATTAATAATAATCCATCAAGGTTGGGCACAGTGGCTCACTCCTGTAATCCTAGCACTTTGGGAGGCTGAGGCGGGTGGATCTCTCAAGGTCAGGAGTTCGAAACCAGCCTGAGCAAGAGCAAGACCCCATCTCTACTAAAAATAGAAAGAAATTAATTGGCCAACTAAAAATATATAGAAAAAATTAGCCAGGCACAATGGCGCATGCCTATAGTCCCAGTTACTTGGGAGGCTGAGGCTTGCTTGAGCCCAGGAGTTTGAGGTTGCTGTGAGCTAGGCTGACGCCATAGCACTCTAACCTGGACAACAGAGTGAGACTGTCTCAACAAAAATAATAATAATCATCATCATCATCATCCATCAATTTAAAAATCTTATGGTTTATACATAGAAGATGTATAAACTCAGAACTACAAATATAATAACAAATATGTAATGTACTTGAAGCTATATACCAAGTATGAAGATAAACAAAAGGAGGTGAGAACATGAGGCAGAAGAGACTTCTTAGAGAAAATGATTACACCAGATCACACAGCTATCAGAAATTACCAGCTAATAGGGAAATTTGGCCCATATCCATGTTTTGTTTGGCCATAGAGTTTATTTTTTAAAATTCTTTTAGCCTGGATATACTCTTTCTTGTTAGGCACAGTTATCACCACTCTTTACCCCCAAGTTTATTGCCAGTTCATACTGACTTCTGAAATTATTTGCCTTTGTGCCCTATGAAAGAACAAAAACCTGTTACAGAATTATATGGATTGGCTGAGGAAAGTGGAAGGTGGGAAGAAATTAGACTGCACAGAGCAGCTCCCTGGAAAAATGGTACATGAAGTAGTCCTTCTGTGAACAATCAGTCTTGGTTTATAATGTTGAAATGTTGCCCACTATTAACATTAAGAAAGATATGAGGAGGCAGAAACATCAGAAAAGTATTGATTAATCCAGTATGGCAGAGGCAGAAAGCCAGTTTTATTTCATGATTGTCCACCTTTTTGATATTCCAGTATTGAAAACGCACATATCCACTCTATTCCCAAAGTCTTTACCTTAAGTGATATCCAAGACCCCATTTTCTCTTCAGAAAGATAGAAGAGCCTGCACACTTCAATCTCCCATTGGACATGATCACTTTCCTATCTGATTAAAAAGCAGCAAGAAATAAAAGATATTAGGAGTCATTTCTTTCCACTCTAGAAAATAAACGTGAGGAGCCAAAGCTCAGAATTCCAAAAGACAAGTGTCCTATGAGGCATAAACTATATCCACTGTGCATTTTAAAATTTGAAACACACATTAGTTTAAAAGGACGCATTTAAAATAAGTCCATGAACACCAATCTATGTCAGTACCCTCCAATATTTCCTGGAGAAAAAAAAAAAAACCCACACTAATTATGTGGTTCTACTCAGATGCTAAATAATTAGTGACTATTTTTCAACCAAATATATGTTAAAGATTTGAATGTTTAAACTAACTGATAGCTGACCTGAAAAAAGTAATCACAATTTTTCATTAGTGGTCACAACCTAACAAACGTACCACCAGGGAGGAATTCCACCGTGGAACTCAATTCCTGTCATTCACCCCCGAAGACTGCTATGGAATGTCAGTACACCAAGGTAATGAGAACAGGCTCTTACCCTGGAATAAACATCACTTCTAAATTTCCCAAGTTCTTTATGGTAATACTGAGGTAAAACCAACAATTACCAGCCAGGATGTCAGCCTCATCAATGAACTGGGTGCTGAAGAGGATGACACGACCTGCTCTACGTTCCTTCAGGAGGCTCCACACTTGATGCCTTGAAAAGGGATCCAGTCCAGTAGTTGGTTCATCTAAAAGCAAAACCTACAGAGAATAAAGATATATAACATATATCTCTCTTTCATGTTAGCTGTTTTCTACATGATAGCATGAAAAAACAATTTAAAAAGCAGTAACAATCCAACCATTTGTCTCCTATTTGCTTATATTTATAATTAAACATAGCAGGGTCTCTCTTGATACATTACAACGAAAGCTCTACCACTTTTAGCAGAAAAAGAGCTTGATGTTTTGGGGATATTCAATCTGCTTTCCTCCCCATGCATAATCTCACTTACTTGAGGATCTCCTAAAATGGCAATCCCAAAGGTCAGCTTTCTTTTCTGTCCTTCACTTAAATGTTCAGCAAGGTTACCTTGAATGTTTTGCATGTCCAATTCCAACAAAATTCGTTGTACCTATATGAGAAAATAGACAAAGCTTAAAATCCAAAACGATTCATATTATGCAATTTTAACTGCCCATTAATGCAGTAGACATTGTTTATGGGACCTCCTTGCCTAAATGTTATTCATAACAGGGCTGATAAACCACTGAAGGGAACTCTGTGGTCATGATTTAACCTGGTAAATGGTTGGCAGTTCAGTTAACCCAAGCAGGCCCATTACCTCTTGTTCCACTTCCTGTGGATGAATCCCTTTTATTTTAGCAAACAGGTTGAGGTTTTCCTTCACAGTGAGAGTGTCAAATTGAATATTGAGTTGAGGACAAATACCAGTGATCTTTCTGATTTCCTCCAAGTCTTGCATTTCAGAGAGATTTTTATTATAGATAGTAACTGATCCTAAGAATAGAAGTTAAAAATAACTTAATGTTGGCAAGATAATACATTTTATTAACATTCAGGGATCTTATTTAAGAAAATATTGGCATATATTCACAAATATCTGAAATGATGACTTCATAATTAATTAACAACTACTAGTTATTCTTGACATAAATATATGCTTATAGTAGTGTACATTTCCCCATAAATATTACACAATGGAATAAAGAAAATTATTTTTATAAAAATTGGAAAAATACAAAATATATTCAAAATCATAGAGTTCTGGTAAACAACTTTCAATAAACATTATTTCTCTCAAACCATCAAATTTAAAATGCAAGAGGCATACATATGATCTCATTCTATTATCAGATATTTTGCCTTGGAGAAATTTTTTTTTGCTCACCTTCTGTTGGAACAGTTAATCCATTAAGGATGTTTAGCAGTGAAGATTTGCCAGCTCCACTGTGGCCCAGAATTGCTGTGATTTGACCTTCATATATGTCAAATAGCAAACCTTTTTTAGAATAAAATATTAAAATTATAAATGGGAGGGCATTAGATAGGATTTTTTCCAAAACATAGAACAAGACTATTTAGTGGTGTGTTTCTCTTCATAAATACCTTAAAATACACAATATTCAATATTTTCCTAATTGCAAAAATAATACATTGTAGAACTATAATAATTAAAATAATACATTACTGGTACAGGACACAGTGACTAATAGAATAGAAGTCTAATATGGACCAAAGCAAACATAAAAATAAATATTAATAGAATGATTTTTCAAATTCATTAAAAAGATGAATTATTTATTTAGTAAATGATATTGGGACAATTTAACAAGTACATTAACAAATTTTATGTTTATTGTTTTTAAATGGAAAGTATACAGTGTTTTCAAGGGTAAGAGGGACATGATGCTGGCTATCACAGAATTGACCCATATTAACTGGAAAAATAAAACATAAGCCTCAGTTTTCCTCATCCACAAAGTGAGGGAGATATTAAAATGTTTTTCGTAGGATTAAATGAAACAAGTGCATGTAAATCACTTAGCATGGTTGTCAGTCAGCACACACAAAGTCCTCAATGAACTTTAAGTGTTTATTGTTATTTTTGTTATTTATGTTAATTACATATTGCTTGGGGAGTATGAATTTTTATAATCTTGGAGGGAAATGATTTGAAATATGAATCAAGAATCTTGAAAATATGGTTTCTTTGAATAATTCTGCTTTTAGAAATTTATATTTAGGAAATATTATAATTAATGACATTTACAAAGATTGAACAAGAATGTACATTCTGGTATTTTTTATGATAGTGAATAATTGGAAACAAACTGAATTTCACACACTGGTGTGTTACTTAAGTAAATCATGGTATCCATACAATGGAATGTTATTTAGCCGCTGAAAAGTTGTAAATTTATAGATTCATGAAATATCTGGAAGAATTTTACAACTAATTCTTAATCATGATTAATCTCTAGGTGATAGAGTTAGATTGTTTGTATTCTTCTTTCTTTTTTTTTGTTTTGCTTATCTATATTTTCAAATTTTCCATATTGAATTATTTTCATTTTCTGTAATAAATAAGTCAATTAAAAAATGAAATGTTTTTCTTTACCTTTCAATGCTTCCACTTTTCCAGGCCTTCCTTTATATTCTTTTTTAACATTTCTGATTCTGAAATAATAAAAGGGGTGTTGACTTACCCAACACAAAAGTAAAAACAGCACAGGTCGTGAATAACCCTAGTCATAGTAATAGATGGAGCCAACCATTTTATGTGAAATGAGATGGCAAAACCAGTTAATTCAGAAGACAAAGACTTATTTTCAATTAATCATTTTCTCCTGAGATAGAAAATAAAAGAATCTCTCTAGAAAAGTTACAATTAAACTATTTAGCATTTTGTCTAGAAAAGTAGAATGCTCTGTAATTATCCTCACTTTCTTCTTTTAGCATTAGGGAGTTTAGTTATTTTTCCCTATTCAATCAGAATAAGATTAGCTCATTCAGCTGTGGTCCTCATCCATCATCTCCTGTCCCTCCAAGTCTTGTTCATTAGTACGACCTTCTGTGCCCTGCATCTACTATCATGTCCTCTCTGAACTCTAACTCTGCTTTAAATATAATCAAATTTCTCTTGTCCCCTTATTTTTATAAAATTCTCAAAATAAAAGTGTAAACTTGCCATTTTCCCTTCCTTCCTTTTCATTCCTCTTCAACTGCACTCTGATTTCTGAACTCACCACTCTAGTGGACCTCATCATACTGAAATCATCAGTGGCCTCCTAATTACCAAATGCAGCAAATACTTTTCCATCCTTACTTATTGGATTATGAGTCAATATTGATGACTCCCTCTTTGTTGAAGGTGTCTACATTCCACTTAACTAGTTTTCTTTCTATGATTCTAAGTATTCCTTCTCTGTTTCCTAGTAAGGTCCTTGTCTTTCATCAGACACATCATGTTGGTGTTCCAAGGGTTCTCCATGTAAATCACAGATCTTCTCATTCTAGACTCTCTCAGTGTTATCTCACTGGGTGTCATGGTTTCACCATTAACCTATTCTTGACCCCATCCTTTTCATTGACTCATACGTCTAATGGGTTGCTGGATTGCTTCATTCAAGTCTTTCCTCTCTCTCTCCCCATCTCTCTCTCTCACATACACACACACACAGACACACACACACACACACCCCTCTAAATCAGTGGTTAGCAAACTGAATGCATATTAGAATCCCAAAGGGAACAGACGCTTGGGGATGACCCTCAAAGATTCACATTAGATTCATATTAATCGATCTGGGGTGAAGACTGAGGATTGGGATATTTTTAAAGTTATCCAAATGATTGTAATGTGAAGCCAAGTTTGAGAATTAATTGCTCTAAAACTGCATATCCAGAACAGACCTCATTGCATTGTCAGCTTAACCCATCCCTCCACCTTTCTGGATCTTACTTGGCAGCACAGACATTCAGCTATTCTCTTCTGGATTCTTACTCAGATTCATTACCCATCCAACCAGTTATCATTTCTTGTAAAACTTAACTCCAAAATAGTTCTGGTCTCAGAATCCTCAAGTTCTTCACCAATTCTCCTTTTGTCCACTGCCTCTAATTCTTTTCCCTACTTCTGGTTTATTCCCCTAGAATCCATGCTGCACACAGCAAACAGAGTAATTTATTTTAAAAAACATTTTATTCACTCCTCAACACTCCTCAGGGTTTCCTCATCAGCCTCAAAGGAAAGTCAAGACTACTTTTTACATGAAGCAACTTCTCCTGGTCCATCCAGTGACATCTTTCAGCATCCTCTGCCTCATGTTTTATGTGTCAGGACCACCAAGCCACCTCTTACATCCTGCACAAAGCTGAGAGGTCTTTGTCTTTTCTGCTGGGTGTGCCATACACATATGCAGGTGCACATATACATTCATACATTCACACACATGTATATATGCACAAATTCACCTTTGTATCTGTCTTATTCTTAAGGAAAGTACATTGTACCATTGTTTGTAATAGCAAAACATTAGAAACAACCAGAATATTCTTCAGTGTAAGAAAGGATAAATAAAAGTGGTAGATTCATATCTTAGAATATTATATAAAAGTTAAAATCAATGCCTTAGCCCATAGTTATCACTATGAATAGATCTCAAAAAGCATAATGTTGAGTGTAAAAGCAATATGAAGAAACCGTAAGTACAATTTGATACCATTTAGAGATTATTTAAAAAACACACAGAGCTATAGCACGCATTGTTTAGGGCTGGAAGTACATGCCGCAATATGTAAATATGGATGGGAAGTGACAACCCCAAATCCATCATTAAGGTCATTTCTGATGAGGGTGGGAGAAAATATTATAGAGAGATCAAAGGGGGCTTTAGATAAGCATATAATACATTAATTAAAAATATAAAGCAAACATGATAATATGTGTATAGGTTCAACCTGGATAACCTGGATGGTGAATATGTTAACTTTAAAAGCCTAAATTTCTTCATAATTTTTAATTTTTAAAAGAAAAATATATATTACCATGCTCAATTTCCCTAAACTAGGATAGTTGACACTCTTTTCGACCATGTAACACTTAGTTAACATCTCTATCCCTATATTTATCAAATTAACCAGATGTTAAGAACATGGACTCTAGAGCCAGACTGTCTGGATTCCAGCTCCCTACTTATAAGTCACGTGACACTGGGCAAGAGACTTAACCTTTCAGTACTACACTTTTCTCATCTGTAAAATGAGTAAAACAAAAGTACCTGCCTCATAAGCTTTTTGTGAAAATGAGGTATATGTCTGGTACATAGTAAGCACTATATGAACATCTGCTAAATAAATAAATGGTTAATATTTAAAGCTCTGATTTTGTTTAACTTTGTTGCAAACTTTGTAGAAAAATCTACAAAGCTCTTTAAAATCCATAGATACTTAGGTTCCATCCCAAACCTGCTGAGTTAGAATCACTAGAGGTAGGCAGGGTCTGACAGCATAGATATTTTAAGGGTTCCTCATATGATTCTGTCATATACCAAATCCTGTAATAACCCTACGTAGTAGATGTTACTCTTGTTTCACAGAAGACACTGACACTCAGGAAAACTTACTTATTTTTCCAAGATTACGTATCAGGTGAGAGACAAGTGTGGTATTAGAATCTAAGAATTTCTGATTCCCAATTTCTTACTTCTTCTGCCATACCATATAAACCAGATGAACCATGGAGGGAGGGGTTTAGGGAATGAGAACAACAAGTATAAAAGAGAGGTGAGGGACAAGAAACAGAAGCAGGAAGGGAGACAAGATGAAGTATGACAAAGTAACATTATACAGAGCTGCTAAGGAGAATTTTCCTTTCGAGTAACAGGACAAATTTCTGATGGTGGTAATGGAACGGTTTAAAGTGATGTTGACAAAAACAAATTTCTTCTCCTGTTGCTGTTGGTTAATAATTCTTTAGCCTTGCACTCCTATATTAATTAGTATAACTATATGTGTGATTTACCTGATGGCTTCTTTTCCTTGGAATTCAGGAGCTACTGGTTCAAAATTATCATCAGAGGGATGCTCAGGATCTATTTCTTTCTCAATGACTTTGTTAGCAGTCCTTTGGTGTTGAAAACAAGATGATGAATTCAGGAAAAATAATGGAGAATAATGACACTCACTTCCATCTAAATAATCAAGACGCAACAAAATACCAGATCAGTAATATTAATACAATGAACAAAGAAACCTTGCTCACAATACTGCAGAATGTCTTGAACTTTTAAGCATCCTAGAAAAATTATTTTCCTTCTATCATCCTATTTATTATTAAGAAGAAAACTTGGTAATGAAGCAAACAATGAAAATTCAAAGGATATAACATATTGTAAAAGTAAACAATATACTAGAACTTTCAACAAAGTATAAATAAATGTTAGAATAAAATGTGATCTAAAAGGCTTTAGAAAAATGAATGAAACCAAATATTTGAGAAAACACAAAGCCTTAATATAGAACATAAAAATAATTGTAGACATGTTTGTGAACTTAAATATAATAATTTGACCATGGAAATACCATTGAGCATAATACTGAAATCTATATATTCACATATAGGTATGAGAATAAAAAATACATGGAGGAATTATATTTGCTCAGGATAAATTTATGGTCTATTTTTAAGATACTTTTTCCAGATTTTAAAAAGATGAAGTAGTATTTATTTATTAAGGTCCTTCAGCTATAAACCAGAAATAAGAGAAAGACAGGAATATGTACAAGTAGATACACAGAAACATGACAACCTAAAATACAGTCAGAGTGGAAGGAACATGTAAAATAAGAGGATAAATAAGAAAATTGTACAAGGAATAAAACATTCTAATTCTAGTATGTGTGAATAAATTCTGGGCTTATGTGAAATTTTTGCTTCTTTACAAAATAAACTAACTGGGTAATTAATATACTTCAGTAAATATGAACAATATATTAAAAATTTGATAATAATAATCTTGAACAAATATTTATTAGGAAGCATTTCCATGGTAAAGTGGCCCTAGACTAGCCAAATCATTATAAGAACTAATTTATTTCATCTGATTCTGATACAAATCCTAAATATTACTCTTTCAAAGCACTTTCAGGGATACTTGCAAATGTTACATTATTTAATTACTATATTATTATCTTATGTACTATAATTATCATTATTATATAATTATATTATAAATCAAAACAATAATTGTTTTCACATAAAAATTATTCCTGGCCATTAAACTATAAAGTAGAAATAAAGAACTTATTTAATCAGAGATGAAAACATTCTTCATTCTTTAAAAGATATTCATATAATCTTAAAACCATAGTCAATGTAATCAATAACTATAGAGGTCAGAGAAAAATCCACTATTACTTACAAGGTAGAATTTTGTCAAAGTATAATGCCAATACCAAGTAGATAAGACCATCTAAAGCCAATATGGAAAACGTTGCTAACATTATATATGAGTCTCCTGAAGGATCAGGAAAAATCACACCAGTCAAATTATAATCCATTTGGATAACCTAACATTCAAACAAAAATAATAATAAATGCTTCAATTAAATGAATAAATAATTTGGCATAGCAGCCAGAATTATTAATTTATTAACTAGCTTTTCCAAGAAGCCCTTATTAATTACCAGTGAAATATATAAATAAGTAAAGCTGTTAGTCAAAATATTTTCTTTTTGCAGTGATCAAAGAAATATTAGAAGTAAACATTAATTTAAAAATACAATATTTTAAGTATAGGAATTTAATTGTAACTAATTTGCTTATTTTCATAAAAATATTACAATATTGCAAAGCATCCATTCTATGCAACAAAGGAAAGACAAAGTTTAGAAAGAAAATGAGAAATTAAACATTAATTTAAAAATATAATATTTTAAGTATAGGAATTTAATTGTAACTAATTTGCTTATTTTCATAAAAATATTGCAATATTGCAAAGCATCCATTCTATGCAACAAAGGAAAGACAAAGTTTAGAAAGAAAATGAGAAATTCTTTGAAGCATCTAATTAGAATAATAAGAGAACTTATCTCCTATGGTTATTATTGCAAATAAGATTTATATTTATAATTTTTCTATATAATAATAGCTACTGTGTTCTAAAAATTATTCAGTGTTTTTTTATATTATCCCATATAATTTTCATTACAACCTTATGAGGTAAGTCTTATTATTTTTATCTGCATTTTACTATGATGAAACTGAGGCATAGCAAAGTTGAATAGCTCAACCAGCCAAAGTCAAAACCTCATAGAGAGGAGTAGAAAAGCTGGAATCAGAACACAGAAAGCCCTACTACCAAATCCACTTCCTCACCCTACACACTGTACAACTTTTCAATCTGTGTTAAAACATTAACAATTTCATAACTAAGTTGAGTTTATTCTGAGAAGGATTTTTTAACTTAAGTTTCCTTGTGCAATGACAATTTTTCTATAACGTAATAATAACATTTTCAAATTTAGCTTTAGAGTAGAAAAATTGTTTCAAATAAAGGCTCTTAGTTTGAGCTAATTTGATTTTGAAGGGTCAGGAATTATCAAGTCCTTTTGAAATTTCAACAATAAACCAATTAACTATGCCCTTACCTGAATCATTCCAGCAGTGAAAGCAAAGGGACTACAAATACTCAAAATCCACTCCAGAGATGAAGGAAGTTGTTTATACAATACAGTGAATCCCAGACACCCCCAAAAGAGGGTAAGGAGAAACACAACCAAATTGGTGAGGACAGCTTTCTTTAATAGCACACTCATCAGGAACACTAAAGCTATCTGAAAGAGGCAGAAGACGTTTACCTGTTATATATATTTAGTTCACTGGTAACACAATAAAATAAGAATGTTTTTATCATAACATAAGTATGTATCCATGAGAGTGACAAAATATTAAGGTATAATGATTCTGTCCTCTCAACCTCTTTTTAAAGAGTACTCTTATTTGTCCTACTTGAATTCTGGGCTTTTGTTGCTGAGGAAAGGGTGTGGAAAAAGGTGGAAGAAGATCTGACGATAGGGTAGAAATGCAGAGTTGGAAAAATCTAACGAAGCTAAATTAAAGTACTAAAAAGAGGCATCTGCGTAGCCTCTGTAGAAAACATCCTGGAAGCTGGAAGAAATTAGAGGCCCCTGTTCAGAGAAGGAAGAGAGGAGTGAGGTGGGAAGTTAGTGTGAAACAGAAGATTATAGGGAGAAGAGGTATTGTGATTGGCTACCACGTGCTGGGCACTCTTAGGGAAAAAAGATGGGTCCATCCTCCAAGTACATCCTCAATAATCATCTAGAAAAGTCTTTGATGTTTTTTAGAATCAAAATCATTTTTTATTTTTGATGTATTAGTTCATTAATTCAGACCTTTTTGCAAAAAAGAAGTCCAAGCCAGGCACGGTGGCTCACGCTTTAATCCTAGCACTTAGGGCGGCCGAGGCCAGAGGATCATTTGAGCTCAGGAGTTCGAGACCAGCCTGAACAAGAGCCAGAGGACTCACACAATAACTATGACTCTCAGGTGTTTTTATTTCTTTATAAGAAGTATACATCAAGTTAATGCAGCACTCTACATAGCATAGAGATCTCTATTTTCTGAGTCCAGATATGCAGAGAAAGCTTTGAGTAATATCATTACTCTATGGTCAAGAGCGCCAAATTTCAGCTGGGTGCGATGGCTCACGCCTGTAATCCTAGCACTCTGGGAGGCCAAAGCGGGAGGATTGCTTGAGCTCAGGAGTTCAAGACCAGCCTGAGCAAGAGCGAGGCCCTGTCTCTAATGTAAATAGAAAGAAATTAGTCAAACAACTAAAAATAGAAAAAATTAACTGGGCACGGTGGCACATGCCTGTAGTCCCAACTACCCGGGAGGCTGAGGCAGAAGAATTGCTTGAGTCCAGGAGTTTGAGGTTGCTGTGAGCTAGGCTGACGCCATGGCACTCTAGCTGGGGCAACAGAGTGAGACTCTGCCTCAAAAAAAAAAAAAAAAGAGGTCCAATTTTATGTAGGTATATCATTTTCTCAATCCATGGAGACTTTTTTAAGCGGGTGCACACACACGCACAATGGACATGAAAGAAGTAATTGTAGTAAGCTACTAGGGCATTGATATTTGCTATATACAGCTAAGGTATAAAGCAGAGAAAGTGGTAAGAAACATATGAACTTACCAGAGACAAGCCATATAAGAAAAAGAGTGTAAATATAACCATGAAACCAGTCATGACTATAATTTGGGTGGATGTTATAACAATTGTAACGAGCATGGAAATAATGAAGTTGGAGCCAGCATAGATTAAACCCCAGGAGAGCCTAAATAAAGACAAAAAGTTATTTAAATTATGACATCTTTATTATGAAATATTTAAAATATAGAAAAGCATCTAAAGAACAATGTAAATGATTACTCTTGTACCTCTTAGATTAATAATAATATTAATACTAAAGCAGAAGTTCACTGTGCACACTTTCCTGATCACAATTCTCCTTCCACATATTGCAATGCATTTTTATTACCTTTACTTATATGCACACAGAGACGATAGATATTGAACACTGGTACAGGCACCAACCAATGGGAAAGGTGCCATTAAAGCATCAATTAAGTGACTATAAACAACGTCAGGTTGTGCTGTGCCTACAGATTAAGCATCAATCCTGCATGCATGTACTGTATACATAGCATGAACATTGTATAAACAGTATCAACACTATCACACTGTATGCATTCTTTTCCAACTTTCATCTGTCAACATTAACGATATTATACACTGATGTATAATATTTCATTGTGTGAATATGATCCAGTATTCTCCTGTACATGGAAATTTAGGTTGTTTTCAATTTTTTTCCCTATTACAATGTTGATGAGAACATTCTTGTATTTGTCTACTTTTGGAAAATGCATGAGAATGTCTCTAAGCATTTTGGATCTACAGCTTTATCAGATACTACCAAACTGTCCTAAATGTAGAACTGGAAGGAAATGTAACAGCTGATAATCAATCGAGTAACTCTACAAGCACTGGGGGCACATGATAATTTGACCATTCTTGAGGATCTCAGAAGGTATTACCTGCATTCTCCTTAGTAGTAAAAAACTGAAATTTCATAACTCCATTAAGCCTATTTCATTCTCCCTATTCATGACTTCTTTACTTCAACTCATATAAAATATAGTACACCCTTAAATGTTCACACTGTTTTGCTCTAGATGTGCTAGTGTTGACATTTTTATGAAATAGTTTTTAAGAAACAGTATTCAATCTTAGATATAACAAGCCTATACCGTGTGTTAGCCCAAGCTTCTCATATTACAAATAAGGAAAGTGTATTCTCTCTTATTGGTTAATGGGTTTATCCAAGGTCACAAAATAAATCAATAACAAAGCTCAGAGGAAGCTGCAGGCCTTCTCTCTGCACAGAGCTCTTTCCTCTACTTAAAATTGCCTAGCTAAATAAGAATTCAACAGCTGAATAGTATAGCAAAAGTATTAAAGCTAAGACATAGCATCACTATGTCCCAGAAGAACACGTTTATGCTGGGTTTACTGCTTATTTGACTTCCTTTTAAATGTCATGTCATTACAATGATTCAGCCAGGGTTGGAAACATCAGCATTTTCGAAAAGCATATCACATTCTGCAGAACCCACTTCCTGAGTACAGAAGGGAACTACTTTAGGTAGGAATAGAAAAAACACAGGGTAGGAGAATTACAAATAGAAAAATTACCTAGAAATTACCATTACTTAGAAAAAGGAACCTGGGGAAGGAAGTGTTAATAAACATATACGAACCCCCTTGATAAAAACAAAGCAATTCAGACATCACACTTAAAGAATAAATACTGATTACACTTTGCATTTACTACATTAGTAAAAAAAAAAATGCTTGTAAAATTTATTTCTACTAGATACCCTGCACTTAGTAGAAACATTCAGAATTTTTTTCCTTCTTAGGTTTAAGTATGTGTATATGAATTCATTTTACTAAGTTTTACGTTATATACATAGTAAGATTCACTTATCTTGAAAATGAATTCACAACCAAATGTCCAATAGCTTTCTAACTTTAATGTAGGGTTGAAACCAGTCACCTGGTCTCGGGTGACTGCAGAATTACTGTCCCACAGGACATGCCCTGGTCAGAAAGGAGGGCCTTTTTAAAGGGGTCCCTCCTAATGGACTCTGTGGGCGGCTCTAAGTCCATTCCTTTGTATGTTCCTAAGTTCCACAGCAGAAAACTTCTCTCTTTTTTTATATTGAGACACAGTTTCCTCTTTTTCCATTTTACAATTTATGTATATTAGAACTAAAATTCTCTGTTAATATTATATTTTATAGAAAAGTAAGAATTTTCTAGACCATAATGTTATTTCAGGGAATACATGACATACAAAGAATTGTTTAGTAAATAATTACTCAACCATTCCAAGTAGTTCCACATCCATAAAGCATATTTCCTTGATATAAGGAGTATGCAGAGAAATATATCCCAGGACTGAATATCGAAAAATGTTGTTTCTTTGGGGATAAAATAAACAATTGTTTTTCCTTTTCCTAGACAGTATAGATTTTGTCACTGATAATATTGCAAAATTCTCTGCTTTGGCCTCTCGTAAGTTTAGAGCTTGTATGGTTTGCATTTCTATCTACTAGTCCTACTTGTTTATTATTTTGCCTGGTCTTCATTTCTACTACTTAATTATTTTTTATTATGATATAAAATTATATTAATAAATACATACATACATGTATGTGTATATATATATAGACATATATATGGCAAAATCACTTTAAATTATTTGTGAAATGGAGTAAAATGTAAATATTAACACATGAAACAAATGCTCTTATTAAGGCCTACATGCCAGCCTATGTGTTGTATGTCCTGGATATATTATGTAGGCTATCTCATTTAACTCCATCAAACAGTGTTTCATTGTTCCAAAAAATATATGCCTGGAGGCCAAGCCCCTGAACACAAATTAGCTTTTATAGGATTATACTTCTTTAAACATGAGGAAACCTGGAGAAATCGATTAACTGTGGGCCAATCCAGCAAAAGCTGTAATCAGAGTACTTTGGTTGGAGTCCCAGTTCCAGCACTTACTATCCATCTGACATTGGGCAACTCTCTTATTCTCTTTCCCCTTCATTTTCTTTCTTTACTAACTAGGTGATAATTTCCCCATCACAGGGTTGGCTTAAGACAATCATGGCAGTGAAAAAGTGCTCAGCAAATTATAATCACTATTTTGCATGGCAAAATTTAACAAAGACTAAATCAAAAAGTCAGAACAAAAGAAAAATTAGCCAATGC
This sequence comes from Cheirogaleus medius, assembly GCA_008086735.1. Classification (NCBI taxonomy): domain Eukaryota; kingdom Metazoa; phylum Chordata; class Mammalia; order Primates; family Cheirogaleidae; genus Cheirogaleus; species Cheirogaleus medius. The sequence goes on along the minus strand of VBSM01003215.1, from coordinate 6,663,629 downwards.
ATCAAGTTGAAACCATGATGTTCTAAAACAATAACATTTTTTCACTGATTCTTAATTTTCTTGTTTATTAATTTGCACTACTTTAATCAGTTACTCACCAGAATGCTGAATCTTGTAGACCCATCATTTTCATCAAATCCTTATACTTTTTTCTCTCTTTTGTAACATTGAGTGATATAAAATATATAAGTGGGGAGAAATAAAGTGAGCAGTATAAAAGAAATATTTCATTTTGAAGACCATCTTTAGAAATAAAAGGTAATATCTTCATATTTGTAGCAGTAACTGACATCAAGTCCTCCATCACAGAGTGATTTGTTGTGATCTAAAGAAGAATTTAAACAAATATCATCATTATTTAAAGGATAGAAACTGGTGAAATCTGAATAAGCTCTGTTGATTATATGAATGTCAATTTTCTGGTTTTGTTATCATGCTACAGTTATGGAAGATGTTACCACTGGGGGAAGCTGTATGAAGAATACATGGACCTCCCTGTACATTGTTTTGGCAGCATCCTGTGCTTCTATAACTACTTCAAAATTAGTTTAAAGTTTAAGCTAATTTTTAAACTTTATTTTTAATGTTTAAAAATAAATAAGCAATGTATTCCTTTGTCTAGATACCTGTGTTGTTATTATAGCCATAAGAAAACCTGAGTATCTATCATTCCTATGGTTTGAATATGTCCCCTCCAAACTTCATATTGAAACTTAATCCCTGTTGGGGTGGTATTAGGAGGTGGGGCCTTCTGGGAAGTGGTTAAGTCATGACAGTGGAGCCCTCATGCATGGATTAGTGCCTTATAGCAGAGCTGAAGGGAACTCGCTGAGGACCGTTTTGCCCTTCTGCTGGTCCACCATGTGAGAACACCTAAACAGTTCCATCCATGAGGAATGGGCCTTCACCAGACTTTGAACCTGCCAGCACCTTGATCTTTTACTTCTCATCCTTCAGAACTGTGAGAAACAAAGTTTCTATTCTTTATATATTACTCAGTCTCAGATATTTTGTTATAGCAGCACAAACAGACTAAGATAATCATCTTTCATCAAAATCTTCATGTCTCTGGAATTAGTCTACATTAATTATTAGAACTTTTCAATTAAGCACTTACTTCTATAATAGCAGCATTAATTGCAGTTTGTAAAGTAACAAATCCTCTATCCCAGTATGTGGTTAATAAACAGTGAAACTCTTCATATCCCTTCCAGCAATGAGCTGTAAGCACAAAGAAAAGCACAACCAACATTATGGGATGAGGGTAGTTGGAGAATATGAAACAAGAATCCAGGAGGAAACAATCTAGAGGAGACTCCACCAGTGAGAACTTTTAACTATATAGAAAAAGAAAGCAAATAAATGCAGACCACACCATGCTTAGAAAATCTTAGAAAATAAAAAGATGAAAGCAAACACTCTGCTCCAGCCACAGTGGACTCCTTGCTGTACCTCAAAATGGCAAATGCATCTCAGCACTAGAACTTTTCTTGAACTTGAATGCTCTCCTTCTAGATGGATACATGGTGCACTCTTTCCCTTTATTTTGATCACCTCTCACAAGTAACTTCATCACAAAGGACTTTCTTGAATACCATGAATAAAATATCTAAAATAGTTCTTTCAGTCTCTGTCTTCTAACCCTGCTATATTTGACTGTGTTGAGTATATTGTTTTCCCCGCATCCCCTGTCCCTGACTAGAATGATTCCTGCAAGCAGGCTGTGTGTTTTGTTCACTTCAATCTCTAGGACCATGAACAGTGCAGAGAACATAGTAGGCAGTTAGTGAACAAAAGAAAGAACTAATTTTATTAGTCACATTAATTCTACTCCTAAAGTGGCCTCTAATTCATTGACTTTGGCCTGTCTCCCAGTCAGCTGCCTCCACTATGGTCTAAGGTTTCATTATATCCTCCATAACCCCTCTGCAATCCATTTTCTGGGCTGTATTTGGTGTGCTCCCTTAAACTGGGAAACTTAATCGCATCTTTGTCCTGATTAAAGCACCTCAATAGCTATCCATTGCCTAGGTTCTCAAGATGCCACAGCCAGGGCTGGGGAACCTGCAGCCTCAAGGCCACATGTGGCCCTCCAGATCCCTTTACCAAATCCAAACTTCATAGTGTTCTGTGAAGAATGTGCTTTCTCTATTTTCTCATGTGCCATTGAAAGCATCTCCATTGCCCATTCCCACCTGAAATCAGGAAAACAGGAAAAATGCCATAATGATATTTTATATCAAAAGTCACCTGAGAAATCTTCATCTGACAAAGGTGGAATGTCATATCCCTGAAAAAATTTTAACTTATAAGAGAAAGCATCATTAAAGATGATTCCCACAGCATATGCTACATTTTCTGAAAGCAATTTATCCATATGTTTTTCATTTGGTACCCCAATGACTCTTTCTCCTGTGAATTACAAGATAAAAAATAGACATAGAAAATTGTTACAGAGTTTCACCAAAACAAAATGTGACATACAACTGAACCACCATATATTTTTCATTAGACTTAAACTAAAATCATTTTCCATTTAAATCAGACTTGAATTAAAAGACAAGGGGGGGGAATTTTATTTTAATGCTTTAGATTCTGGAATCAGAAGACATGCGTAAGAATTAAGTGTTTTCTTTTCATAATGATAGGTACCAGGGCAAGTTTTAGGTACATAAAACACATTATGCCAGGATAAGTATGCATAAGAGAATTGGGGTAAAAATAAAGAAGTAATTGTAGTTACTATACAGCTGGGGATTCTATATTTCAGATTTACTAAAGCAAACAATTTATATGACATTTGCCTTATGCAGGAAACAAGAAAACAAAGTAAATCTATTTCCAACAGCCAGAAATGTCACTTGTTAGTAGTTGAGAATTAAAGAGTAAATAGACAAACAACACCCAATTTGCCCATGAATGAAATATGCATTTTGTTTATCTCCATTACATAATGACCTAATTTGGAATGAAGATCTTTAAAGATATTTACAAATTATACAGTATGAACAACAGAATAATCTTCAGATTATCCATCCTTATTTTTCAGTTGTGAATTATTAAGCAATAACCATGAACTAATTTCTTGTATTTAGATATGCTATCTTGATACTTAAATAATTAGCATAACGTATCACTTTAACTTCAAATTAACACACACACATATATATATATATCTTATCAAAATAATACAAACCAATATCAGTAATTCTTTTTTTGCCATGAGTATACCTACCTTTCAAAAGAAGAGCAAATGCTGTTTTATTCATTATCTGCTGGGTTACATTAGAGACTGGTGTATACACAACCATTCTAAAAGAGCTATTAAATTGATCTACCCTTCCCAGATCATGAGGAGGTGTTTCAGGAAACTGGACACTTCTTAAAAAATTTGAAAACAGACCCAGACACAGTCCTAGAATTATTGAGAGGCCCCATTCCTATAACACATAAAGAAAAAGAAAAAGAAAAAGTTTAGGTTGTATTCACTTAAAGAGCTCAGTCAATATAAAAGAACTGTTGAAAACAAATTCCAATTTTGCCATAAAGTGGGCTTCTCTCTGTTCTTTACTTCTCAGAGCAAGGAGAACCCAATGAAAGATAAATACTGAGACCATAGCCACATTTATCATTTTCCAATACTAGAATAAAACTTTTGTATTAAATCATGAACTGCTGCAAAAGCCATCATAGAAACTAACAGGATGACTAAAAAAAGGATGAAAATCTCTACATGCACTGGCAGATGACTCTAGAGTTTCTAAAACACAGAGAATCCCAGATAGAGCTCATGGTGGCAAATAGCAATATTTTTGTCAGCTGGGTTGGGTGGGTGAAGGAATCTTCTCCACACAGTCATTCAGGGACCCAGTTGTCTTCATCTAGGGACTCTGCCTATCTTTTCATTAGAAGCTAAAGAAAATGAAAATTAACTGAATGGCAGAGACTACTACTATCATTATTCAACAATAGCAATCATCCTATCCTCTTTGGCACAATGTAGACTACGTTCCCAGCCTCCTGAAATTAAGTGGGGACCAAGTGGTTGAGTTCTGGCCAGCGAGATGTGGGCAGGAGTAATAGGAGTAATATGCACCACTTGCAGGCCTGGCTCACAGACTCTTGTACACCTTTCTATATTCTCTCTGTCTCAGCCCCTCTCTTTCCTAATCTTCTGACTGGATGCAGAGGATCTAGTAGAGGTCTCTAGCTAGGGAAATGGCAGAGTCCCTAGATGAAGACGATTGGGTCCCTGAATGACTGTGTGGAGAAGATTCTTTCACCCACCCAATCCAATTCACTTCCACTGTTGACCTTTAGACTGTGAAAAGTGAAAAATAAACTTCTGCTATGTTAAGCTACTGAAATTTGGGCTAGTCACTTAGAGTTAGCCCATTTGCCTAAGGCAAACTTTAGCCCTTCTGCCTAAGGCAAACTGACTATCAGTGGTTTTACTTGGTCATAATTCTTAGAAATAATCTTTGTGTAGAAAATTCACGGCTTTGAAAATAAATCCACAAAATTAAAATTTCTCAATATCTTCTAGGAGACATTTTTCTTATTTTTTGGTTCTACATGTATAACATTTGGTAGCAGCTTTAACAGTTGCTATAATTTACCATATAATTAAATTTTCACTTAATCTCTATTTTTTAATATAAGTAATACTTCTATTCTTTATAATTTTATGTTATTCTTCATGGACTGTTGTGACTCTCTCAATTCAACAAATACAACTAGAAACAACCATAAAATCAATACATCCAGTCTGCTTATTTAAAATACAACTTAAGAGAACCATTAGGTAATGAAATTCTATAGGAGTGATAACTGTGGAAAAAGGCAAACTTTTGAACATACCAATAAGCTCTCTCCTTTCATTCTCCATTTCTTAAGAAAATTCTTGTGCAGAAGTGCTTGAGTTTGCTGATACACACTTCTCTGTTTCATACTCATTTAGCCTGTTCATTGAATGAACAAGGAGAAAGGAAACATGGCGGAACACAAAGTAGAAAAAATAAGTGTAATAAAAAAAAACCTTCATCATATCTTTAAGCAAAATATTTACTACCTTTAAGGACTGTAAAAAATGGACTTAAAATATTATTTCAATAATTCATGACTATAAAATGTCACCTCAAATATATTCACGTTAAGCAATTTGGGGGAGTAGGTAATGGTGGGAAGGTACAGTCATTATTATCTCAATTTTACACTCACTTAGAGTACTACAATGAGAAAGCTATAATTAGAGTTTAGAACCTACAAGATAATGTCACCTTTTCGGCCTTTTAAAACAGAACTTCCAAGTATTTAAATACAGTAACTAAATTAATTTCTTTCTGTTAATAGTCATTTCCTGTTCTTTACATTTAAATAAAAATCCCAGAGCTAATCAAATTAACATCAAAATTCTGATAACTGAGATTCATCTGAAAAATAAATTATTTTCATTAGATATAGCCTTAATGAAATATTTTCTATAGTTCTTACCTTCAGAGTGAAATGAACAACTTTTATCAAAAGAGTTAGGTTGTGGAAGAATAATCCAGGCGCAAGCTACTTGAAACTTGATTCTAAGACACGAGAAGAATAAAGCAATTTCTCTCAATTTTCTGAATTAAGAAGTCCCTAAATAGCAGGAAACAAACTACAAAACTAGTTTTAAAAGAAGAAAAAATAAATCAAATGAGAAAGTAATCTTGCCAAAATGTGTGCAAATAAAGAAACAGAAACTTTTTTCATTTTTGTAATCTCAAAATTAAATTCTTTTTTAGATTTGCATATAAAATTTGAAAGAATTCATCAGCTAATACAGAAGTATGTTTTTCTATTGTCCTGTATTCTACTGTTACAATCTACACAATAAAAATTGTTTGGAAAAAATAGAAAATTTTTGTCATTAGGCGTTTAACATAAAACACACAAGAATTTGGAAACATCTGATAACTAGATTGATTTCAGCAGTGTCCACACACATATTTGGCACAGCACAACAAAATAGAGCTTTACTTACTGTCAGAAAAATTAGAAAAAGTATGCTAGAAACACTGTTAAACCCCAGTTCTCTTTCTGCCTAAGACAACAATTAAAACTTCTTTAGTGCTACTTCTTCATTTATTCTTTAAATGGGTGCCTACTCCCAGCAGCTCTTACTCAGGCTGGTTTCTGAAAAGGGTGTAGTCAGACCAAACTGCACATGATGAACTTGTTTTGTTTTGTGTGTCTTTTTTCCTAAGCCAATTATTCTTCAGGGAAGTGACTGATCTGTGGTTGGTTGGGAATAAGACAAACTCTGTGTTTGTTCACTTGGCCTTTCAACTACAGGGATAAGGGAGAAAATGGTAAACAAGGAAAATGGAACTAGTCCATCAGAATTGATGAGACCGGGATGGGGGAAGGAACAAGAAAAGAGCAAAAACAATAACTAACCAAGCAAAGCAGTTAAATTTGTATGTGAATCTTTCCCGCCCCTTCCCCCACTACTGGTGAGTAAACACAACTGCCAATTATATATTTGACTAATTCAGACTATGTGGGTAGAATATTCTGGAGCTGATTTTTCTTTCTTTTTTTTTTTCTTTCTTTTTTTTTTTTTTTTTTGCCTTATAAAGCTAAGCAATCCGTAGTCTGCCTTAGAGAAACTCCTAGGATGAACAAGTGAAGAATCATGAACACATTTTTATTTTTTGTTCCACTCTATTCACGGTGGATGCTGGATTTCATAAGACATATGAACAAAATAAAAGTTAAGTAGATTGCCAAAGACTACAAAACATATACAAAGATTAAGGTGAATTTTTGTGCTTGAAGGCTAGAAAAAACTGAAACGTATTCAGTTCTCATTGCACATTCTATCTCTCTCCGTAAAAAGTTGCAAACTTTTCTTGACCTGCCACAGTAAATGGCAAAACAGGAAACCAAAGTCCATGAATTGGGAAATCTCAAATATTTGACATGGCTCCCAATCCACAGATGTTAATAATCATAAAGCTGAGAGATGTTCTGGAGTAAAGGAGATAATTTAAACAACAATAACAAAAACAGTTAAAGCCATGATACTATTAAGTATATATATATTTCTCTCCTTAGCAATTAATTATATTTTTGAAAATAGTCAACAGTGAAATATTGCATATCTTTTTACGTTGAAAATTGTCATTAACAAAGTTAATAAAGGTATTCTTTTAAAAAGCCCACGGGATGGGGGAAGGTCATAAACACTGTTAACGTTTTGTATCAATAATACAACAAAAATTCAAAGTTTCTTTTAAATTATCTGGAATATAGTTAATACATTTATTAATTTTGTTGCTGTTATAGCTGTTTTACACACTTTATACTCTACCTTAGGAATCATTTTTCACTCAGCCTTCTGTATAATTGTATTAAAATTCACAGTTACAATATCAATATTTAGATTAAATAAATATATTTTACTAGTTTCATTTCTTACCATTGCTTCTCATGTAGGTTTTCTCTTCCTTTTTCTTACTTCTTTATTCCAATTTATTTTCACTTATGGGAGGCCATTTTTCTTATTTAAATGTGAAGATTTCCCCGAAAATGGTGACCTAATATGATGAGGAAGTGCTTAATCTCTAGCTAAAAGGACATTGAAATGTGGATAAAATATATCCCAAAATAGAAGTTCCTATATAAAACCAAACTTTAAAAAGGAAGAAGAAAAGGTGAAAGTAATAAACAATGGAGGAAACAAAGAAAAACTGGAAGGCATATCTCCACGTGTTAAAAATGAAAAGGGAAATTAAAGTTCCTCGTAAGCTGTAAGTAGCATTTCAGACTCCCCAGCAGTCCAAGGATATATTAGACCGAGAACAGGCCGTAGGTGTTTTAATGCTTCTGTGACCTGGAGGTAGCCCTTGACAGGTTGGGAAGCTGGAATCATATCTCTGCATGAATCCAGAAGCTTCACAGGACTATCCAATGCTAGAAATAGACTAGAAAAATCTCACCTAATACTTCAGAGAAGAGTAAAGACATGCATTCTCTGCCCAATAACTGAGACACACTATATCTTCCATAGAAAATTAAACCCCCAAGTATACATAGCACATGTGAGATACAGGAGATAGGAGTGGTCTGAATTTATTCTTTCTGCTTAATAACATGTCCAGGAAAAATATCTTAGCAGTTAGTATATGCACTCTAGAGCCAAACTTGGCTTCAAATTCTGGCTCTGCTGTGTACTTGCTGTGTGACTGTGTACAATCCATTTAACACTTTCCCCCTCAGTTTTTTTCATTCATAAAAGTGGGGAGATAACAGTGTTAATAAGGTTATTGTAGGAATTACATTCATTAATATAAGTAAAATACATAGAACAATGCCTGAAAAATTATAAAAGCTCAAAAACTGTTAATTGTTGCTACTGATACTTCCCCCCTCCCTCCTCCTCCTATCCTAGTGCTCCACAGAGAAGACGCAAACAGTTCTATGAGGATATATCGAAAATTCAGAACACAAAGTAACAGAGATAAAAATATATATATTCCTCCCAGAAGCTAAATTCATAATCAAAAGCCCACCATGCAAAAAAAAAATCTGCAGACCAAACATGGGACTATTAGCAAACTCAAGAACTAAAGGTAATAAAAATGATGACAGGCTATAAAATATATATCTAAAGTATTAAATAATATGTCAGTTAAAATAGGAGACAATATAAAGTAAAGCTAATAAGAAAATAACCCATTAGAACATATAAGGATTTATAGAGAGTAGTAAGAGTTAAGATTAAAAACTTAATGGGTAAGTTTTATAGCAGATTAGACACAGTGTAAGAGAAAATTAATTAATTAATTAATTAATTAAATTAATTAACCTAAAATTCAATGTAAAAACAGAAAAAGATGAAAAAAATATTGAAGAGAGTTCATAAGACACAAAAGACATAATATCCAGCATATGTCTAATAGGCATTCCATAACAAGAAAAATAAAGAGAATAAATAAGAGGAATATTCAAAGATAAAATGAATGAGAATTTTCCCAAATTAAAGATATGAGCCTCAGATTAGAAAAACAATGTGTCCCATGCAAAGTTATAAACAAACAAAAGTCCAACAACTAACTACTTTGCAGTGAGCTTGAGGGGGGTTGGGTGGCAGAAGAAAGGAAATAGAGAGAAGAGAGAGAAATATTTAAAAAGCAATAAAATAGAAAAGACAGATTACCAACTAAGGATCAACAGTTAGCCAAAGATGTCATAAAGCAATGGACTAATTATCTGAAAGAACTAAAGGAAAATGAACCATCAACACCAAATTCTATACCCAGCTAAATGTACATGGAATAAAGATATCTTCATATAGAATTTACCACTTACACAGCCTGGCTGAAAGAATACTAAAGGATACATATACTTCAGTTAAAAATAATAAAATAAAATAAAATAATTTTTAAAAAGGAAATTGAACTCAAACCAAAGGAACAGAGTGCCAAAAATACTTAGTAAACAAGTCATATTTACCAAAGTCATATATAACCAGAAGTATTTGGTAGTAGATATTTATTTTATTTGGAAAATCAACTGTAAACAATAATTCTGTGGGAGAGGAGACAGAATTTCCCACCAACCTACATATTTCTTCATTCTCTGATGATGGAATCTCAGATGTTTCTATGATTTTTGTAGACTTTATATTGCTAGTTAAGAATAGAGAAGGAGTTGGCATGGGAGTAGAAAATGTTAGGGCTTTTCACTTGTATAATATTCCATTATTTTCCTCAGTTTGTTTTGGGGACCCAAAGTTATTGGGGATTACTGTTCTGCTTAACTACTTTTCACTAGAAATCCTCGCCCAGTTCACTTAAAAAGCATCCCTTGTAAGCTATAATATGAAAGATAATTCAGGGATGGGAAGGTGATATTTGACAGAGTAATATTCTTGAGTAGAGGAAAGGGGTTGATGATGACATGATGCACAGGTTGGCCTTATATAAGAATGTTATCCATTTAAGCTAATGAGAAGTAAGTCTGAGTGTGTGAGTACAATACAACCTGGTTGGTTGCTGAGGTTATGGAAGCTTGTGAAGACATCTTCTTACTATTGTTCGATTTTCATAGTCAAATGAGAATCAAGGTCTTCTGAAAATCAAAGAAAGGGTGAAAGATGTTAGAGGTCTGAGGACATAAAAGATGTGACTAGGTTATTTATATAGTTATCAAATTCAGTGGAAGAGTGGATATATTAAAGGAATATAGTGGAGTTGGCAGGCAGAACTGAGGCTCCACTTGAAATCAGAGGTCATCTATTTAATGTGAGACTAATTATTACATTGAGGTATAATTTGTACCAATGTTTATCCCCCAAATGCAGGAACAAAGTGGATGAAGAGTTGGGTTTAATCAAGGTTGGGCATTTCCCAGGTCATTATGATGAAAAGTGAGAGAATCAAGCATTGATGGTGTATACAAGGAAATGGCTACTGGACGAGGTAGGTCTCTTGCTTGAAAGGTAAGGACTCCTAAGTGGAAATGCTAGATATCTCTTCCTTCTTGCCAACTTGATTTGGTCCATTGGTTCCCACGTTATGCTTTCAAGTACATTACAGGGAACTGACTCACTGTGTCCAGAAAGATGATGAACTTTTGGAGGGGGCTTAGCTTTCTAGGATTATATCAAAATTTTGAGGTAAGACAGAATATGTCTTACATTTCAAGTAAACATTTCAAGTAAACTAGAATTAGCAGGTTGGCAGCATATTAGAGATAACCACAAGTTTTCTGGAATTTTAGCTGCAGCAGTAATTTTAGCCATCTATTTCTTCTCCTTTTGTATGTTTTCTTCTTACAAGATTATTTGGTTTATCTGCTTAATGAAGAGCATATACGGCCATCCATTTGTGGCCATAGTGACTAGGATAAAATATCAGGATTGTACCAGCATTACCAGAGAACAAAATCTTAGCACCAAGAGTTTGTAGATCTCTCTATAGAACTATCCCAACTGCCAGAATTTCAGTATTTACTCAGATCACTGAGATTTTAAATTATCCTGGTCTGGATGTGGCACTGCTCCAACTCTAATTCATTGTTATTCCTACTTTGGAGTCACATGATGTAGGTACAGCTACTGGTGGCCCACCCCTATGAGCCTGCCAAAAGAAGATAAAGCTGTCCTCAGAAAAGGGGAAACTGAACCCACAAACACTCTGAAATGTGACTAGTACAAAATTAAAAACAGTATTATTTATAAGATCTTCTGTTTCTGGAACTAATTGTGCTTCTTTGGAGAACTTTGCTGATTATTCCACTTTGTTTTGACCTTTCTGTAGTCTAACTCTCCTTATCTGGCCAACGTTTTTACCATTAATGGCCCATATTAAAAAGGTCTAGATCAACCAGCACAGTGGTTGGTTATTGTGGGCTCTCTTATAATTGATTAGGTCAATGTCACTTTTTTTTCCCCTGACTAACTATATTTTTGTACCCATTAATTATCCTTATTTTATTCTCCCTTCCCTGCAACCCTTCCCAGCCTCTGGTAACCATCATTCTATTCTCTATCTCCATGATGTCAATTGTTTTTAACATTTTGTTCCCACATATAAATGAGAACATGTGGTATTTGTCTTTCTGTGTTTGGCTTATGTCACTTAACATAATGTTCTCCAGTTCCATCCATGTTGTTGAAAATGGCAGGATTTCATTCTTTTTGTGGCTATATAATATTCTATTGTGTATATGTACCATAATTTCTTTATCCAGTCATCCATTGATGGACACTTAGGTTGATTCCATATCTTGGTTTTTGTGAATAGTGCTACAATAAACATAGGAGTGCAGATATCTTTTCAATACACTGAATTCCTTTCGATATATACCCAGCAGTGGGATTGCTGGGTCATATGGTAGTTTTTTTTAGTTTTTTGAGGAGACTTCATACTGTTCTTCATAGTAGTTGCACAATTTACATTCTCATCAACAGGGTATGAGGGTTCCCCATTCTCCACAACCTCATCAGCATTCATTATTGCCTGTCTTTTTGATAAAAGCCATTTTAACTGAGATAAGATGGTATTTCACTGTAGTTTTGATTTATATTTCTCTGGTGACTAATGTGTTGAACTTTTTTTCATATACCTGTTGGTTATTTGTATATCTTCTTTGAGAAATGTCTATTAAGATCCTTTGCCCATGTTTTAATCAGATTATTTGATTTTTTTCCCTGTTATTAGAGCTCCTTATATATTCTAGTTATTAAATACCTTGTCAGATGGGTAGGAGTAGTTTGCAAATAATTTCTCCCATTCTGTGGGTTGTCTCTTCATTTTATTAATTGTTTCCTTTGCTGTGCAGAAGCTTTTTAGCTTGATGTGATGCCACTTGTCCAATTTTGCTTTGGTTCCCTGTGCTTTGGGGGTATTACTCAAGAAGTCCTTGTCCAGATTAAAATCCTGAAGCATTTCCCAATGTTTTCTTTTAGTACTTTGAGAGTTTCAGGTCTTAGATTTAAGTCTTTAATACATTTTGATTTGATTTTTGTATATGGCAAGAGATATTCTACATATGGATATGCAGTTTTCCCAGCACCATTTATTGAAGATGCCATTCTTTGTCTGGTTTTGGTATCAGAGTGATAACAGGCCTTGTAGAATGATTATGGGAGTAACCTCTCCTCCTCAAATTTTTAGAATAGTTTAAGGAGGATTGTTATTAGTTTTTGTTTGAATGCTTGGTAGAATTCAACAGTGAAGCCATCAGGTCCTGGGAGACTTTTTTATTACTGTTTCTATTTTGTTATTAGTTATCGGTTTATTCAGGTTTTGGATTGCTTCCTGGTTCAGTCTTGGTAGGTTGTATGTCTAGGAATTTATACATTTTTTCTAGCTTTTCCAATTTATTGGCATATAGTTTCTCATAGTAGTTTCTAATGATCCTTTGGATTCCTATATTAACAGTTGTATTGTTTCCTTTTTCATCTCTGATTTTATTTATTTGTGTCTTCTCTTTTTTTTTCTTAGTCTAGCTAAAGGTATGCCAATTTTGTTTATCATTTCAAAAAACCAACTTTTTGTTTTGTTGATCTTTTGTATATTTTTGTGGTTTCAATTTCATTTTTTTCTGCTCTGATCTTCATTGTTTCTTTTTTTCTACTAATTTTGGGTTTGGTTTGTTTTTGTTATTCTGGTTCTTTGAGATGCATGATTAGGTTGTTTATTTAAAGCTTTTCTGCTGTTTTGATATAGGCACTTATTGCTATAAACTTTCCTCTTTTAACTGCTTTCAGTGTATCCCTTAAGTTTTGACATGTTGTGTTCTCATTTTCATTTGTTTCAAGAAATTTTTTGGCTGGGTGTGGTGGCTTGTGCCTGTAATTTTAGCACTCTGGGAGGCCAAGGAAGGAGGATTGCTTTAGGTCAGTTTGAGACCAGCCTAAGCAAGAGGGAGACCTTGTCTAAAAAAACTAGAAAAAATTAGCCGGGAGTGGTCGTGTTTGCCTGTACTCCCACCTACTCAGAGGCTGAGGCAGGAGGATCGCTTGATCCTAGGAGTTTGAGGTTGCTGTGAACTAGGCTGACATCACGGTACTCTAGCTCAGGCAACAGAGCAAGACTCTGTCTCAAAAGAAAAAGAAAAGAGAATTTTTTAATTTCCTACTTAATCTCTTCATTGACCCACTGATCATTGAGGAGCATATTGTTTAATGTTCATGTGTTTGTTACTGATTTCTAGTTTTATTCCATTGTGGTCCAAGAAAATACTTGGTATGATTTTAATTTTTTTTGAATGTATTAAGACTTGTTTTGTGGCCCAACATATGGTCTATCCTTGAGAATGACCCATGAGCTGAGGAGATGAAAGTGTATTCTGCAGCTGTTGGATGAAACATTCTATAAATATCTATGAGGTCCATTTGGTCTATAGTGCAGACTAAGTCCAATATTAAATTGTTTATTTTCTATCTGGATGATCTGTCCAATCCTGAAAATGTACTGTTGAGGAATCCAGTGATTATTGTATTGGGGTCTATCTCTCTCTTTAGTTGTGATGCTTTATATATCTAGGTGCTCCAACATTGATTGGGTGGGTGCATATATATTTAGAATTATATTCTTTTGCTGAATTGACCCCTATATCATTATATAATGACCACCTTTCTCTCTTTTTACAGTTTTTTTCTTGAAATCTATTTTTCTGGTTGAAGTATAGCTACTCCTGATCTTTTTTGATTTCCATTTGTATGGGATATCTTTTTCCATCTCTTTGTTTTCAGTCTATGTGTGTCTTTATAGGTGAAGTGGGTTTCTTGCAGACAACATATAGTTGGCTTTTGTTTTTTATCCATTCAGTCACTCCATGTCTTTTGTTGGGAGAATTTAGTCCATTCACATTCAATGTTATTATTGATAGGTAAGGACTTACTACTGCCATGCTGTTATTTGATTTCTGGTTGTTTTGTGGTCTTCTCTTTCTTTCTTATTTCCTTCCTGTCTTCCTTTGTTAAAAGTGATTTTCTCTGGTAGTGCGTTTTAATTTCTTGCTTTTTATTTTTTGTGTACCTATTGTGGATTTTTTGATTTGAGGTTACCATGAAGCTTGCAAAAACATTTAAAAACAATTATTTTAAACATATGACAACTCTGCTTACAAACAAAAAACCAAACAAATAAACAAGCAAAGAGAAATCTAACAGAAATTCTACACTTTAACTCCATTTCCTCCCCTCTTTCTAACTTTTTGTTGTTTCCATCCATATCTTTTTATACCATCTATCTCTCAAGAAGTTGTTATTTTTGACAAGTTTATCTTTTAGTCTTCCCATTCAAAATATAGTGGTTTATACATTACAATTACAAGCAATAGAGTTTTCAGTATTTGTGTCCTTACTGTTACCCGTGAGTTGTATACCTTCAGTGACTTTTTATTTTTCATTAATGTCCTTTCAGATGAAGAACTCTTTTGGCATTTCTTGTAGTATAGGTCTGGTGTTGATGTAGCTTTTCTTTGTCTGGGAAAGTCTTTATTTCTCCTTCATGTTTGAAGGATATTTTTGAGTATATAATATTCTAGGTAAGGTGTTTTTTTTCCCCCCTCTGGCACTTTGAATACGTCATGCTACTCTCTCCCGGTCTGTAAAGTTTCCACTGAGATGTCTTCTGTCATATGTTTTGGAGTTCCTTTATGTGATATGTTAATTTTTTTTCTTTTTTCTTGCTTTCCTTTATCTGTGACCTTTGGGAGCTTTCTTAGTAAATGCTTTGAGATAGTCTTGTTTGAGTTAAATCTGCTTGGTGTTCTATGACCTTCTTGTACCTGAATATTTGTATCTTTCTCTAGATATGGAAAGTTCTCTGTTATTATTTCTTTGAATAAACTTGCTACCCTAATTTCTCTCTCTACCTTTTCTTTAAGGCCAACAACTCTTAGATTTGCCCTTTTGAGGCTATTTTCTAGATCTTGTAGGCATGCTTCATTCTTATTTGTTCTTTTTTCTCTTCTGACTATGCATTTTCAAATTGCCTGTTTTCAAGTTCACTAATTCTTTCTTCTGCTTGGTCAATTCTGCTGTTGAGAGACTCTGATGCATTTCTCAGTTTGTCAACTGAATTCTTCAACTCTAGAATATCTGCTTGATTTTTTTAATTATTTCAATCTCTTTGTTAAATTTCTCTGATAGGCTTATGAATTCCTTCCCTGTATTGTCTTGAAGTTCACTGCACTTCTTCAGGACAGCTATTTTGAATTCTTTGTCTGAAAGTACACCTGTCTCCATCACTCCAGTATTGGTCACTGATACCTTATTTAGTTTGTTTGGTTAGATTATGTCTTCCTGTATGTTCTTGATGCTTGTAGATGTTTGTTGATGACTGGACATTGAACAGTTAGGTATTTATTTTAATCTTCATAGTCTGGGCTTGTTTGAACCTGCCCTTCTTGAGAAGGCTTTCCAGATTTTCAAAGGGAATTGAGTGTTGTGATCTAAATCTTTGGTCACTGAAGCCATATCAGCACTGGTGGTGCCTCAAGCCCAGTAGTGCTGTGACTTTTGCAGACCCCTGTGGTACTGCCTTGGTGGACTTGGGTAAGACGTGGGAGAGTTCCCTGGATTACCAGGCAAAATCTCTCACTTTCTTCCCTCACTCTCTGTGCTAGGCTGTTGAAGTTGGGGGAGGAGTGATGTGGGCACTACCTAGTAAGCCACTCCCTAGGGGCTACTAGCACCAGGTCATACTTGAAGCCAGTCCAGTCTCACCCAAAGGTAGTGATGACTGTTGTCTGGCTACCTCTGATGTTTATCCAAAGCCTAGGGGCTCCTTAGTCAGCAGTTGGTGAATCCTGCCAGGACTGTGTCCTTCCCTTCCTTTTCTTCTGGACCAGGGTGGGTCCATAAATGCCACCCAGGAACTAAGGCCTGGACTCAGGGACTTCAGGAGTCTGTTTGGTACTTTATTTTACTATGGCTGAGATGGTAGTCAAGTTGCAAAACAAAGTCCTCTGAGCTCTTCCCTTTACTGTCCCCAGATGGATGAAGACACTCCCTGAGCTGTGCTGCCTATAGTTGGAGGAGGGGTGACACAGCCACTGACTTGGCTGCAGCTGCTGGTGGCTCTCTGGGTCACACATATCCCAAGTCAACTGGCTCTGAGCCAGCACAGCCACAGCAATTGACCAAGGACTGCAACCTTTGTGGCCTGACTTCCTTACAAATTTAGTCCAGGCCCCAGGCTGCTTTTTGTCAGCTAGTGGTGGGACTAGCTGGAACTCAGGTTTTGAGGCAGACGATTTCCTTCTGGCTGGGCTAGTCTAAAAGCTTCCTCCGTGGGGCACTAGCAGAATTCTTCCTGGTCCTGTGTTCCCCTGTGCCAGGAAGCTCTATGTTTTAATGCAAAAAGCCCACAATAACTTCAGTCTCCCTCCCCCCCCCCCCCCCCCCCCCGGCACATGGATTCCCTCTCCACTGGGTGCAGTGGCGTGGCACTGCTGGAGAATGGGGGAGTCGTGGGTCTTTTCTGCCCTCTTCAGTGCCTCTTTTCTTGATATAATGTTAAAACCAAGTAATATGATCACTCACCTGATTTTTGGTTCTTCTGAAGGTGCTTACTTGCATGGATAGTTGTGGAATTTGGTGTTCGTGCAAAGAGACGATTGCTGGGGGTTTCTATTTGGCCATCTTGCTCCATCCCCTTTCCAGTCAATGTTACTACTTTTTCTTTCCTTTATTTTTTATTTTCTGACAAGTTACCCCCTCTCTTTGCCTTCCCCTCCATTTCTCTCTGTAAGTTGGGTAGATACAAGATTGCACAGAAACAAAGACCTTCTTCACTTCATTTACTACCACAGCCTGGAGACCACTTTGAACCAGTTGTACTTTTCTCTTTCCATGTGATCCCCAACCTGGTTCTGAGTGGGGGAAATACAACAACAAAATGGCACTACCTGGTAAAATGATCATTTGGCTGAGCGTTTTCTTCCACTGATAACCTCTCCTGTTCTGTTCAGTGATAGAACAGGGTTTCCCTTAGCTCAATCACGCTTTCAGGACTCCCCCAACCAATACTGAAGAACATATTAGGGGCTTTCAGAAATCTTTTCACTTTCCATCTTTCTAAATCTGCTCACAAATTGGAGAGGTATGTACTGGCTCCTGGCATCTTTCTTTTAGTTTAGTGAATAATTGTCTAGGATGCTAAGAAAGTAATTTGGGGATTATAATAAGAGCCTGGGCCTTTCTTAGTTGCATCATAGATGTAGTAATAGATTTCTGCCATTTTTTTTCCCATTTCAGTGGATAAGAGTGAGGGCATAATGGAAATAGGCACTGCATTTGTCATTTGTCATTACTGCCAGCAATTTCCAATTTCTTTCTTTCCTGGGAAATTTCTGAAAAGCCAGGGGAACTGGCTGGAGTGTACTGGTAAAACTCTACATGATGACCCAGGCATTCTATGAATATACTCTAAATGATTAAGTAGATAATTGCCAAACATATACATGCAACATTCTTAGTTGTAGCATTGTTTATAACAGGGAAATGAAGAAACAACCTATATATCTTTCAAATGATTTTTTGACCAAAAAGTTTAGATATATATATATATATAGACATTGAAATACTACATATGCATTACAGAAAAGTGACATAGGTATATAATAAACTGGGAAGGTATGATATTCACAGTATGTTGTTAAATAAGACAACTACAAAACAGTAGATATAATATTATCCAGTGTGTGTATATAATAGAAAAATGTAATAGGTAGGCAAGAAAATTTTTTTCATATTTTAGACTTGTATAAATGGTATGATTTTTATAGCAAACATATATTATGTCAGAATTTTAAAAATATTTTAAAAAATTAAATGGATGGAATTTGCCATTTTAACCATTTTAAGCATACAATTCAGTGGCATTAATTGTGTTCACAATATTGTGCAACTATTACCATTATCTAGTTCCAAAATTTTTCATCTCCTCAAACAGGAATTCTGTAACCATGAAGCAATAACTCCCACTCTTCCCTCCCCATAACCCCTAGTAATCTTTAATCTCTTTCTATCTCAGAATGTCCCTATTCTAGATATTTCTTATGAGTGCAATCATACAATATTTGTCCTTTTGTGTCTGGTTTATTTCAATTACATTTTATATTATATACCTTTTACCACAATCAAAAATCAAATTGAGACACTAAGAATTCTGAGGCAATAGTCATTCATTTTATTTGCAACAATTGGTACTTTTTACCCAAACTAGCACAATTCTGCTATATTTTCTGATGCATTTGCTTCTGTATTCATCCAATCAGCATTTTTCACTGCTCAGCTACAAACATTGCATGTTGGAAGTGTTTGAAAGTCAGCAAATACATGTGAGCTCTGCTTCCATCAGACCTATCATCTCACTGCTGATTCTGACTCTGTTTTTAGGGTGGCTTCTGTGGCAGTGGGTCCTCCTGTCACTTCTGGAACAAGCCATATTTTACATAGATGTTTCACAGGTAGTTGTTTGGCTGACTTTTTTAGTTGGGATTCCAAAACTGCATAGTTAGTATAAATTCCAGCTTACTTATGAGCATAGCTCAGACTTCTCTTTTTTCCATCCAGAACCTGGAACAAACAGCTTCTCCAGGCAGTGGGCACAGCATATCAGGTTCCCTTTTCCAGCCTGAGCAGGTTTTCTTAGAAGCTGGCTTTATGCAGCTGTCATGGTTCTAAGTCTTCACTTCTCATTGACTTTAGATCACTTCTCTAATCCTCATGTAGGCATAAAAATTCCAGTCCCCACCCTTGGAGGTTATATCCAGGTTCAATATAATGCTGGGGCACTGCAACATAAGCTGAAGCTTACTGCTCTGATAGTCTTAAAGTGGTTTTTGTTATGTTTTATCCAGAATTTCATGTATTTATAATGGGAGGAAAGTCTGGTTTAACTAAGCACTGAGCTAAAAGACACAGACTACAATATGTGGGTTAAATACTGTTATTGACTATGATACACACGGTGCTTACCAGTTTTATAGTTGCTTCATGGAAGCTGCCCTCCTAAGGGATGAGAGCCTAGGCCTTTCTGAATATAAGGCTGACCATAATTTGTAATATAGGTACAAGACTAAAACACATTCAGCTTATGTGCTGTTGGTTATTAAAAGCTCTGTTCAAATAGAGACAAAGCCAATAACCTTGGCTCTCTGGAAACTAAAATGGGAAACACAGAGGAAGGTAAAAGGACACACACACAGAGGCAATGAGGCAGGAGGGACATGATAGATCATGAGGTAAGTTAAAGTTAGGAATAAACAAAAGCTTTCAAAAAGCAGAAAGAATAGATTGATGACATAGCAGATGACATAGCCAGTTAACAGGGGAAGTCTATACAGAATTATAAGCCAGGCTGAATCTGTGTTGTTGGTAGAGTAGTCCAGTGAAGTTTCACAATCTCAGGTTATGGAGGTCACTGTGGCTGTGGCTGTCTTAGATTCACAGTGACCTTCAAGTTGTCTCTTTCAGTCCTGTCCTTGTTCTAGGATATGCCTGGGATGCTCCTCATTACCTGAGTTAGCACATGTGAGTCTATTCCTTGCATCCAGAGAAACCTAAAGAACATGGGAATTACTACCAGGAATAGAGAATCATGAAATATGAAATCACCAAGAATGACCAAGAGATTTTTCAACTAGTTACAATATCATGGCTGGAAAGCATGGAGAATGTTCTACCTATTCCAAAATTAAGCTTTTCATTTTGTTTTCTTGAGAGTCATACCTACTATGTGGCCAAAGAAGATGAGGCTATGGGCAACTGCTGCAAAGCCACAATTTTAAAGGCTTAATAAATGAAACAGTAACAGAGTTGGACAATTGCTATTCATAGCACTAGGAGATTTACAAAGTTAAAGCCCAGAATGCCCTAGTCAAAGCAGCTAAAAAAATCTGATAGAGGAAGCCCTCTTATCTTATAACATTGTAAACACTGACAGTGTCCATTGCCAGGTAGTTGCATCAAAAGAAATCATAGAATTTTGTTGCATCTTTTTTGGTTAAGGAAAATCCCTAATTGACAGGAATAGGAACACTTGTGGAAAGTGGAAGGTTTTACTTTTTCCTGAGCTCCTCTTTTTTACCAATTGTGATAAGACTCATTTTAAAAAAGTATACTGCAGCAGGGATGTGAGCCAGTTTTAAATGCTAAATGTTGAGCAATCAAAGCTTAAAGGACATAATCATGTGGTTAAAAAAATCAGGGTTTCTCAACATCAGCACTATTGACATTTTGAGTGAAAGAATTCTACATTGTGGGGAAATGTCCTACAGATTGTAGGATGCTTAGCAGTTTACCTAGCCTCTCCCCAGTAGATGTCATTAGCAACTCCCAGTTGAGACAATCAAAAATATCTTTAGAGACTGCCTATTATCCCCTTGGGTGGGAAGGAGGGAATCTCTAGTTGAGAACCACTAAACTAAAGTAACCCAAGGAGTGTGGTATTCCAAGAATTAAAAAAAAATGCCACATGTCCCAAAATGATAAATATATTCCTTTATAGGTTTTAATTATGCAATTAATACATGGAGTTTCCTTTCTTAAAAAATTAAAACTACAGATAAAACTAAAGTTTTACACATGAATATTCATATGTACATGGCAGGCAATATACTTACTGGACCAGACAGCAAGTAATATATGACGCCATCTCACTTCAGCCAGAATATTTGTACTACTCTTGAAATCAAGGGGTAGAAATTTCTTTTCACTTTCCTTAAAGAAGGATTATTGTTTTTCACTATTATTGCCATTGCTGTATTGAGAGTAGGGGTGATGGTTTAATTTGTGTTCTATTATTACAAAATATTACACTTGCTGAAGAAATTGGAGTGTTTCCTCCATCCCTAAGGAGGGATAATTAAGTGAATTTGGGTTGTATATGTGGTAGTTGGATCATGTTGGGCAGAAATGTTATTGGAATGACACATTTAGGAAGAAGGGTGCATCATGGAGACATGAGTGTCATGGAGAGAGATATGTAAGATATGCCATCCATAATGCCTGTCATCACAGCAGCCCCTTCTGGGAACAAATATTTTCCCCATTTCCCCTCCTGGAAGCAAAATTCATAGCCTGTCCCTTGGATAGGGATGATCATGTTTTTCATTATCTAATCTATAGTTGATCGAGCCTGAGTGGACGGATTGTCAACTCAAGACCCCTCATTTCATTGCCTGGCATATTGACCATCAGGTACCCTAAGAAGCAAAGCTTTGAGGGAATGAACCGAGGTGATTTCTATTAAGGAATTTCAACTAGAATATACAGAGAGAATCTAGCAGTTAGCAGCAGCGGCTGAAGCTGAAAGAATGCACAGAGACAGACCACAAAGTCAGTGTAGCCATGAAGAAGCCTAGTTTGTATGTGAGCAAAATCTATGAGTAAGCACATGGCCAGTGGAAGGGTGATTGCCTTAAAGAACAGAAGATGGAGAAGTCAGTCATGGTAGGAACATCCACAGAATACAAAAGTGCACAAAGACAAGAAGAGAGCCAAAGAAGGGCACCAAGGTGGCAATCGAAGACTTTCTGCTACTCAAGTTTCTTGAATTTCATGACTGTAGATCATCGTTCTAGAGTAGATAATGGCTAAGTAAATCCTAAAGCCATCTCTGTTCTTGGATTCTTGTTTCTTTCCTTACCACATGCATCCTTACTCTAAAAGCTCCATACTTGAGCTAGCCTGATTGAATGTCTATCTCTTGCAGCCAAAAAACTAACAGATGCCATGTAGTTAGAAAATGGGTACTTCTTGATTACTTAAGGGCTGATAAAACATAATTAAAGTGCATCAGGGACCAAGAACATACTTATCCAGGCAGCAGGAGGGAATTAGACAGTGATTAATTATCAATGCTTGTGGGCCCTCTGTGGGTGGGAAGAGAGGAAACAAGGCTTATCTGAGGATAAGGTTATCTGGTGGCCCTCACTCACTTTGAATTGAGCAGTTCCTATTACTTTGCCTCCTCTACCAAGGGGGACCAGCCCTGGGACTTAGTTCCTCAGTCTGACTAGGGATATGAGAAAGGCTAAGCAATCTCACTATTCATTTGGCACCTAATTTCTGACCCAGGATGGTGAGGCAAACACATAAAAGGCTCTTAAGTTAATCAGAGATTAAATAATCCAAATTTTGGATAATGGAGTGTTAAGTATAATTTTGTTTTATCCATAATTAGGGGTTATCTATAAATTGTCTTCCTCTCTCACAGAGCCCTCCCTCTGACATTCTCTTACCCCACCTCTACCTCCACTTGCATTAATTAATTTATTTTTATTTCTATTTCTGTTCATTGATGTTCTTATTATATACCTTAGTCCAGTATTTCAAAGACTATTAAGGACAATGTCTTAGTTCTTCGTATTTACAAGGACATAGTCTCTTCATGAGAAAACATAGAAGGTATATGAAATGATATTTGGCTTCACTTCATATGAAATACATGTCAAATTTTGATACACATTTTCAGTCTTCCTACAGGTGGGAAGACGTCCCTTTTTTACATATTACCTGTGGAAATAGTTCTTTGTAGAAATCAAGGCAAGAAGCCAATCCTACCTTTCAGTCAATGTCAAGATGGAAGTAAAGGAACTGTGGTGGTGGGGGTTCAGAATCTTAGGATGGGCAATGAATTTTTCTACAGGTCAGAGAATAAAGTTATCTAGATCTGTAGAGCAGAGATTGCTATCAGTTGATATCTGAGCTACCTACCCCTAAGATGATAATAAAGAAGACATAAGAGAAGCTTATCAAAGCTTTATTTAAAAGAGATAAACGTGCATATAACCCAAATATAAAAACCATGATAGTACATCAATACAGTAATTAAATCAATGGAGCCATTACATAACAGAAGTGTTATAATGACATGGGAAATGTCCATGAACTGTGAGGTGAAAAAATATAGAAAATTACTGTGCTAACCGATATCAACTTTGAAAAAGTACTTATAAAAATACATTGAATATAGTTTGGCCAAAATAGTAACTGCAGTGTTTTATTACAGATTATGATTATCTTCTTCCATATAATTTCTATATATTCTAAAATTTTCATATCTTTGTTTTATGTTAGAATATTTCACTATATATAAATGTTATGCTGTGCAATTTCATCCACCAACTTATTAGATCTTTTTATAGTCAATGTCACATTAAATTAGAATTTAAGTAAATAATGTTTAAAAAGAGCTGAGGTTATTTTCAAAGGTTAAGCTAAAAAAAACCCATAATATTTTATTTATAAAATAAGCATAGCATTTAGCCTTATTGTAATAATCAAAAACTAGCTTAACATTATGTGATTTTTGAATTATTATTAAGTACAAAACAGGCCTATGTTGGGGGTGAATATAATGCCTATTTTGTTAATTTTGTCTACTACTTTTCTCTATCTTTCCTTATTCCCTTCATTCTAAATTTTAAAAAAAGTTTAAAATTTTAATCACTATTGAATATTTAGACCACTGAATGTTTTGTTTTGTTAACGGAAGTAATATGGAAGATGCTTCTAGAATTATGGAGACTAACAATGAAGTAGGACCTAAAATCAAAAGTAGGTTCTTAGTTTTATGGTTCTTCATGTGAGAGGAGTTTCCATCTAACAGTTGTATCAACTTCATCATCAAAATTTTCTAGCTCCTGCTCTTTAGAGAGTTCTAAGAATATCTAAGTGAGAGAAAATAAAGTAAGTAAACAAAAATGTCAGGGTATTTCTGAAAGATTGATTCACTCAAAGGTCAACTGGGTGATGCTCACTTGTTTAAAGAAAACCCACCTGCTCCAAGGTAGCTTGAGAGAGGCTATATTCTTCCAGGTCGAAAGAGTGTTTCACTGCATTTAAAAGGACTGACATTAGTGGCTTATAGATACTTTTCCCCAAAAGTGTTTTCAAAGTCATGCAACATACACAGCAACTTCAAACCCATTAGATACTTTAAGATATAGGCCAAATAACTAAGTTTCTTTGAAAGATAAATTAAAGAAGAGTGCTAATATGTCTAATCAAAAGATAGCCATGAATGAATGCATTCAATTCCCAATAAACTCTCCCTCTAAAAAGCTCCTTGTCTCCTATTATAGTATTTATCCTTTTGATTCTTTACATATGTGTGGACTCCAAATCAACTGTCAAGATTAGTTTATTCTACATTATAAATCTTTGGAGGAGTCCACTCTATGCTGGCTCCCTTTTAATGAATCCCATACTTCATAAACATACAGTATGAACTCTGGTCAGTGACTCAGACTAGTTTAGAAGCCCCTTTCCAGTCTAGGCTTGTATCTCACTTGTCTGTGTTTTCCTTCTCTGACCTTTAATCAGTCATCCAATTGTTGGCTCCATATGTTTGCTCCTGGTACCCTCAAATTTCATAAATATGGATACCCTAAAAGCTCATCTTGGTACTCTTTTGGATGACATTCTGATAATTATCCTTCAATACCATGCACTGGGATCATGATAAGAAACAGCCCTGGTAACTCTGTTTCAGTCTGGCAGGATAGGGTGACCTGACTCACTTGCTACTGGGTTTCCTTGTCAGCACAGAAAGAATCAGGTGGAGCAAATCTATGTCTAGGGCCACTGCTCCATTTCCTTCAAGATTTTTAAGACTATTCTACTGGAGGTTTCCCAAGTTTTGATAGATTATTTCATTGTTCTACTTGAAATTACATAGTATTTTATGTAATTCTACATAAAAATATGCAATTAATACATAAAGTCTTATTTAAATATGCCCAAACTTACCTGACTCTAATTTGAAAAAGGCCTGACCTAGAGGGCGAACATCTTCCACAGGTAACTTATATGACATTAAGGAAGAATATCTGGGAGGAAGAAAGAGTGAGATTAATCATTGTGATTCAGTGTTATAATATTGGGGAGGAATAGCCAAAATAACAACATAATTTTTAAAGTTTTCTTTAAATAAAAAAGTAGTCTAATTTGGTACAGCATGAATCCTTGTCAAATATTTTATCTTCAGTCATAAAAAATGTTTTAACAACAACAATCTGGTTGTGCCTAATTTAATGTTAAAGATAAATTCTGAGAAATAAGCTCAGATAAAGAATCTTTCATACTCAGCCTGTGCTTTCTTACTGTACTATATTTCTTACCCACTCTCAAAGGATATCTTTCTAGAATCTTTGCCTTATTTTTCCCCTCTGCCTTTAATTTTCAATCTCTCCTATAAGAATTAAAATCTGTTGAATGTTCCCCTATTAAAACAATTTTTTCCTTGACCTCCAAATTCTTCTCCCAAAATAAGTTCATCCATGACCTCCATGGTGCACAACACAATGAACACTCTTCAGTCCTTATTTTCAAATAGCATTTAAGCTTATTTCAAACAGCTTCTCAGAAGTCTTAAATAAAATTGTACATATCCTCCTTAAAATTCTCTCTCTCTCTCTCTCTCTCTCTCTCTCTCTCCCCCTCCCTCTCCCTCTCCCTCTCAGCTTCTGAGACAACTTCACTTTTATAACTCTCCAGGCTTGCACTGTTTAATAGGGTGGCTACGAGATACATGTGGCTATTTAAATTTAAAATAACTAAAACAAACAAAATTTCAATTTCAATTCCTTGGTCACATCAGCCACATTTGAAGTGCTGAGTAGCCATATATAAGTAGTGGCTATCATATTGAACAGCACAAATATAGGACATTTCCATTATCAGAGAAATTCTAATGGATAATGCTGTTCTAGACACTCTTTAGCATTTGTTGCTATGGTTGTGGTGGTAGTGGTAGTTTTTACGGAAAGAAAATTTATTTTCTTCCTTAATCCCATCTCAAAGCTGAGAGTGCCTGAGGTCCATCCTAGAACCTCTTCGTTTTCTATCTCTGCTGGTGACCTCCCCATTGTCCTAGTTTAATTGTGTTCTATATGTTCAAAATGTCCCACTTTGTTTATTGCCATACCAGATCTCAATGACCTCCCTCTTCTCTTCGGAGCCACAGGTCTATATCTCTATATGTAAGCATCTCCGCTTAAATGCCTCTTTACACATCTACCATATAAACTTTCTTTCCAACTTTTGCATGTGTAGAGATCATTCTTGATTTAAGTTCTTTATACATGCTGTTTCCTCAAAACAGGGTCTCCTATCCTTGCTTTTCACCTGCCAAACCCTGCTTTGTCTTAAAGCCTTACCTCAATGACATATCCTCATTCATTCATATCTTCATTTGCTTAATAGCCTAACCTCCATGAGATTGTAAGCACCCTAAGAAGAACCTTGTCTATTTTACTGACTACTCAATACATAGCCTCCAGCACATAGTAAATGTTCAATAAATATTATAAAAAATAAATGAATAGAAGTAGTATATAAGAAAATATTATACATCTTTCAATTAAACTCAGTCTCATTCTGCTGTTCACATGAGTTTGATTGTCCTTGCTTGTAACTCATAGCTGACCATACACAACTTTAAAAAAAAAGTAGGGAGGATCAAATGATATATAATCAAATAATTTAGGATACAGTCTATCTTTCTCAAGCATGTGAGTCTGTGTTATTGAGCTTTTGATGCAATTTTATATTCAATAAAATGCTATAGGTTAATACATTATTTTCATTGTCTATTTACAAAAATCATTAAATTGATGGTTTAACTTGTACTTTGTTCTTAATCTCTAAGCCATTCTACTGTTTACACACACACATACATACATACACACCCCATCTACACTTTCTGAGGTCTGAAACACTCACTGAAAATAACTTTTCAATTGCTGTCTTTTTTTTCTTTTAAGAGTCTCCCTATGTTACTTAGGTTAGGCTCAAACTCCTAGGCTCAAGGGATCCTCCCACCTCAGCCTCCCAAGTATCTGGGTCTACCGGTATGTGTCACTGCACACAGCTGCTGTTTTTTGGAAAAATGCATCCTAGTGACCCCTAAACAACTTGTTTTGTAATGAACAAGTCAGCTCAGCCTTTCTCTTCCTGTCCAGACTAGTATAAGACTAAATAATGCTGATACTGGGAAATACTCATACTTGTCACCCACACCAAAAACATCCTTTACCTTTCCAGCCGAGCAGCCTGTGGAAAAAACTTCAAAATCTCTGTGTGGAGAGCTTCCACCTGAGTGGGTTCTTTAATTTTTATTTCTAGTAAATAATCTTTACCAAACTTGCTTTTCAGATGTTGAATGGAACCAATACACCTAGTCCAGGGAAGAGAAAGGTGAATTGAAAGAAAAAATACTTGTCTCTTAATTTCTTCTCCAATTCCCAGTGCAGAAAAAGGTATTTAATCATACATTCAAAAGCTGAAGAGCATGAGCTGTCCACAGCAAACTGAAATTCTTTCTGCAAGAACATGGTAATCAAATGCTGGCTCTGCATGGGCACCCACCTCAGCTTTCCTGATACCATGATGGCCACACGGTCGCACACAGCCTCAGCTTCTGCCATGTAGTGGGTGGTCAAGAGGGCACCCCTCTCCTTGTTTTTAACGATGTTCTTAATTGCCTGCCTAAAGATAAAGTAAGGGATTGTTTGCATTTAGAAAGTAATTTATGAAAATAAATGAATAGGAACAAGTATGAAATCTAAAAAGAAAAATATTAGATTATAAGAGAAAATCATTGCTATAGAGAGAAATAAAAATGGTGCTGTATTACATAATCATATTAATTAGCTTCATATAAAGAAAAATAGAGTATTGGAAAATAGTGAGTCTACTAATGTTTGAAAAAAAAAGTTGGAGTAAAAATAGAGAAATACCATACTATAGGACTACCAGTAACTGAAAAATAAAATGGAAGAAGAATAAACAGACAGGGGGAAGATGAGTTAAGAAAAGGAAAACCCCATCAAATATATTCAAGAGTCTATTTGAATCTTAAAATGTCTATTTCTTTCTTCCTCAATGACTTTTCAATGCTATACTGGGTTTCGTTGATTTAAACAGGGATGTGAGTATCAAAGTTAATGGAGCAAAATGTAAAAAGCAAACAAACAAAAAACCAACTCAAGATGTATACTATTGACTTTGACACTTAATATTCATCCTCCTCACCATATCTGCTGCTGCCCTTTCGGGTCCATCCCGGTTGACGGCTCATCCAGAAGCACCACCGACGGGTTTCCCAGGATGCTCAGCGCGAAGCACAGCTGGAAAAAAAGCAACAGCCTGTCCAGCACCCATCTATGGCAGTATGCAGAGTAATCCTAAACCCTGCCGTACCTTTCTCTTCACTCCCTCTGATAAGGTCTTCACAGGAATCTTAAGTTGTTCCTGGAACTGAAGAGCTTCCACCAATCTGACAAAAAAATGGTGTGATTTTACATGAGATATATGGCAAATGTTACTATCTAAAACAACAGTATGGAAAACTCTAAGCACTATTAATCTGAAAATAGTGCATTTAAGTATCATTAACATTTTCATAAATAAATAATGAATCATATGATTTTGTTTGTATCCAGATTTTTCAATCGTTTTATTTGCATAAAAATTTAAAGACTTGTGGAAAAAGGGCTCCACATCTACTCTCCATCAAATTGGCTCTGACTGTTTAA
>VBSM01003215.1:6574325-6619114 GCA_008086735.1 Cheirogaleus medius | reverse complement strand
CCATCAAGAAATGGGCAATGGAAATGAACAGAAAATTCTCCAAAGAAGACAGAAATATGGTCTGCAAACATATAAAAAAATACTCAACATCTCTAATCATTAGAGAAATGCAAATCAAAACCACAATGAGTGAGGTACCACCTAACCCCAGTGAAAATGGCCTGTATCAAGAAATCCCAAAACAACAAATGCTGGCTAGGATGTGGAGAGACAGGAACACTCTTACACTGCTAGTGGGACTGCAAATTAGTGCAACCTTTATGGAAAAGAATTTGGAGATACCTCAAACAGCTAAAAATAGAAATACCATTCGACCCAGCAATAGCATTATTAGGCATCTACCCAAAAGAGCATAAGACATTCTATTATAAAGACATCTGCACCGAATGTTTATGGCAGCACAATTCACCATTGCAAGGACATGGAAACAACCCAAGTGCCCGTCAGTTCATGAATGGATAATTAAAATTTGATATATGCTCACAATGGAATATTACTCAATTCTAAGAAACGACAGCGCGCTAGCACCACTTATACTATGCTGGATTAAGGTTAAGCCCATTATCCAAAGTGTGGCGACACAAGACCAGGAAAATGGGATCCACATGTACTCGCCATCAAATTGGTACTGACTGATTAAAACTATGGTGCTCAAATGGTGGTAGTGTTCACCAGGGATTCGAGAGTAGGGGGTGGTAAACCCACATCTTAGTGATGTGGTGAGCATTGCGGAGGGGGAGGGCATACCTCTAACCCTTCCTAGGGAGAGGCAAAGATATAAAATGTAACCAAATTGTCAAAAAAAACCCACCCTAAAACATTTATCGGGTGACGGGCAGGTGGGAGGGGGGAGAAGGGGAAGGGTGTATACTTACATAATGACTGTTATGCGCACCAACTGGAGGATGGACAGGCTCTAAATCAGGGAGTTATAAGGACCCTTAAAGCTCATTACACATGGTACTCTATGGAAAGGATTGTCAATGCTATGTAAGAGAACCCCAAAAGAGAGAACATCATGAAAGTCTGGAAGGATTACACCACTGAAGATGCCATCATTGTTATGGAAAAATCCATGAAAGCCATCAAGCCTGAAACAATAAATTCCTGCTGAAGAAAACTGTGTCTAGATGTGCATAACTTCACAGGGTTTACAACAGAGACAATCAAGAAAATCATAAAAGAGATTGTGGATATGGCAATAAAGGTAGGGGGTGAAGGGCTTCAGTATATGGATCTTGGAGAAATTCAAGACCTAATAGACACCACACCAGAAAATTAACAAAAGATGACTTGATGGATATGAGTGCTTCCAAATCATACCAGATGAAGATGTAGAAGCAGTGTCAGAAAGCAAATTGACATTAGACAATCTGGCATTTCAATTATTCAAAACTACTTTTGACATCTTTTAGGACATGGACCCTTCTATGATATGGTCACAGTGGAGAAAGGATTGGTACCATATACAAACATTTTTAGAGAAAAGAAAAAGCAAAAAAGTCAGAAATTATAATGTATTTCCATAAAGTTAGAATGAGTGTGCCTGCCTCTTTTGTCTCCCTTTCCTCCTCCTATATTTCACCTTCCTCTGCCACTCCTGAAATACAAGACCAACCCCTCCTCTTCTTCCTCCTCCTCCTCCTCAGTATACTCAACATGAAGACAGTAAAGATGAAGACTTTTATGATGATCTACTTCCACTTAATGAATAGTAAATATATTTTCCATTCCTTATGATTTTATTAATAACATTTTCTTTTCTCTAGCTCACTTTATTATCTGTAATAATATAGTATATAATACACATAACATATAAAATATGTGTTAATTGACTGTATATGTTATTAGTAAGGCTACCAGTTAATAGTAGGCTATGAGAAGTTAAATTTGGGGGGAGTAAAAAGTTACATATGGATTTTTTATTGCACAGGGGATCAGTGCCCCTAACCTCTGCATTTTTCCAGGGTCAACTGTATTTGTATTTCAGTTTTATTTCTCTATTATATATTCCATTGAATGTAAGCACCCTGATTGTAGAAAATTTGATTTGTTCATGGTTGTATCCCAAGCACAGTGTCTGGCACATAGGAAAATATAATCAATATCAATGAATTAATGAATATTGGGAAAGGCATAGAATAAGGAGGATTTCTATTTTTCTATTTTTACTCACTAAATAATCAGAGATGCATATTGAGAGTTCAGTTTATGCAAAATATTTTGTTAAATGGTATTGTAGTTACTGTAGTTACAGGAATAAAAGGGGAAGAAGATAATTCCTATTGAGCACGTATTATTTATCAAGTACTTTGATGAATAATTTACTAGCACTATTATAGTTAATGCTCTTTTAAAATCTCAATCCTAAAACACTATAAAGTACTACTACTATTACACTATTTTCTGAGTTTTAAATAACCGAACCTCAAAAAACCTGAATTAACTTCTCTAATTTATTATAGCTATTAAATACCTGACCAAGGATTCAAACCTGGGACTATCTGACACCAGAGTCCAAACTCAACTATTATATTTTTCCAAGGAGATGTTGTATGAGTCAACAATCCATACATCAAATCAATGGGTAATGTGTTGGAGACCAAGAATTTATACATGTTAAATAGATGTTTCTAAAAGCATAAATTAATGGATAAATAGACCATGTTTATGAACTGGAAGATTCACTTTGGTAAAGATATCATTTCTCCCCTAAAGTAATCTATAGACTCAATGCAATCACAATTAATATCCTTTCTTGCAGAATTTGACAAGCAGATTCTAAAATGTACATGAAAAAGCAAAGAATCAAAAATGGCCAAGATGCCTTAAAAAATAAAAACAAAGTGGGAAGATTGGCTCTCTCAGATAAAGCTACCATAATTGAGACAGTATGTATTGATGTGAGAATAGACAAATAGATCAATGGAAGAGAACAGAAAGGCCAGAAAAAGTCTTGATTTACAACAAAGATAGCACTACAAAGCAGTGAAATAATAATGTGAACAAGTGGATATTTAAATATATACATGTTTAAAAAGCATATAAAATCACATAAACAATGTATCCTCCACAAGCACAATAAAAATGTTCTGAAGAAAAAAATTTTCTGAAGGGAATATACACTGAAATAATCTCAGGATTTCATCAGTTTATTTTATTAACCTTGTATGTATCTCAGAATCTCCTCAAAGATTTCCTGGCCATAGCATTTATAATTATAAAAGGTATCACTTGAAAAAATATAGTCATATATCTTCAGTTTTATAGAAAAAAAGAAGTTAGATTCTCTAAATTTAACAACGCAACTAAAGAATTTATCTTTAACCATCCTATTTCTTTTGTCTTTATTCCATTTATTTTTATCATTTAGTAAGATATAGAAACACTACCCCATCTTGTCTCATCCATTAAAAAAATAAAAAGAATCTTCAATTAACCATTCCTTCTGACAAGCAATGATAGCAATAACAATGCATTTTAAGGAGTAAACACTTCCTATTTCTACTTCCCCATTCTATATTTACTCTTGCATCTGCTATAAACTGGATTCTACATTCACTGGTTTATAGAACTATAATTTTCAAAGTTAGTTGTGGACATCAGTATGTAGAGATATGGTAGAATAGATATCCTAAAGAACCACTCTGACATTGTACAATTAAATTTTGGTAGGTTGAAACAAATGTCCACCAAATGCACTGTTAGCTTCCAGAAAAAAGTGAGGGAATTCCTCAATGACAAACAAAAGCTGAAACCTGACTTGAACCATTAGGTAAAAACTAAATCAGAGTAGCCTAGAGACAAATACTCATTCCAGCCCATGAATCAGGAAGCTAAGATTTAGGTTCTCTTTAAGAAAATAGTAATACACTCAACAGTAAGTAAATACCTTCAAGAAAATAAAATGAAACCTGGGAGTTCCTTGCAAATCTTGTATTAAGGCATGATACTCTAAGATGGTTTACAATCTTAGGTGGATTCTACATTACGCTTTTTGCAAATGTAATTGAAAATCTCTTGGTAGTGAAAACATCCCCTATACTTTGAGGTCAACCAAATATGAGCTCCCCCAAAGAATTATTAAACATACAAGGCAATAAGCTACAACCAGTGTGAATCAAAAGAGGGGAAAAAAACCTCCAACAGATTAAAGCCACCTGAAGACTTTTGATATTAGAATTATCAATAACAAATAGAAATATTGTTTTCAATGAAATGTTTAAAGAAATCAAATGTGAACTGTAGAACATGAGCAAATAACAAAGACTATGAAAAACAAGTAAGCATATTTGAAATAGAACCAAATAGGGTTTTGAAAACAAAATTGAAATTTTAAATAATTAGTCAAGTTTTACTCAGAATACAGCAAAGACAAAGACATGAAAAATTTGAACAAAATGTTAACAGATGTAGAAATTAGAATGAGAATAGCTACCACCATCTCAGTAGAATTCCGGATTCTATGGAGAGGCAATATTTGAAAAGGTATTGGCTGAGAATTTTCTTGAATTGATAACAGAAATGAATTCTAAGTAGCACAATTTATCTGAAAAAAATAAATAAAAAGAAATCCACACCTAGAAACATTGTAACAAAATTAAAAACATTGAAGTCCAAGATAGTTAAAGTAGTCAAACACAGATCCTTTACACAAGAGGCCAATAAGACCGATAGCAGATATCTGAACAGCAAAAACGTAAGCAATGAGAGTAAATTTTCAAAATGATAAGAGATAACAATTGTCAACCAATGAATGCATTGCAGCAAAATTATATTTTAAGAATGAGAGTGGGAAAAGATAAAAAAAACTGCAAGAGTTTATAGCTAATTGACATTTTTAAAAGAATACATAAAAGGTGCATTTTAGGCAGGAAAAAATGACCTCAAAAGGGAGGGGGAAAAAAAGACTAAGCTCCAAGTGTGAGTAGTGAACAAATATATTGATTCAAAATGTATGCCAATCTTTTTTTAAGTTCTTAAAATAATAATGTTTATTTTGAAGATTAAAAAGAGAGAACCAAAACACTAGAGAACAGCATATAAGCAGGGTAACCAATTATTAATAACAAAGTCTCCAAAATATAGTGTTGGAAGTAATTAGCATATTAAGTTTAGGCTTTGTTAAGTTTAGCACGTAAAAAATGTATCAGGGGTGTTATGGGCTGAATTGTGTACTTATAAAATTTATATGTTTAAATTCCAATCCCCAGCACCTCAGAATGTGACTGTATTTAAAAATAGAGTTTTTAAATGGGCAATTTAGGTTACATTATGTCATTGGGGTAGTCGCAAACCCAACATGACTACTGGCCTTGTAAGAAGAGGAGATTAGGACACAGACACACACAGAGGGAAGACCATGCAAAGATGCTGGGAGAAGATATGGCCATCTACAAAACAAGGAGATAGGCCTCAGAAGAAATCAACCCCGGCGACACCTTGACCTGGATTTTCAACCTCTAGAATTATGAGAAAATAAATTTCTGTTGTTTAAATTACCCAGTTTGTGGTACTTTATTATGGCAGCCCTAGAAAACTAATACAAAGGATAACCACCAAAGGAATAAAATGCAGTTCATGACTTTCAAATCAGAAGAGAGTAAAATATGGAATAAAAGAAAACAAACAAATGAAAAAAGGCAAGAAAGGAGAAATCACGTAAGCATATCACATATATAAAGCGAAAAGTAAAATAGTGTAAAAAACTTCAAGCACATCAGCAATCACAACTCATTAAATTAAAAGCAGGGACTGTCAGATTGAATTAAAAGACAACAAATAAAACCTAACTATATTTGTTTTACAAGAAACACACATTAAAGCATAAGGACACTGAAAGGTTGAAAGTAAACACATGGCAAAAGAAAAATATCAGGCAAATATTTAACAAAAGAAAATTTGGTGTACCTATACTAATATCAGACACATCTGACTTTATGACCAAAAACCATTATGAGAATAGTGTTGCTATGTAATGAATCCAGACTTGAATGTACCCAATAAATCAGTCTCAAAATATATAAAGTATTCCATTTATGAGGGTTCAAAAATATATAGATATATATATGGTAAAATTTGATTAAATTAAAAGGTGAAACTGATAAATCTACCTTTATAATGGGATGCATGAGGAAAAAAACCATAAAGATCGAAGATTAATTCCAATAGTTAAGAAGACATTACCTTGTTATAACATTTGACCATCAAAGCACAACTTTGATAAAACTGGCTCAAGGAATTATATGAATAGGTACCTGTACCTTAAGGCTGAGATTTAGAGATTAAGAAGCAATTTAGTAGCCTTTAGGATTTCTACTGGTATATTGAATACTCCAGCTGGTTGTATTTGTGATATTCTTATCCACACTAAATCCAACTTTTGAATACTACTCACAAAGGCCAGCCAAAATAATTATAACTGCCCTAGAGAAGTGAAACTTTGTTTCCTTTACCCTAATCCCTCCACCCTGTCCCCATAACACTGAAAGAGGAAGGGAAATCCAGAAGAAAGAAAAAGAGTCAAAGTGGAGACCTTGTTCCCTTTCTCACCACTGATCCCCAAATAATGGCATATTGGAGATGAAACTGGGAAGAGAGTTTGATATTGCTTATGACATGGAAGTTATAATTTGGACTTCACTGGCTTTTTTTTTAAGTTATTAAAGTGAATTTTAATTAACAGAATGGGACTGTTTTAATATCAGAAATGATCATAAAGCTATGGTAACTGCTCAAGATATCAACTAGGATAGGGAAGCAGATGCAGTAGAGTATGTCTGGAGTAATAAATAAATTACTTTATTAACAGTTTTACTGTTTCTTGTTTGTTTATGTTATTAGTCTATATAGCCACATCTTATGTTTGTTGCTTGTTGGTTTTTCAAATAAGGAGAATTATTTAGGAGAAAGACCTCACTGAGTTGAGAGACATTGGTTCAAGTTCGATTCTTTTCAGTTTTTCCACTCTGTGAAATGAGTGGACTGTCCCAAATAATCTAGTCTTTCAGTTGTGACATGCCATGATGTCAATAGATTATTTTCTTCTTTCAAAAAAACAGTGTTGTAAAAGAAACCTCAAAGAACAAATGAGAAATAGAGGAAATAAAATAAATAAAAAATATCTGAAACCATAAACATGGTCCAATAATTAGTAGAAGTACAAAAACAAAATATTTTTTAAACCTCCATTTTATTCTAATGAAAGTATTTATACTTAACTTTGCATTTTTAAAAATGAGCTTTAAGAAAATTTAATATAAATGTACGCTCATACGTATAGATATAGTTAGATAGATACTCACAATAAAGAAGCCCAAAGACCAAAAGCCTTTATTTTTTGTCCCCTTGCAAAAGATGAATGAAAGCACATATGTGAGGAATATAAGAGAAGCTGCACACCCAACTATGCACACTACCTGCAAAGAATAAAAGTCAATAACAAGATTAGTGATGGCATATCATACATAGGGCCAGAGAAGGGGAGAGAATCGGGTCATAAAACTTCCTAAGGCCATTTTCTAATTTTTTTGCATGTGACTTTTGTTAAAGACAAAATGTTCATGAAAATAAATTTTCATTTTGATTCTATTACTTTATTTGGCCTGGGGAGAAAAGTGATCACTTACCGCAACAATTGTGAGTTTCCATGGAAATTTGAATCCCAGAAATATGAAGTAGGAAATTAAATCTACCGAAAGGAGAATCAAACAGTATAATGGAATGTCCACCAGAGCCTGTCCACACCAGTATGCTGACGGACAGAGGCCTGAAATCCACAACTGGAATTGAGCTTTTCTCTGATAAAGAAATAGAAGGGACATAGCAGGGGTTGGGATCTTAAGTTGAAAAGGTATTGTAGTTATTGAAAATTTTAATTTTTAATAAATTTTAGAAATAGTATGTAACTGCTCAAGATATCAACTAGGGTAGGGATGCAACCAGATTTTTTTAGTCTGTTATTCCATATAATGAATCTGAACTTCATTAACTTTCTAGCCCAGGTTTAGGGAAGCCAAACAGCTAAAACATCAATGTTATCTGAAAGAATATAGTATTTTTGTGACTATAAGCACAAAAAACATCCTCCTAAGTATCTGGCATCGCAAATGGGAATGTATAGTCATTGGTTCAACAGGAAAGTCTGAGCTATTTGAAAAGTGGCTGTACCCTTTGGTTTAGATAAATGAAAATAATGGCACCATATTTTTTAAAGTCCAGTTTATAGAAGCATAGTTAAAAGTTTGGAAATGTTGTATGTCATACATTTCATGCTTAGTTAAAAATCCAAATTCCCTTTGGAATTGTGAAATAACTGCGTGACTCAAAAAGGATGATTCCCTTTAAAGCTGAGGCAATTTTACTACGTTGAGTCATGAACTTTCTGCCCTCTTTGAAATCATGCATTTACTAGAATCTATAATGAAATTAGAATAAAGTAATGTATGTGTAAACACATTTATTGAAGAAGAATCCTGTGTGTATAAAACAATAAAAATTCAATTACTACAGTCAGATAAAATCAATTGCAATCTCTCCAATTTCTCCAATCTCTCTCTCTCTCTCTCTCTCTGTCTCTCTCTCTCTCTCTTCCTCTCTCCCTCTCTCCCTCTTTTTCTCTCCCTCTTACCTTATAATCACTGGTGCTGCTCATGCCAATATAAGGGAAAATGCAGTTTGCCACCATCAACAAAAGTATTGACCCATTTATAATACTATTTCCCAGCATTACGTCATCCTGAAAGTTCAAAACACACCTGTAAGCTATTGAAATTGTTACAAATCATACAAACATAGTTATAAGATATATTTTGGGGAAATAGTGAAAAACTCAGAGTGGAAGAACAGCCCTGATTTAAGAAGCAAAGGGAGAAGCACAGATGTTTTGTTACCCTTAATGGCAAGGTCCACTCCTAGGAACAGTGTAATATCAAAAGAAATTCAAAATGTTAATTTTATGTGCATATACAGTAGTCTCCCCTTATCCAGGAGGGAGGAAGGATACATTCCAAGATTCTCAGTAGATGCCTTGGACTGTGGATAGTAAGGAACCCTGTATATACTATGTTTTTTTGATCTGATAACCAAGACAGCTACTAAGTGACTAACAGGTGAGTGGTGTATATAGTGGAGATATGCTGAACAAAGGGATAATTCATGTCTTGGGTAAGATGAAGCAGGACAAGGCAAGATTTCATCAGGCTATTCAGAATGGCATACAGTTTAAAACTTATTAATTGTTTATTTCTGGAATGTTCCATTTAATATTTTTGAACTGCAGGTAACGGGGATTTAGAGGGCATGAGCACTTTCTCTTCGACATTTGCATCTGATAATTGATAAATAAAGACACAGACTTTTTGGAGCTACAATTACAGTTCTCTGAAGTACTGAGCTAAGTTGTCATTTGTTCCAGTTCCCTATTTCCAAGTTGATAAATTATAAATAATAGCTTCTAAATCTCTAATAGTAATTGTTTTGAATCTGCACTTGTGCTTAGGCATTATACCTACCTACCTTCAAGATATAATTAGAGGGGAGAAAATCTTTCCTGCCTAAATAATTTGACTTCTATGTTTAAATTAAACAATCTTTAAGGCATTGAGAGGTATTTCTATAAATCTAAGTTGTTTTCAAGATACGGTGATTTATTACTATTATAAGAATGGACGAAAGAAAAGGAATGAAGAAAAGATAACCCTTTTTTGTGAATGCAGGCAGAGGTGAGAGGGCAGAAAAGAAACAGTAGGAAAGATATTCTAAAAGTATCAGTAAAAAGGTGAGAAGAATAGGTACCAGGGGCTAAACAAATGCACAATCCTCAGTGTAAGGGAAGGGTAACATTTGGGTCTCCATACCGCTGCTTCCTCGTCTCACCCCTGGGGAAGGGGTGTTACCCCTCTGGTTGATCCTGTTGTCTGACATTGAATGCGCTGATGTTATTGATCTGTTATTCTCTCTCCCATTTTCATAGAGTCCACCTAAATAGGTAAATTTTTCCTCCTCTGTTTTTTCTACTCGTAGGTACTTAATTTTCTCACTTGAATCCCTGATCTTCTTTGCTCACCCAACTCTTTTCCGATGTCCTCAACTGCATCCTGATGACTTTCAAAGTGCGCATCATCTCATCTACTTCTCTGTGCTCTCCCCTTACTTTTAAAATATTCTACAGAAAGTATCTACTGGGATGTACTCTCTGTTTCACTTACTGTACTAGTACAAAACTAATACTGGCATCTCCTCCAAATAAACTTCCCTTCTCAACTTCCCCCTTTCTACCAGTAGCATTGTGACTGCTTCAATTTCCTAAGCTAGAAAACAATGTTATCTTCGATGCATTCCTCTTTTTTACACTTTTTTTAATCTTCCATGAAAAAAAAAAACCCACTATTCTTTAAAATTCATGTAAGTTTTTCTTTTGTCATTTCTTCTTCTTGTATCCTTGTCCAGACTCTTTTTTTGGCCTTCGGGCCCTTGACTAGCACTTGAATAACAGGTCCAGACACACAGAAGATCAGAGCTAACCAATGAAAGTCATTATTGGGCAGAGTTTGAATATAGGCAGTAGAAGATCAGTGAAGAAATTAAGATGGAAATCAAAAGATTCTTTGAACTGAACAACAAAGGGGACACAAACTATCAAAATCTATGGGATGTAGCAAAAGCATTCCTCAGGGGGAAATTGATAGCCTTAAATGTCTACATCAAAAAGACAGAAAGATCACAAATTAACAACCTAATGTCACACCTCAAGGAACTAGAAAAGAAAGAACAAACCAACCTAAAGCCAGCAGGAGAAAAAAAGTAACAAATGTCAGAAAAGAACAAAAGAACTAAATGAATTGGACAACCAAAAAATAAAAAGAAAAGAAAATCCACAGGATTAATGAAATAAAAAGTTGGTTCTTTAAAAAGATAAAAGAAAATCAACCAACCTCTTGCTACACTAACAGACAAAAGAAGAGAAAGGACCCAAATAAGTTCAATCAGAAATGAAAATGGTGACATTACAACTGATATGCAGAGATATAAAACATCATCCATGAATACTATGTAAATCTCTATACTAATAGAAAACATGGAGGAAATGGACAGGTTCCTGGAAACAAACAACCTCCCAAGACTCAATCAGGAAGAAATAGAACTCCTGCACAGACCAGTAACAAAAAGTGAGATAAAAACAGTAATGATAAAAAACCTCCCAACAAAAAAAAGCCCTGGGGCAGATGGACTCACAGCCAAATTCTATCAGACCTACAAAGAACACCTGGTACCCATAATATAGAAATTATTCCATAACATCGAGAAGGAGGGAATCCTCCCAAACTCATTCTACAAAGCCAGTATCACCTTGATACCAAAGCCAAGAAAAGACACAACAACAACAACAAAACAGACCGATATCCTTTATGAATATGGATGCAAAAATCCTCAATAAAATACTAGCAAACCAAATTCAACAGCACATCAAAAAAATAATCCACCAGGACCAAGTGAGCTTCAGTCCAGGGATGCAAAGATGGTTCAACATACATAAATCAATAAATGTGATTCACCACATAAACAAAAGGAAAAACAAAGACCATATGATCATCTCAATAGATGCAGAAAAAGCACTCGACAAAATTCAGCACACTGTCATGATAAAAACCCTCAACAAACTAGACATAGAAGGAATATAACTCAGAATTATAAAAGCCATATATAACAAACCACAGCCAGCGTCATACTGAATAGGGAAAAGTTGAAAGCATTCCCCCTAAGAACTGGAACAAGACAACGATGCCCATTGTCACCACTTCTATTCAACATAGTGCTAGAAGTACTGGCCAGAGCAATCAGGCAAGAGAATAGTATTAAGGGTATTCAAATCAGAAAAGAAGAGGTCAAACTATCACTCTTTGCTGATGATATGATCTTATATCTATAAAACCCCAAAGATTCCACAAAGAGTCTCCTGGAATTGATAAATAAATTCAGTAAAGTCTCAGGATACAAAATCAATCTACATAAATCAGCAGCATTTCTTATATACTAATAACAGACGAGCCAAAAATCAAATCAAAGACTCAATATCATTCACAATAGCTACAAAGAAGAGAAAATACTTAGGAATATACTTAACCAAGGAAATGAAAGATCTCTACAAGGAGAACTATGAAACTCTAAGGAAATAAATCACATAGGATACAAACAAATGGATAAACATCATGCTTGTGAATAGGTAGAATCAATATTTCTAAAATATCCATACTGCCCAGTTTGATTTACAAATTAATGCAATCCCCATCAAATTCCAAAGTCATACTTCACAGATACAGAAAAAATAATTCTACATCTTGTTTGGAACCAGAAAAAAGTCTGAATAGCCAAAGCAATCTTAAGCAAAAACAACAGCCCAGGAAGAATCACATTATCAGACTTCAAACTATCCTACAATGCTATAGTAACTAAAATAGCATCATATTGGTACAAAAATAGAGACATAGAACAATGGAACAGAACAGAGAATCCAGATATAAAACCATCTACATACAATCAACTGATCTTTGACAAAGCAGACAACAATGTACACTGGGGAAAAGAAGCCCTACTTAACAAATGGTGCTGGGAGAATTGGATAGCTACATGCAGAAGAACGAAACAGGACCCCTACTTTTTATCCCTCACAAAAATTAATTCAAGATGGATAAAAGACTTAGATCTTAGGCATGAAACCTTAAGAATTCTAGAGAAAAATGTAGGAAAAACTCTTCTAGATATTGGCCTATGCAAAGAATTTATGACTAAGACCCCAAAGGCAATCATGGCAACAACAAAATTAATAAATGAATTTGATTAAACTAAAAAACCTCTACACAGCTAAAGAAACAATCAATAGAGTAAATAGACAACCTACAGAGTGGGAGAAAATATTTGCAAGCTACACATCCAGTAAAGGACTAATAAGCAGAATTTACAAAGAACTCAAGCAAATCAGTTAGATAAAAACAAACAATCCTATTAAAAAGTGACCAAAGGACATGAATAGAAGCTTTTCAAAAGAATAAAGAAAAATGGCCCATAAACATGAAAAAATGCTCAATGTCACTAGTCATCAGGGAAATGCAAATCAAAACCACAATAAGATATCACCTTAGCCCAGTTAGAATGGCATTTATTAAAAAGTCCAAAAACAAGAGATACTGGATTGGATGCAGAGAGAAAGGAATGCTTATACACTATTGATGGGACTGCAAATTAGTACAACCTCTATGGAAAACAGTACAGAGATTTCTCAAAGAACTAAAAGTAGACCTACCACTCAATCCAGCAATCCCATTATTGGGTATTTACCCAAAGGAAAAAAGACTTCTCAGGAAAAAGACACCCACATTCAAATATTTATTGCAGCACAATTCACAATTGCAAAGATATGGAATCAACCCAAGTGCTCATCAATTCATGAGCAGATTAACAAAATGTGGTATATGTATACCATATATACTAAACAGCCATAAAAAAGATGAATTAATACCTTTTGCAACAATCTAGATGGAATGGAGACCATTATCCTAAGTGAAGTATCTCCATAAGGAAAAAACAAACACTACCTGTACTCACTATTAAATTGGAACTAACTGATGGGCACACATGTGTACAGAAGGAAGTAAAACTCAGTGAAAATAACCAGGGAGGAAGGGAGAGGAAGGAATAAAAACCTACCTAATGGGTACTATAAACACTATTTGAGTGATGGGCTCACCTTTAGCTGGGACTCAAGCATTACAAAAGCCATCCACATGACCTAAAACATTAGTACCCCCTTAATATTTTGAAATTGAAAAAAAAGAATAAGTAATAGCAAACATGTCTTGAATGTTTACTCTCCCCCTTATAAGAACGTAAGCTTCATGGGGG
Source organism: Cheirogaleus medius (assembly GCA_008086735.1). Taxonomy (NCBI): domain Eukaryota; kingdom Metazoa; phylum Chordata; class Mammalia; order Primates; family Cheirogaleidae; genus Cheirogaleus; species Cheirogaleus medius. The sequence goes on along the minus strand of VBSM01003215.1, from coordinate 6,605,215 downwards.
TGGGTTTTTGTCTATTCTATTTACATAGTATCCACAGCACCTAGGAGTACCAGGACATAGTAGACATTCAAGAAGTATTTGTTGAATGAATGAAAAATTATATGCCAGGTTGTATTCCAGGTATTCAGTAAACTCATTTAATCTTCACTTTAATTCAATAAACTAGGTATTATCATATTCCCCATTTTATAGATGAGGACACAAAGGCAAGGAGTAGCTAAGAAACTTGCTAAGTGGCAGATACAAGATTCGAACTCAGGTGGTGGCTCTAGAACCCTTGGCCATTATCCCTCTACCATATAAGTCAGTGTTATACTCACATGAGGAAACACATTTCTTTCTGTTTGAATAAGGTCCGTAAAGTTAAAAAGTCCAAGAAGGGCATTGCTAACAATTCCCATAAGAATAGGAAAACAATTCATTTTCTTGGTATTACATGCAACTGAAAAGCTGTAATCCTTAAAAAAAAAAGTACACAAATGTAAGTTCTAAATTCTTAGAGTAAATAGATTTATTGCATGTTCTGTATATAATCAGAGTAGAATTAGGGTGAGAAGGTGACTATTAATTTTTCTTTGACACTTCTGTCTTTTTTGAATTGGTACAAGAATAAATTATTTTTATAATTCAAGTGACTTGTTTTGTAAATAAAATGAATTAACATTCACTCATATGGAAAGATGTCAAAGATTGACATTTTATGTGACAGAGAAAGTTGCAGGACATCTCTACTATTATTCCAGTTTAGAAAATATATTTTTAAGTTTTCAAATATTAGATCATTTTATATATAGTAAGTTTGTGTTTTTATAAAGGAAAAGAGTATAGAAGACATTTACCAAACTATGAGAAGTAATATAATATGGAAAATGAAGGAAGGAAATTATGGGGAGAATTTTACCTTCATATTACATACTTTAGTAATGTTTGAGTTTTTCTATTAAACATACATTGCTTTTATAAAAAATAAATCACTAACCAAAAATGATCCTGAATGGTTGAGTAGCCTTTCTATAGTTCAAAGTATTAGAATGTGGCAAAAAAAAAAATTCATGATAAAACAGTGCATGGAGGCAAACATACCTTCTGGTCACCAGACACTATGATGGCTCCATTGTACGAAGGATCGTCTGAGCCATTTCTATTGCTAAAGTCATCTATTTCCAAAACTATATCCTGATGCTTCAGTGAACGTATGAGGTCTTCAATATTTGATCCTATGGGAGTTGACAGAAGAAGGCAACAAGAAATAAAAAAACAAGGAAATAAAAGTCAAAGCTTTAAAATAATAATGATTTCTAATCATGTTAAGAAAAACCCAGAATAGCATGGTAAACAGCCTCACTCTTTAGGAGTATAACGACATTCATTCTGATGCTAGGACATTGAAATCCAGTCCACCAACTTCAGTTTAACAACAGACTCCTTAAAAAATATATTCATTTATCTTCTAGCTCTCATAAGGTTAAAGAGAGTTTATTCCTGAGAATTAAGATTGTGATGCTCACAGAAATATAACTTTTTATTAGTGACTTTGAAAAACTTTGCCAGAACCCTGTAATATTTGTAATAATAAATAATTCATACAAAATGCACCTCATGACCCTTGTTTATTCCAGTGATGCAAATCAATCCTAACCTGCTCTATATATCTCATTAACCTTGTAATGATATTTACAGTACTAGTGACCCATTCAAAACATCTTCATAAAATTAAGTGCACTTGACATTTGCCATTGTGTCCATTATTTTCTTTGAAAATAAACCCATCAATTCACTTAATTTAAAAATGGAGCAAGTTGGACACACACCATTTTTCCCCATTTTCTCTCAGGTTTGTGCTTTCTAAAGATCCGTGAAGATAATCTTTGACGATAACAATTAACACTAAATTTAAGCCCTGTTTCTCACCTGTATTATTAATGATTAATAGGCTGGTAAGAGAAGGCTTTGGGAGTTGTTCCAGAGACAGGAAATACATACTGGGTGAAAGCTCCCAACGAAGAGGGTGATGACCTACTCCATATATTACCTTCTCTATAATACTGATGATAAAAGCAACTCCAAGGATCAGTGATCTAAGTAAAAGAAAATTAAAACATAAGTCTGAAAAAATTTTCCTCTGATTATTTAAGTCACAAACATGTTACATAAATGCTAACTATGGAAATTCAATATACATGTATGGTGTTTGGTTAGATAAAATGAAATATACAGTGAGATTAATCTGAAAATGGCTCAACATTTTGCATAATTTGTATCACATTGCAAGGTGTTCAAGGTGTAACAGAGCATCAAGAGAAAAGGTGGGACCCAGAAGCCTTCCTCCATGGGTATGCTGGCTTAATAAAACAACATGAGATATGGTTTTATAGGATACCAGGGACCCAAATGCTTACCTGGGTAGTTTTGAAGGGAAATTTTTAACCTTCATCAGCTGTTATTTTACATATATTTTAATTTTAGTGAAACTAAATGTAATATTTAATACACTGTTTTTAGATCCTAGAACTCATTCTACCAACTCAAACTGCAAGTGAAATACTTCCAAGGAATTTTACTTTCTCATCAGACCTCAGACTCTTTCTCCCTAGTAGCCTCATATTTCACAGGAAAAAAAAATGGAGTCCATTGGATAGAAACTCCTTCATCTCATCACCACCAAAAGAAAAGATTCATGAGTTACTCATACTCTTTTATTTTATTTTTTTTAATTCTTCAGAGATAGTGCCTTGCTCTGTCACTCAGGCTGGAGTGCAGTGGCACAATCATAGTAGCTCACTATAGCCTCAAACTTTGAGGCTCAAGTGATCTTCCCACCTCAGCCTCCAGAGTAGGTGGAACTACAAGTATGCACCACCATGCCTGGCTAATTTTTATTTTATATAGAAATGGGGTCTTGCTATATTGCCCAGGCTGGTCTCAAACTCCTGGCCTCAAGCAATCCATCTTGTCTCAGCCTCACAAAGTGCTAAGATTATAGGCATAAGCCATCACACCCAGCCAAATCTTATTCTTTCCTTCTGTTGAAATATTAATAGATGGTAGTTCTTTACTCCTATCAAAAGTCAGTCCTTGTCAATATTGCTCTGAATCCAATCCTCTTTACCCTCTATAAGATTTAACTCAATTAGTTCACTGTCCTTCATTTTTAATTAATTTCACTCTACTGGCTCATTACCATCATCACTGAAGAATGTTCTAGTATCTCACATTCATTATAAAATGAACTTGCCTCCTGACTTCACATCCCCTTTCAGCTTCCATTCTTTCTACTTCCTTCCATAAGCCAGCACCAGTAAAAGAGTTATCTACTATCAGATCTCCTCTTGATAAAACTTTTAATGACTTCCTTCCTGCTAAACCCAATGGATGCTTTCTGTTCTAAACTGTTATTCTCCCCTTACTTTCTAATCCCTCCATATTTTCTAATCTTGGCTCAAATGTGACCATTTCAATGAGAACAACACTAACCAACCTGTTTAGAAATGTAATGTATCACAACTCCCTCCATCCCCCACCCTCTTTCTATTCCATTTTAATAGCCTGCCATATAATTTATTTAGTTTCATATTAATTATTTTCACCTTTTACCTCCAACCAGAGGTAAACATCAGAAGGGCAGGGATCTGTGCCTTTTGCATAAACTAATATAATCAAAGGTCCTAGAACAATGCCTAATACACAGCAGGCTTTAATAAAGATATAATGAATCCATAATATATTGATCAGATGATTATTTAACTGGTGCTTTTCTCCTCCACAAGATAATAAGTTTAAAGGCCTTGTCATTTTTGTTCACTATAGTAGGATAGCTCAAAAATATGTTAAACAAATGAATAAATTAATAGACTTATTTTCTTAATATTTGACCCTTTTTTTGTATATTGACTAAAGAGATTTAAAGTAGTCTGATACTCACAAGGACAAAAGAGTTTTCCTCTCATGTCTTAACTTTAAGAAGCGAAGCCTTGCTATGGCACGGACCTGTCTTCTCCAGAGAGTTCCGTTTCTGACAGCCTTTTTCATTTCAGGGAAAGAACAAAGAGCCTGTTGCACTTCGGACTCATTTCTAGTATCTCTTGTCACATTTATTTTCTCTTGTTTTCCAATGCCAAAATCTACAACCGTGTAAGAAACCATTATAATAAACTATGCTATTTGCACTTTCTCTTCAGAAGCTTTGAAAATGATGTTAGGATATTTGAGACAATACTTCTAACATTTTAAGCTACTGATATCCATAATCAAACTCTTTATATTCAAAATCTTTCCTTTAAACAAATATAATGAATTCAGTTCCAATAAGTGAGTAATTTTTGACTGAGGCTTCCTTAAAAGCATTTATTCTTTTATACCAATAGCAGCAGCTCTTTACTAAACGATAGTTTTGCAGAGCAAGTTTTATGCAAATGCACAAGGATAAATTTATGCAGCTGAGTTTCTAAAATGTCTCTTCTGTCATCTGGAATCTCCCCCACAGGATTAGTTTATCACTGATGATTGATATCCCTGTCCCTAGTTCAAGATATTGTGCTTTTAAACAATGGAAAGTCCATGGAAAGGTTGATTGTTTGAGTCCCACTTATACCACACATTAGTTGTACAGTTTTAGCTAATCACTCAACTTATCCAAATATCAGTTTAACGCCTGCAGCATGCAGTTATTATATTATGGGAATTAAAAACATTATAATCCAAAGACTGAGGACAATGGCTGGCACATAGTATCCTCCTAAATTCTTCTAATTATTATTATTACAAAGTAAACTAAGGGAAGATAACATCTTATTTTATTATTTGTTAATAATACATTAATTAGAATTAATATATTTACTAATTAAGAGCACATTTTTATAAGCAATGGCAAGAAAGAGACAAAGCCAAAATTCATGACATGAGCAGAGAGCTTTTGATGATAAGAGAGAAGTGGTCATTGCAAAGAAATATGCCTGTCACTGACATAAGAAGTAGACAGGTGTCAGAAAGTAATTTGCCTAGCACCAAAACTGATTATGTTAGATATAAAATAATTATAATATTTTTAAAAGTGAACGATGCTATTTTGTAACTATTATATATACCCTAAGCAGATATACACATGAAATCTTCATATATGAATTAGTATATGGCCATTTTCTCTCTCTTTTTAAAATTTTCTGCTGTACACACATTTTTATACCTGGTTCATCGATTGTTGATTTGCCTTCTAGGTTCAAGAATACTTCTTTCAGAGTTGTCATGGAAACACCATAATTCATTATGCCCTGGTCAGAACACTTATCAAGGTCATTATAAAGATCTAAAAAGCAGATAGTAACAAATTAAAATTGCTAATGAGTATATTAAAATACTATTAATAATTTCTAAATATTACTCAAAATAGATAAGTTTACAAATATTTTCTTATTAAAGCATCACAATAATCCAAGAAAAGCTTTTCCATAAGATATCCTCTTGTCATTCAAATCAATTATATTATTTTACATCTCCATTTTGTTTCATAAACTTTAAAATTTCTTGTATACAATGGACATATGTATGCTTGTGTAAGATGTATTTGTATGTATATATGAAGATTTATTAGGTATGAGTAAATTGTATTTTCATCTCTGTATTTCCTAACTTTTCTATACTGCCCATATTACATTTATAATTAAAATTATAATTTGTACAAAGATTGTATTGAACTGCTTACATGTGTTTTAAAAGATAACATTTAATCTGTATCTCTAACAGAAATTAAAAGTGTGCTTTCACAGAAGAAAGGTATGTCAAAGCTTCATTGAAAGCTGACAAAGAAAGCACATCTGGGCTTCTCAGTGAACTACATTCATGGAAATTTAGTTGCTCTAACATTAAAACCATGTCTGTAGTAACACAAATCATCATATTGGAAATGGGAGGCAGAGTACTTAAGAATAAATATTTTCATTTGTACAAGCTTTAAAACTCAACTCAAAACAACAGAAAATGCAATCAGCATAAACGTGGACCCTTAGCTATATTTTATGTGATCATAAGTAAATTACCTGGAAATTTGTTTGTTCTTTCCAAAGGCAAACTATACACAAGTTTTTCTTCACTTTCTGCTGTTAACTTGGCATCAGGAATGTGCTGTTTAATAAGGGATGTGATTCTCTCCGTATCACACATTTCATTCCTGTGTAAACTAACGTTTCAAAAGAAGTATAAGTCTTTTGAATTCTTCTTTATCACCAGCACTCATGAAAAGACAGTATTTGATTAAATAGCTTGTTTGTGTATATAACATATCCTGCTTAACTCTAGTAATCAGTTCCTGCAAATCAGACACTCCATTTCAAAGTTTCAATTCATAACCTATTTTGCATTATTTTAAATGGGAAAAAATATAGTACAAGTCAATATCAAACCCGCATTCAATTTCCTAAAATGTAACTAAAGCATAGTGAAATTTCACTATGTATATATACTGAAGTTTCATATATATAAAACTACATATATATCTCAAACTATCATGATTGTATGTGTGTGTGATATACACAGGCATATACATATAAAACAATTGTGATAGGTAGGATGTACAATATATGAAACATTGCTTCTGAATCACTGGAAAATTAATAAGGTTTTTAATAAGTAGCTGCTTTCTATGCAGTAAATAGTCTTTCTTAATGTCAACAACTTCTATTTGCAGATCCTGTTTGGGAATATTAAGTGCTTTCTAAAATGCCCCATGTGATATTCTGCCATTCTATCAAGCAAATTTGGAATACAACTTCAGACTTTTAGGGCAAATTGTTTTGTTAAAAATGATCAATGATCTATGTACAAACTATTATGTAACTATAAAAAATTGAATTTAATTTAAACAATAATCAATGGCTTAGTGAGGACACAAAGTAATTTTTCCCAACATAAATATTGGCTAAGAAATGTTGTATTGAAAGCTATACAAGCTTTTAAAAATTAACATGTTTAAAACCAAGAAAGATGTTAATGAGGGAGACATTTTGTGATGTTTATTGTAAAACAATTTCCACCAAAAATTAAGTTGACTTTCTCATATCTTTAAAGGATTACATAAAATATCACCCTCCTATTTATACCCTCATATTAAAATAACTACACCCAGAATACATTACCTTAAATTATATCCAATACCCCACTTTTGCTTGAGAAACAAAGATGATCCTGCACATTTCAACTTCCCATTAAACAGAAACACTTTCCTATCTGAGCAGAAAGGAAGACAGAACAAATTATAAGAGGAATAATTCCTTACATGGTATATTCTCTACTATGGATACTAATACACTGAATGAATTTTTCAATATGAATACAACTGTGAAGTTATTGAGCCCCTGGGTACAGTATCACCACTAACCCCATGCCTATTGTGAAGCAGGACTCAGAACTTCACTGCATCCCCCACAGCTAATCCAATGTCACAAAACATTGCAAGGATGGCCCAATTCTTCATCTCTCCCTTTATCCACATACTGCCATGAGAATATAATTGAACTAGTCTGTTTAAGGAAAAAATATACCTAGAGTGGGGCTAAGTCACCTAACTCACCATTGTCAATGGCCACTCGATCCCCAGACATGTGAGTAAACCCAGTCGAGATCTGAAAATCTCCCCATGTGAGCCCATTCTAAATTACCAACTCTCCAAATCATGCACTAAATAAATGCTTATTGATTTAAGGCACTGACTTTGGGGAAGTTTTGTTACACAGCATTATTGAAGCAAAAGATAACTAATACAAGAAATAAAGTTTATTTTACCTCAGAATTCATGGAAGAACTGAGAAGAGTATTACATTGCATACCACACAGCAAAATACTCTCCCTTTTCACTGAGTTCCTTTCTGGCTTTATTTATGTATTTTTTCCAACTCTTCCTTTACCCACTCTCCTGGCTCACTGAAACTATTCTTCATCACTTGCCATTATTTCCTGAGCAAAAATATTTTGTTCTATCTCTAATTCTCCAGTCTTGCATCTTCACACTCAACGCCTCACTCAGTGAACAAGGGATCTTCCTAAGTTGGCAAGAAATTATTATAAATTTAAAAATAATTTTCTCAGCTAAATTTTTGATATATGAAAAGTAATACAGGAGTTTCAAATTTGTATAAATATACTTCTTATTAACATAGACACTGAAGAAAGTTACAGACAAGAAGATACATAAAGTATGGGTCCAAGAATTCATTGGGAGATCAGAATTCCTCTGAGGTAAAGGGCATTTTTGGAATATTAGCCACTCAAATGGATTGCAAACAATATTCTCTTCTTTTAAAAACTGACTATAAAGACTATCTCTTGTGGTAATTCTTTAATAAGTAGTTAAAATAAAGAAACCAAGAATCACCAGCCAAGATGTCAGCTTCATCTATGAACTGGGTACTGACAAGGATAACATGGTCTATTTTACGCTCTTTCAGGAGGTTCCAAACTTGGTGCCTTGAAAAGGGATCCAATCCAGCAGTTGGTTCATCCAGTAATAAAACCTACAGAGGAGGAAATGTATGAAAGCATCTTCCACTTCATAGTGAGGTTCTTCAAAAAGCAGCATGGACACTAATATGATTTCTAGATTCAAATACAGTCCTCCACTGGATCCCTAACAGGTTTGCATGCTACTTTATTGTAAGTTTTCTCTCACATTTGGTAATTACAGTATAGGTTAAACTTTAATAATTGTTTTATACCCTTCGATCCAAATTAATCTTAAAAATATATATTTTCTCTCACCTGAGGATCTCCTAAAATGGCAATCCCAAATGTCAGTTTCCTCTTTTGCCCACCACTTAATTTTTCAGCAATAACATCTTGAATATTTTGCATGTCTAATTCCATTATAATTCTTTTTACCTATTAAAAAAAACCTATGTTAATGATGGAAAATATTTTATTTTTAAGTAGCTTTTACTGCCTAACAATTAGGAGAAATTCATTCTAGAACTTCATTGATGAAGCTTTATTTATAAAAGAGTAAAGTAACAATTGAACAAAAATATGATCAAAAGTAAATTAAGCAGTCAAGAAGGCAATCCCATTTACTTTAGCTACAAAAGAAATAAAATATCTAGAAATCTATTTAAACAAGGAGGTTAAAGATCTCTACAAAGAAAACTATAAAACACGAATGAAAGAAATTACAAACGACACAAACAAATGGAACAACATCACATGCTCATGGAGTAGAAGAATTAATATCATTAAAATGACTAAACTGCCCAAAGCAATCTACAGATTCAATGCAACCTCTATCAAAATACCAATGTCATTCTTTACCAAATTAGAAAAAAAAAATCCTAAATTCATATGGAATCAAAAAAGGGCCCAAATAGCCAAAGCAATTCTAAACAAAAAGAACAAAGCTAGAGGAATCACATTACCTGATCTCAAATTATAATACAAGAATAGAGTAACCAAAACAGCATGGCATTGGCATAAAAGTAGACACATAGTTCAATGGAACACACTAGAGAACTTCAAAACAAAACCATATAACTACAACCAACTGATATTTGACAAAGCAGAAAAAACATACACTAGAGAAAAGATACCCTGTTCAATAAATGCTTCTGGGACAGTTGGATAGCCATATGTACAAGAATGAAACTGTACTCTTCTCTCTTACCATATACAAAAATCAACTAAAGATATATTAAAGACTGAAATGACCTGAAACTATAAAAATAGTAGAAGAAACATAGGGAAAACTCTTCTGGACATTGGTCTAGGCAAAAAAAAAAAAAATGATGACTAACTACATCATAGTCCTAAGATGTACAAGACCTAAAAAGTACAAGCAACAATAAAAAAATAGACAAATGAGATCTAATTAAACTAGAAAGTTTCTGCACAGCAAAAGAAATAATCAACAGAGTGAAGAGATAACTTGCAGAATGGGAGAATATATTTGCAAACTATACATCCAACAAGGGACTGAAATACAAAATTTTTAAGGAACTCAAACAACTGAACAACAAGAAAGCAAATAATCCTATTAAAACATTGGCATAGGATATGAATATAAATTTTTCAAAAGAAGACATATAAATGACCAAGAAGCATGTGAAAAAATGCTCAATAGCACTAAGCATAAGAGAAATGCAAATTAAAACCACAATGAGACATCATCTTATATCAGTCAGAATGGGTATTATTAAAAAGTCAAACAATAATAATTACTGGCAAGGATGCAGGTAAAAAGGAACACTTATACACTGTTGATGAGAGTGTAAATTAGTACAACCATTATGGAAAACAGTATGGAAATTTCTTAAAGAACTAAAAATAGAACTACCATTCAATCCAGCAAACCCACTATTAGGTATGTACCCAAAAGAAAAGAAATCATTATACTCAAAAGATACATGCACTCACATATTTATCACAGCATAGTTCATGATAGCAAAGATTTGGAATCAACCTAAGTGTCCTTCAACAGATGAATGAATTAAAAAAATGTGGTATATATACACAATGGAATACCATTTGGTTATAAAAAAGAATTAAATCCTGCCTTTTGCAGCAATATAGGTGGAATTGGAGGACAATATCTTAAGTGAAACAACTCAGAAACAGAAAGTCAAATATCACATGTTCTTGCTTATAAATGGAAGCTAAATAATTTGTACATATGGACATAGTGTGTGGAATAATAGACATTGGAGACTTGAGGGATGGAGAGGGATGAGAAATTACTTAATGAGTACATTATTCAGGTGATGGTTACACTAAAAGCCCAGACTTCACCACTGCTCAATATATCCATGTAACAAAACTTCACTTGTACCACTTAAAATTATACAAATTTAAAATAAGTAAATTAGTTCCAAAGGCACCATATATTAATGTGTTCATCTACCTCTTGTTCTACTTTCTTTGGCTGAATCCCTTTTATTTTAGCAAATAGCCTGAGGTTTTCTCTCACAGTGAGAAAGTCAAATTGAAAATTGAATTGTGGACAAAATCCAATATTCTTTCTGATTTCTTCTACGTCAGTTAGTTCAGAGAGTTGGGTATTATAAATAGTGGCTGATCCTATAAATAGAAATATAAAGGAATTTAACATCAGGTGATAATTCTATGCAGAGTGATAACATATAATAGTATTTAGATCTTACTCAAAATCTTGTCTTGATTACTGAAGAAATTTCATTTTTCTAATCGCATAATTAATATATTGAGAAATTCAGATTATTCTTAACATACATATCTGTGTCCACAAAATGCAAAGTATATACAAAATTTCAAATAATAGTGGAATGGAGATATAAACATTCTCATGAATTTATGTATATTTATATATATTCTCATGAATTTATGAATACATATTTCATATTCTAAATTACTCAATTATGTAAAAACCTAATTTAAAGAAACATTTTTCTTTTACATAACCAGATTGAGAGACTTCAATTTACAACCTCCTTTTTCAGCCAACTTACTTTATAAAATTATTTTCTCACCTTCTGTTGAAACAGATAATCCACTAAGAATGTTTAGCAGTGTTGATTTACCAGCTCCACTATGCCCAAGTATTGCAGTGATCTGACCTTCATATATGTCAAGAAATATGCCTGTTTTAGAATAAAATGTGAAAATTAGACTTTGGATTATATGAAAATGAAATGGACCTTTAAAAAATTAGAAGAGTAAAATATATCTTAGTATTTCATGTCATTGGTATTTTAATATGTTCTTTACAAAATCATATATTTAATTGTATAACTTATGTATTTATGAAGACAAAGTATCAATTTGGAGAAATTTCTACCTTCCTGCCTACCCTAAATCCTTTGAATCTCAAAGAATATGTACATTTAGTATTAAGGAATAAATCGAAGGCTACCAGGGATAAAAACAAAACATAGTTTATTAATTTTCTAGGCAAAGTAATGCAGTGTGGCTTAAGAAATTGTCTCAGGCTGGGCACGGAGGCTCATGCCTATAATCCTAGCACTCTGGGAGGCCGAGGCAGGAGGATCGCTTGAGCTCAGGAGTTCAAGACCAGCCTGAGCAAGAGTGAGACCCCATCTCCACTAAAAATAGAAAAAATTAGCCAGGCGTGGTAGCGCACGCCTATAGTCCCAGCTACTCGGGAGGCTGAAGCAGGAGGATCGCTTGAGCCCAGGAGTTTGAGATTGCTGTGAGCTAGGCTGACAACACTGCACTCTAGCCCAAGCAACAAAGCAAGACTGTCTCAAAAAAAGAAAAAGAAAAAAATTGTCTCACTGAGGCTTGCAGAGCTGGATACAAAGGGTGATATCTGAAAATTTACAAAAGGGCAATATCTGAAAAATTAACTCCATTGGTAAACAACAAAGAATTCATTAGCATACCAGAAATTTTGAGAGATTCTCAGAAGACAGAAAACATACAGAATTAGATTGTCAAAGAATCAAATGTAAGACAAACCATAGCCCAAAATAGATGTTTAAAAGTTCTATGAAAGTAAAATCAATTCCAGTGATATTTCGACCTTAGTTTGACAAAGTTAGGTTGAATGTTATAAACCAATAAGAAACAGTGCAATCTCATTTTCTAAAAAATGTTTTATATATACGTAGAAAAAAATAATATTGGTGACTATCCCTCACAGTAGAAACATGTTTTTAAATTTTTTTCTTTTATTTATATTCATTCTCTAATTTTCTACTACGATTAGTTATATTTTAAAGTCATAAATTTTTTTTAAAGTAAAAACATCATCAAAACAATGAAGTTTTTCTTTTTACCTTGCAAAGCTTCTATTTTTCCAGGCTTTCCATTATATTCTTTTTTAATGTTTCTGATTCTGAAAGATTAAGTAACTTTGACATAAGTGCATTTTCTAATAACACAGATTATGTTAACTGCCAATACTACAGTTTATGACTGAACCTAAACTTCACAGTATAGAGTGTCAGCCTCTTAATGGGATCCTAGAAGGACAGTAATAAAAACCCTCCCCCAACCTCTCCCAGAAGAGTTTTACAAAGATCTGCTCACACTCTTATCAAACTTGGCATTTCATATATTCCAGTTATTTCTCTAGGTTAGCAAATTAATAAGAGAAAGCTACAATTGAAAGAAAAGAAGGAAGAAGGAAGAGTTTGATGTTTTCTTGATTTGCTTGAGTTCTTTGTAGATTCTAGTTATTAGCCCTTTATCAGATGTATAGCATGCAAATATTTTCTCTCATTGTATAGGTTGTCTAGTCACTCTATTGTTTCCTTAGCTGTGCAGAAGCTTTTAAATTTAATCAGGTCACATTTATTTATTTTTGTTTTTTCTGTGATTGCCTTTGGGGTCTTCTTCATAAATTCTTTGCCTAGGCAGATATCTATAAGAGTTTTTTCAACTTCTTCTAGAATTCTTCCAGTTTTATACCTTAAGTTTAAGTCTGTTATCCATCATGAATTAATTTTTGTGAGTGGTGAAAGGTGCAGATCCTGTTTCAGTCTTCTACATGTGGCTACCCAATTTTCCCAGCACCATTTATTGAATAGGGATTCTTTTCCCCAGCATATGTTTTTGTCTGCTTTGTCAAAGATCAGATAGCAATAAGAGGATGGTTTTATATTTGGATTCTCTGTTCTGATCCACAGGTCTAAGTCGCTGTTTTTGTGCCAATACCATGCTGTTTTGGTTACTATAGCCTCATGATACAGGTTGAAGTCTGGTAGAAGGATGCCTCGCAATTTGTTTTTATTGCTTAATGTTGCTTTGGCTATTTGGGGTCTTTTCTGGTTCCATACAAACCACAGAACTGTTTTTCCTAGATCTGTAAAAAATGATGTTGGTATTTGAATGGGGACTGTAATTGAATCTGTAGATCACTGTGGGTGGTATATACATTTTGACAATGTTGATTCTGCTGATCCATGAGCATGATGTTTTTCCATCCATTTGTATCCTCTGTAATTTCCTCCCTCAGTGTTTTGTAGTTCTCCCTGTAGAGGTTTTTCACCTCCTGCCTACAGTTATCTTACCAAGTGAGTGAACTCTATCAACTCTGGAAGATCCTGTAGTTCTAGAGGTGGGGATATGGTATGAACCCATTCAAGTCTCTTTTGAAATTACTGTATATCTAAATAAGTGTCACTTCCATTCTCTATCTCAGTCGGTGTTTCCACCATCCACTCAGGAACTCAAGCTAGTACCTGAGAGGAATACTTGACTCTCTCTCTCTCCCTTTCTCATCCCATCCTGTGACCTACAAAAGTATCATAATTTAACATTAGGAAATTATGAGTTTAACTTTATGAATCTAATTAAATTTATCCTTTGATCACTTGCCTATGACCTTCTGACTCTTATCATCTTTCACCTCAACCAGGGCTATGATGTCTCTGTTGATTGTTAGTTATCCCCTTTGCATCAGCACCAGCCTTTTTTCTTTTGCAATGCAGAGGACACGCCAGGCACTAGGTTTCCCGGAACCTCCTACTCAGTATTGGACTTTGTCATGAGAAGAACTTGGGCAAGATTTGGGGAATGAATGAAGGTCCTTAATCTCTGAAGGTCATAGAGGCCAAACACATAGGTGGACTGAGGCTTGTAGTGGCTTCTAAGACTTCTTGACAAGCACCACTTTGCTGCTGCAAGTTAAGATATCTGGTGGGAGCTTTCCCAGAAAATCCCTGACACTTGCAACTGTTTACCAACAAACTTCTACTAACATCCTCAGTAGGTGTTTCTCTGACTTTCTGGCTACAACTTTCTTGACCTTCTCTCTTCCAACCATTGTATATTTATGAATCCCTCATTCCTATATTAAACTGCTTTACTCCACAATATTTCTCACAGCATAATTTTTCTGACCAGACCCAGACTGATAAAACTTCCTAAATGTTTCCATTTTTCCAGTTATGTCACCCTCAAATCCATTCTCCACAAAGCTGCCAAAGTGATCTGTCAAGAGTATGGTTGTCTAAAATCACTCAGTGATCCCCCTACACTATACAAGACAGGCTGCCCTTAACTTGGCAAACTAAATTCTTCATTTATTTGGTCCCCATCTCATCAAGAGTATGGTTATCTAAAATGACTCAGTGATCCCCCCACACTATACAAGACAGGCTGCTCTCCTTACCTTGGCAGACAAAAACCTCCATGATCTGATTTGGTCCCTATCTCTTAAGGTTTGCCTTTCCCTCTTCTAGCCATGTACTTCTTTGTGCTCCCTAGACATACACACTGTCTCTTGCTGTCCTATGTTGCTCATGCCATATCCCATGTGGAAAGACCTTCACATATCCTACCATACTTTATACAACCAAGACCTTTTCTTTCCATGTAAGACTCACCTTAAGAGTTGTCTGCTTCTGACCTCCCCCACTATGTTAGGCTGGGCTGGATGATCCTTTGCTATGTCCTCCTAATTCCTGTGTTCATCTCTACCACTCCTTTTACTAATTACCTATTGAAATGCCTGTTTCCCCCTAGACTCTGCACTTTCTGAGGTGAAACTCTGTCATTATTAGTCTCTGTATCCTAATTTTAGCAGAGGGCTTAATGAATGATAAATAAATTAATGAAGTAATTAATTTGTCAGCAGGAACAGTCTGGTCCAGAATGATCAAAGAGATTCTGGTTTGAGGCATGTTAGGCCATTAGGTACAGATAGAGGGAATGCCAAGGTAGATGACATAGTGTGCAGGTTTACATAGGCTAGAGCTGTCACATTTTCTTGAGCATATACTCAGCTTACATTAAAATATTAAGGGCAAATTGGACCTAAGACCACTGAACAGGATGACTAGTATCATCTACTTAGTTAGGAGAGCTAAATAACCCCTCTTCAACTCACACAACCATGCCCATTTGCCCACTGGATGAATATGGGTCAGATTCATGGTCCTGGGCATTTATAGAACCATGATTCTAGAAGATGAGCTTTTGGTCTCACAAAGGAGGAACTAATGTAATTTAGTCCTAATTTAACTTGTTAAGTGTCACAATACTAAATTTTCTGGTGTCAACATAATGACTCTAAGAGTTAATAGCAAGGAAAGTGATAAACTGGAATAGCTATAAAAGTCTTCGTGCAGGGAATAGAACTTTAAAGACTACTAAAAAATGGTAGAATATGAGAAGTTCCCTTAACTCCAGGAAATAAAGAGCTTTCTCTTTGATTTTTCCATGTCAGCTTATAGTTTCTCTTTTTCCTATTCCTCTTTCATTTCCCACTTCTTCCAGACACTTTCACAATTACCTTCTACCTAACTGTTTTTAAATAAGGTGAATTGATGTAAGTCTAATTGATTGAACTTATTTGGGATATTCATAGCAGCTAATATTTATTGAATACCTATTATGGACCAGGCACTACTCTAAAAGCTTTATATGTGATAGTTCATTTACTCTTCATGACAAACTAAGTACTATTGTTATGCCCATTTTTAAAATGAAGAAATTTAGGCAAAGGCAGGTTAAGTAATTTAGCTGGGATTATACAATTAAGAGGTTCAAAGCCAAGATTCGAACTGGGTATTTTAAATCTATGGTCCACATTATAATCACTATGCTCCACTGTCTCCTTTTAGAAAGATAACTTCACATAAATGAAATGCCACTTAAGAATATTTCTCAAGAATCTTCAATGAAATAAGCAAATGCCTAGAGGAGTATGTACTAAATTAGGACAGAATGAAGAATTAAGCATTCATTGTCTACAGAAGTATATCTTCCTGGTTTCCCTTAAAATCCTTTACTGATAGTTCTCCCTGTATTATTTTTTATCTCTATACCCCTTCAATCAATCAAACTGATTTGGATATAGAACTAACATCTGCACAGTTCCTATTATGTAACAGACATATATACTTAATTATCTTATTGATTCTTTACATTACTAAAGATGACACACATATTACACTCTCCTTAGAAATGAAAAAAAACGAGGCTTAGAGAGCACATATATAGTTTAACAAAAAGCCACAAAGTTATTAAATTGTTGAGAGAGCTATTGACTTCGAAATTTCAGTCCCTACACTCCCTAAAGGAGATAGTCTAAGTATGAAAAATACATGTGCATCATATACACTTATATATTTTATATATACATACTTTATATACAAATACATAACATGTATGTGTTTATGCATGTGTGTTAGAAGACAAAGCAGAGAGGAAAGTATAAATGATGGAGGATGATAAGATACAAGACAAAAGATGAGGGGCAAGAAAGTGAATAGGGCTCCTCAATATTACTGTTGACAACATCAACAGTATTTATTTTCATAATGGTGAATGAGAGAAATCTAGGATGATGGCAGAAGAATAGCTGAAAGAAAGGAACACATCATCTATATCAACATTTGACCTATGCCTGGCCATGTTGCAGCTTAGTTTATTAAGTTTTTACCTGTAATAATACATAGTCACATAGTTTCTTAATTACCTTATTGCTTCTTTTTCATGGAATTCTGGAGACACTGGTTCAAAAGAGTCATCAGAGAAATGCTCAGGATTTATTTCATTCTGAAAGACTTCATGATGAGTATTTTTATGTTTGGACCAAAATGAAGACTTTAGGAAAAACAATGGAGACTGCCAGTGGCCATCTTTGTCTAATTAATCAAGATATAATTTCATATTACAACAATCATATCACACCAGTAAAGAAAGACATCTGTCCCAGTGAAGTTTGATAACACTTTTGAACTTAAGTTATTATCTTTGGCATTTAAGTTTATAATGTCAACAGTAAAGCATTATAGGTACATTGAGGTTAAGAGTGTTCTGGTCTATGATAACTTCTCAGCTGTGGTTCATAAAAATAAAAGAGCTTATCAAAGAAGATAAAGTTGTAGCTGTAGGAAATCATACCAAACATCAAGAACTTCATTCTTGGGATTTCTAGACACTTGGATGCTTAAAAAGAGAAGTTGTATATGCTGATTCCTGCCATAGCATATAAAAAAATATAATTTTGATAATATAGAAAAAATGAATATTAAAAATAGTAAGTATATCATTCACTACAAATCAAAAGACAACTTTTTTCAAAGCCCTACGAATACAACAAAAGCAGAAAAACTAAGTTATTAAGAACATGAAGATAAACATGGGGCTAGATAACTGTTGTCATATAGGCAAAGGATATAGAGAGGAAAAAAACGAAAAGTAAGGGATCAGATGTAGGACGCATGACCAATTTTTAAAATCCATTAGAAAAATGAAAGAAACACAGATCAAACCATTTCTGCCACAAGTCTTCATTTGTTTAGTTATGTAAATTTTTTCAACCAGATATATAGATAATCCTTTAACTTTTTATGACTGCATGGAATTACACAGGGCTCTCCATCAAGAGATAGTTCATATCATTCCAAGGTAGAATGAGCTGTATGTAATCAATTAAAAATGGCTTGACAGTTAAATGGACTTATATCTGTTAGAGTAGAAAATTCAGTTGCAGATCTAAAGAAGCAAAGAGAATAATATGAGATGGTGTTTAATGATATATCTATAAAACATAAATTTATTAGTGATAAGAGGAGGAAATTTAACAGATACTTCACAGACTATAGGATAATTAAAATATAGAGTTTTCATATGTAATATTACATTAAAAGCTGCTACTGAAAGTTAATATAATGTAAGGGGATTATAATGTCAACAGTAAAGCATTATAGGTACACTGAGGTTAAGAGAGTGTTCTGGTCTTTGATAAGTTCTCAGCTGTGGTTCATAAAAATAGAAGAACTTATCAAAGAGGATAAAGTTGTAGCTGTAGTGCTACTACAAAAGAATAGCTGAAGATGAAGAAATACAACATATAACTGCCTGATGTGTGAAGCAAGAGATGTTGATGACATAGAAAGTTATATGGAAAAGAATGACAAAGTTATAGTTAGAAATCAAGACTTTGAAAAGAGCAATGAAAATATAATGTTGTGGTTTTAGAGATTTTACATGGTAGAGCAGAAATGTTCAAAAGGGAATATATATATATATAAATATCTAGACTTAAACTAACCAGAAAGGAAAATCACACCATGAAAAAGTGAAAAAAAAAATTTAGAAGGGAGAAATTAAAATTGAAAAATAAATTAATTTTATGCATAGAAATTGTAGCTTTTAAAAAATATATGCTAAAAACTGAACTAATGTTTTATACTCCTGTTTTGCTACTATTGCAGTTATTTCCTTAGTGACATTATCTTCACTACTCCCAGTAACCAAAGCCAGAAACCAGGGAGTGACCCTCATCTCCTCCTCTCCTCTTCCCCTATCCCCTAACTTACATATAATTAACCACCAAATCAGGTTGTTTCTATCAGCTAAGAATCTCATGAGTCTGCCCTCCTCTCTACATTACATTTACACCTTAATTTGGTCCCCCAACTCTAATATAGATTATTACATTCATGTCTACCTGCTTTGAGCCCATCCTCCACACAACTGCCAGAGTGATCTTCCTAAAACACAAATCTCAACAGCAAAAGGTCCAACATACACTAATTCAGTCTGTCTCTATTTTCTGCACCAGTGATTCTAATGCTTTTAGATTTCTTAAACAAATAATGTTTCAAAAAATAAATATATTGTGTTAAGGACAGTGGTGTAGTTTGGATAGTTGTCCTCTCCAAATCTCATGTTAAAATTTTACCCCCAATGTTGGAGGTGGGGCCTGATGGGAGGTGTTTGGGTCATGGGGGCAGATCCCTTATGAATGGCTTGGGCTTGGTGCCATCCTCATGGTAATGAGAAAATTCTTTCTCTATTCCTTCCCAGGAGATCTTATTGTTTAAAAGAGCCTGGCACCTCCTCCCCTGTCTTTCTTGCTCCCTGCCATGTGACATACTCGCATCCTTTCCCAATGTCAGTGAAAAAAGAACATTATTGTTCTGATTAAAGCTTAAAAACCTGTCATCATATTGTAGAAATTTACATTAAATGTAGGATCCCCAGAAATTAGATAGAAATGAAAATGATACAGAAAATACAATTCTAGAACAACATTATCCTTTTAAAAAATGTATTCTATGTAAAATTAGTCCTCTGAGATGCTTAGAGCTATCACTTAAAAAAAATGAAGTTGGTGGAACAGACATCTTGCTACATTTATGAATGAGACAATGAATGCATACAGAGGAGACAAGATTTAGAATCTAAATTTCAATTTTGTATATTTGAGAAGCTATAATAAAGTAAATTTTTTAATTTTTCAAGTCCTAGAGTGCTCTTTTGCTGTGACCTGTGCCAAGTCAGGGCTACATGTTAAGTTGGTTTTATATGGGTTACACACATTACCCATTACTTTTTGGTCAAAAGAACATTTTTATTTAATTAGAGCAATCATTTCTTCACAGGAAGAATAATTTTTCAAAATAATTTTGAGGCCAATTTCCTACATACATAAGAAATTATGTATTTCTAAATGATACATCACAAAATTGAAAAAGAAACGTGTATTATTATGCCAGCGAGAGGCATAGGGGCTAAAAAACTTAAAACAATAGTATAGTAGAGATAAAACACATGAAACAAAAGTCTGGAGAAAACTATAAATATTTTTAAAATAAGAAGCACAGGCTTGTGGGGGGGAGGGGGGAGGGGCAATGTATGTAACCCAAACAATATTTGTACCCCCATTACAAGATGGAATAAAAAAAAAAATGAAGAAAAAAAAAAAAAAAGCCCTATTCTAAAAAAAAAAAAAATAATAAAATAAAATAAAATAAAAAGCCTGAACTAGAAACCAGATGATTATACTAAAATAAGTTGGGTTTGAAAAGGATAAAAATATTCAGATTCTAACACATAAGAAAGAACTATGTATGAGTGAAACTTTTTATGAGGCCAAAGGAAATGAAAGTACAGTCATGCATCACTTAACAACAGGAATACATTTTGAGAAATGTCATTAGGTAATTTAATATTATATATAACTGGTACTAACTGTCCAACACTAAGGTATTCACATGGTAGTAATACTCATTGGGTACTGGTTGGGGGAGGGGGAGGGGTAAACCTACAACTAATGGAAGCAGAAAGCACTGTATGGGGAAGAGACATGCTTGTAGCCTTGGCTTGGGTGGTGCAAACACATTACATGTAATCAAAATATTTGTACCCCCATAATATCCTGAATAAATTTTTAAAAAAGAAAAAAATATTTATATATAGCCTACTGCTCCTAGACTACAAACCTGTACAACATGTTATTGTACTGAATGCTGTAGACAATTGTAACACAATGGTAAGTATTGGTGTATTAAACATATCTAAACAGAAAAGGTACAATTAAAAAATGGCATTATAATCTTATGGGACCACCATCGCACATGCAGTCTGTCATTGACTGAAATGTTGTTGTTATGCAGGACATGACTGTATTATATTAGTTCCTTGGATTATATGTACACACTATATAGAAACATTATAATAATTATTTAAAAGCCACCTGTAGAGTTTATTATATACTTTTTTATAACACTATAGAAAGCATTCTTATTAGGCTGATATTCCTACAAAAAGGCAGAAAAGAAGAGATCATCTACTAACTTTGTATGGCGTTTCCTTTTTCATATTTTTGAGATTCAAAAGAACAAGTTTGCTAGAGCCAAATATTAGCAAGAACCATTTAATGAACTATCTTACCTCAGTGAGTTCAATTAAAACACTAAAAAACATCATTACTCAATTGCTGATTGAGGTGTTTCCTTCCTTCTCCCCAACTAAAACACACACAAACACACATCCTACATTTATGAAAGATCAAAACCAAAATAATCACAAGTTCTTTTGAATTAAAACATTTTTACAAAATAAGTCAGTTCATACTGTCATATAGTGAGGTTGAAATGAGAAGATTCAATCTATTGCTTTGAAATTTTTTCCTCTCCTCTTAGAATCAGAAATGCTTCTTAAATTACAAGTGAACAAATATTAAGATGTTACCTTATAAGAAACAATTGCTTTAAATTCAACTTTAACTACACTATTACTTACCAGGCAAAACCTGCTCAAAATATAATGTTAATATCAAATAGAGAAGAGTATCAAATGCCAAAATGAAGAAAGTAGCTATCATAAAGTATGAATCTCCAGAGGGATCAGGAAAAATAACACCATTCAGGTTATAATCCAGGTATGTAATCTGAGTTTAAAAAGAAAAAAATAAAATATTAGATGAACCTATAAAACTAAAGTTTGAAAAAAACAATGCTGCCTAGACAAACATAGTTCCTATTTTAATATCCTTCTCTTCAAAATTGCTCAGATAAGTTATTAGGATTGTTGCTTTCTGCAAATAAAATTATTGTCACAAAAATGCTATACAAGAAGTGCTATACAAGAAAGTAAAGCAATTAAAGAATAGAAATTTAACTGAGTAATCAATTATCACAGGTATTTTAAAGAAGAGGATTTGGAAGAGTGGATAAACAACCAAATACAACATATTCTGGGAAGAAAAACTCAAAGTGGGCAATGAAATTGAAAGCCATTTAAAGGAAATTTTAAAAATTCTAAGAATAAGATATTGCAGAAACATTAAAATATTAAATGAGTATTGAAGACTTGAAGAAATTATATTAAAGATAATAAAATACAATTCTAATAAGGATAATAGCTTACATTTATATAGCATGTATCTGGAATTATACTAGTGCAATACATGTGTAATAACAAAGTTAATCCTTGCAATTACCCCCATGAGGTAGGGTCTACTGACATCCCCATTCTGTAGAAGAAAGTGAAGCCAAAGAGGTTGAGTTACTTGCCCAATGTCACTGAGCTGGGAAGTAGTGGAACTGAGATGCTGATCAATGCCATGTGGTCTCACTCATTACACATAACTTCACATTTTACTGCCTCTGATATTTCTGAGTGGTCAGATATTTGGCAATTATTTTTCTTCTTTAAATTTGCTAAGATTTTACAAATGATCTGTCTGTTTTATTACTTTCATAAGAAATTTTTATTGCTTATTTAATTTTCAACAGCAAAATTTCTTAAAATACTGGATGATTGATCATTAAATTTCATGAAGCATCTAATTCTTGAATAAGAACATATTTCAAAAATCTAATAAATAAAGTCATAAAATAATTGTGTTCTTACCTGAGCTATTCCAGCAGCGAAGGCAAAAGGGCTAAGAAGACCTAATACCCATTCCAAAGGTAAGGGAAGTTGCCTGTATAATACAGTGAATCCCAGACATCCCCAAAATACAGTGAAGAGAAATGCAGCCAAACCAGCAAGCAAAGGTTTCTTTATTAACACGCTCATGAGGAAAGCCAATGCAATCTGAAGGAAGAAAGAAAAGTTCCTATTGGTATATTTTTCCTTTGAGAATCATGAATATCAATATTCATCAATTTCTCACATTGTCAAAAACTTTCTCAAAACATGTAGAAAACATGATATAAATTTAGTGACTATACTAATATCCCAAAGAAACATCATTATTTGCTCATATATCTGTGACCTGAAACAAGTCAAAAAGTATATGTTTTTACCAACTCACCAAAGACAGGCCATATAGGCTAAAGAGTGTGAATATCACCATGAAGCCAGTATGAACTATAATTGGGATCAATGTTATGATCAAAACCATAAAAATGGATATAATGAGGATAAAGCCAGTATACATCAATCCCCAGGAGAGCCTATGGTAGAAAGAAGGTGTTAATTCAACATGTCACACACATGTAAATTTTGGAGAGGCAATATGCAAAATGGTAAAAGCTCTGCAGTTAAACTATGAGGGTCAAATTTATTATAAAAGTGTGGTCATGCACATTCTAGCTGTGGGACTACAGGAAAGTTATTTATCTTCTCTCACCCTCATCTGTAAAATGGGGTCAATCATGGTAGCTACTTCATATGGTTGTTCTGAGAATTAAATGAGGTAATGCCCATGAAAATGTTAGTTTAGCATGTGGTATAGAAAGTAACCATTATCATAATTATCTCTACAATTATATAACAAATTTTAAAATAACATAACTAAATATAAGTTTATTCTTTCAGTCAAGTGATTATATAACATGTTGATAAAGAAACACAGTAACAATCTCCCCTTTAAACTTCTTTATACTAATGCTTCCTCAAGTATACAATCCTTCTGAATGTTTAACTGAAATCTTCCCAATTTAAGTAAAGCTCATATGGCTGTTGACATAAGCCACTCACTATATTGTTTTTAAAAATCAGAATACTGTAGTGCTACTAAGAAACACGAAACTAAAAGTGAAAAGTATAATGAGAATGATAGTTGTACAACTGTGATCTAATATCAGAGTAGCCAAAACACATTGTTGCTTTTGAAAATCTGTGGAAATAGATGAAAAGATGTGTTTTAAACAACTACCATATGATCCAGAAAACATACCATGAAGCATTTTCTCAGAAAAATGAAAAATTATGTTCACACAAAAACCTGTACATGAATGTTCATAGCAGCTTGAATCCAAGCCTGGCCAAACCGAAACTGTTAATAGGTCTGCCAAACTCTCATTTACCACAGGCAAATGAGAAAGACGAAGTAATTGTTGCTTGAGGTCACTGGGTCTTGGGTGGCTTTTATGCAGCATTATTCTGGCAATAAATAACTTATACAAATGTCATCCATGTTTCTTCAACTCAAGGAAACATAGCACAATTCTTACTTATTTTCTACTGCCAGCATCTTAAACTTTAATGCAGGTAAACTAATTAAATTGAATACATGCAAGAAAAACTCATGAGTGCATCCAATTTCTTTTATAACCTACTGAGTTTCTCTATTGATTAATGCATGATACACAGGTAAATTAGCAAATTAACTTACCAGAATGCAGAGTCTCGGAGACCCATCATTGTCATCAGTTTCTTAAATTTTTTTCTTTCATTTGTAATATTTAATGATATAAAGTATATAAAAGAAGAGAAACAAACTACACAAATAAAAATAAACAATTCATGTATAACTTCTCCCTTAGAAGTGAAAGGTAGTATCCTCATATTTATTCCAATAACTGATGTCAGCTCCTCCATCACAGAATGGTTTGTTGTGACCTAAATTGGGATGTTAACAAATGTATTACGTTAAAAACTGTTAGAAAACAATACACCTTTTGTTTCTTTTCAATTTCAGTATTTACATGTGCCCATCATTTTGAAATATGGTGAATTACTAATATCATCAAAACAATCTTGATAACTTTCGGCATGAATTGACAGTAATTATAAGAGTCATTTGAGAAATTAAACGAGGGTTGATTGTACATAATACAGTGTGTTAGGTAATTGAGAAACAGCAGCAATCCAGACAGAAATACTCCTCACTCTCACAGAACTTTACATTTTGTAGTACAGAGGAGAAAGAAGGAGAGATATTTGACAACTCACTGCATAATCAATTCTTTAATTATAATTTAACAACCATGTTAAAAAAGAAGTAGAGGAAAGCCAGAGAAGGCTTCCCTGAAGAAGTGACATTTACACTAAGAGCTGAAGGCTGTGATCCTTTTTAAACAAAGATTGTGTAGGGAGGGTTGAGGATGAAGAAGCAAACTCTGAGCAGAGGGAGCAGCATGTGCAAAGGAAGGAAGGAACATGGTACACTGGATCACTAAAAAGAGGTTCCTGGCAGCAAAAACAAACAAATATATAGAGTGTATATGTGGCTGAGGAAATAAACTACTCCCATAGTTCAGGCAAGAAATAATAATGGTTGGCTTTGTCCTGATGGCAGAGCTGAATTATATACATTTGAGTTTAGAATTAAGAGGCCAGATGAAAGATTGGATGTGATGGGTGAGGCAGATAATTTCCCAGTTTCTATTTGATAAACTAGGTATCTTTGGCATTCACTGAGATAGAGAAAATTTTTAAAGACTCAGTCACATTTAGAGAAAAAACACCCACATTCGGTTTTGATCATACTAAATTGAATTGCTTGAGACATCAAAGTAGAGATATCCAGTACACAGTCAGATACACAGGAATAGAGCAGAGGTCAGCAAATTAGGTCCCCAAACCAAATCTGGCCTACCACCTATTTTGTAAATGAAGTTTTACTGAACACAGCCATACTCATTTATTTGTGTGTTATCTATGGCAAACTTTCAAGCTACAACAGCAGAGGTGAATAGTTCCAATACAGACAGTTTGACCCCTAAGCCTAAAATATTTACCAGGTGGTCCTTTACAGAAAAATTTTGTTGGTCTACAACTTGAAGTAGTGTTCTCAGAGTTATCAGCATATAAAATATAATTAAAATTATGATAATTAATGAGACTTTCTAGAGAAAGTATATAGGATGGAAAGAGATGCCTAGAATAGAACCATGTGGAAATGCAGATATAAAAACACAGAAAGTTAAAGTTGGATAAGCTGGCAAGAAGACTGAGAAGGAATGCCTAGAAAAGCAAAAGGGAAACCAGGTGAATCCTATGTTATTTAGTTGAAAGATCAAGTAAGACAAGGAATGAAAAAATTACAGTGGTTAATTGACATGGAAGTGTTACTGACCTTATAAAAAGCCCTTTTGGGTGCAGGGGGAGATAGAAATCATACTGTGTTGAGTTGAGCCTAATGAAGACAACACTTTCAAGAAGCTTAGCCATTAAGAGAAGGGAGATAGAGTAGTTACTTGGGGAGGAATGTGGATGAGCAGAGGTCTTAATCATACGTGAAGAAATTAATTTAAAATCCTGAAGATAAGAATCTAGCAGAAAGGTGAGCTTGAAGAAAGAGGAGAGAGAAGGGAAAAATCCATAGTTCAACTTTCTTGATAAGGTTGGGAGGGATGGGATCCAGCCTCCGAACTGAGGAAGGACATTAAGGATGAGGAAGGAGAAAAGTGTAGTGAGTGGTAGGTCTGAAGTTTTAATGGGTTTGTATTGAGAAGTTGGAGAATATTCTCATTTGATAACTTCTATTTTCTCTGAGAATAGAAGGCAAAGTGTCATCTCCTAAAAGTATAGAGACAAGGTGGGAGATGAGGTAGAGGCTGGAAAAAAGGGAAAAAATACAGGAGGTTTAAAATACGTCTTTGAAGTTAGGCACTTACTTCTATAATTGCAGCATTAATTGCAGCTTGGAAAGCCACAAATCCTTTTCTCCAGTACTTTTCTAAGTAACAAAAATATTTACCATTTATGGTCCAACAGTGTTCTTCAAGAAAGAAGAAAAATATGTCCATCATTATGTAATGGAGTCAATTACTGGAATTAAAATCTTAACTTTGGCTCTAAAATAAAATATCTAAATGTAACCTCAGAGCCTATGACTACACAATCTAGAGAATTTTTAAAGCACTTTGTAAAACTGGAAGAAACTATATTATTGAATAGTTCCCAAAATAAGAAGACTCATCTTAATGATTAAGTTCAGGGGAAAAATGTATATTACTTCTTTATTTGGTTGTATTAACATTTCTATCAGTCATTATGAACAAAAATTCAATGCCATAGCAAAAAAGATTATAACCAATTTTCATATAGTTACCTGAGTATTCAGAGTGTTCCTTTATGCTTGGGATCTTATATCTCCAATGAAACTTCAGCTGGTATGAGAAAGTATCACTAAACACAACTCCCACGATTTCAGGGTACTTTTGTGTAAGTACTGTATCCATAGTTTCTTCATCAGGTGTTCCAACAATTGTTCTTCCTACCATGTAAGAGAAATATAAATAACCATGTAAACTTATTATTAGAGGACACAAAAACAAAATGCAATTGTTTAAGTTTTCTATAAAATTATAGGTGTTACATATTATCCCTAAGTAGGTGGCTCTGAGTTAAAAGCTAAGCAAAAATATTTTCTATTATTTTAAGTTTGATGTAAATACATGAAAATATGTGAATGATATATAATTTTTTAAAAAGCCCAAATTTCACACATTATTTTTTGTGTGATCTCATTTTGATAAAGAAAAACTGAATTTGTGTGCCTATATAAACATAGAAACATATGTCTATATACGACCACTTGCATATTTTTCTTGAAAGACACACAAACTTAAATGAGGGGGTGAGGAGAAGAGGAAGTGGTAGCAAAGACAAAAAGAAAAGCTCTCATTTCTTTGCTTTATACAATTTTGTACTCCTTAACTTTTTTTAAGAGTGTATATTAGTTTGGTGACTAAAATAATTCAAACATTAAATGAAAAAAATATTTAAAATAAACCATAGGAATACTTGAATAATTTGGTGTTTTGTTTTTTTCCTGCCAAGATTATAAACTGATTTCTATCATATGAAAATAGTATGCTAGAAGAAGTAAGTTGCATGAAAAGAGTCAGAGCACAAAAATCAAAAGTAAAGTTATAGTCCACCTATAGATTCTTTGGGGTCAAGAACACTCTCTAAGAATTAAGCTCATAATAATCAGTGCATAATGGATGAGTTTACAATCTGCAGAAGCAATCCACCCAAGAGGTGGTTAGTAAATCTATTACTAGCTTTGAAAACAACTGAAGTCCAATTTATGGCCTCCTTTTTTATAATTTCATGTATTATGTTCTAAAAATTTTATTAATTTTAAACCTTACTCAGGGTGAAGTCTACCTTAAGATAAAAAAGCTATTCATTTTTATTGCATAGCTGTGTCATTTGAAACCACTCATCCTTCCAAACATAGAGTAAGGCTGTGAAACTTTTACAAGGAAAAGGCTAACTTCACTGATTTTCTCTATAAGTATACAAATACTGTCAACGTCAAAACATGAATACTCATGCCAAAAAGCATGAGTTAGATAAATGTAGAATAAGATAGTGAGAGAGGAGCTGTGGTTGGGACAAGCTGGAATGGTAGCTGGAATAGGGATAGAGTCCAGAGAGCCATGAGACTCTAAATGCAGAAAGTGGCTGATAGCTTGCACTGTGCATGCAGGAAGACTAGTCCCTGAGGCTTCTGTACATGCTTCATGAGGTGTAAAAAGAAAAAAATATATATAGATGAGGTAAACGACCAAATAGAGGAAGCCGGAAGAGCCACATCAGGTTAGAATCAACACTGGTCAGGCAGAACACACAAGCAATGTGGGCAAGGGAGGCAGGCCAAAGTCAAAACTCCAGGAGCAGCCATGAGGAATTATACAACAGGGGAAGGCATCCAAGGGTGAAAATATCCATTCCAAAGCTTGGAGAGGTTGGACACGAAGTATTAGGAACAGCAGGCATAAAATAATTAGAATTCAGAGCTCAGAGCTGTCAGAACATAATACATGAAATTATAAAAAAGGAGGCCATAAATTGGACTTCAGTAGTTTTCAAAGCTAGTAATAGATTTACTAACCACTTCTTAGGTGGATTGCTTCTGCAGATTGTAAACTCATCCATTATGCACTGATTATTATGAGCTTAATTCTTAGAGAGTGTTCTTGACCCCAAAGAATCTATAGGTGGACTATAACTTTACTTTTGATTTTTGTGCTATGACTCTTTTCATGCAAACTAAAAGATTCAGAAAGACAGAAGACAGTGATTAGAACTGAGGTGTTGGCTGGGCGTGGTGGCTCGCGCCTGTAATCCTAGCACTCTGGGAGGCTGAGGCGGGCAGATGGTTTGAGCTCAGGAGTTCGAGACCAGCCTGAGCAAGATTGAGACTCCATCTCTACTAAAAAAAAAGAAAGAAATTAGCTGGACAACTCAAAATATATAGAAAAAATTAGGCAGGCATGGTGGTGCATGCCTGTAGTCCCAGCTACTCAAGAGGCTGAGGCAGTAGGATTGCTTGAGCCCAGGAGTTTGAGGTTGCTGTGAGCTAGGCTGATGCCATGGTACTCTAGCCTGGGCAACAGAGCAAGACTCTGTCTCAAAAAAAAAAAAAAAAAAAAAGAACTGAGGTGTTAAAAGATTGGATAAATTATACAAAAGGATGAAATGGCCAATGTTCAGACTCCAGGGAAATGAGAGCTAACAAGAGAAATGTGATGGTAGGATAAGATTACAGGAGCAAAGGATATTGTCCTGATATCTGCTTATGCAGGGTCAAAGGCCTGTATGGAGCAGGCCAGAGACCACAGCTGGCTAATGATAGGTACTCCTAATGGCAATAGGCTGGATATAAAGAATGGAAGCCAGAGGATTCACACAATAACTATGACTCTCGGGTGTTTTTATTTCTTTATAAGAAGTATACATCAAGTTAATGCAGCAGCCTACATAGCATAGAGATCTCCATTTTCTGAGTCCAGATATGCAGAGAAAGCTTTGAGAAAAAATAATATCATTACTGTATGGTCAAGAGCGCCAAATTTCAGCTGGGCGCGATGGCTCACGCCTGTAATCCTAGCACTCTGGGAGGCCAAAGCGGGAGGATTGCTTGAGCTCAGGAGTTTAAGGCCAGCCTGAGCAAGAGCGAGACCCTATCTCTACTGTAAATAGAAAGAAATTAGCCAAACAACTAAAAATAGAAAAAATTAGCCAGGAATGGTGGTGCGTGCCTGTACTCCTAACTACCCGGGAGGCTGAGGCAGAAGGATCGCTTGAGCCCAGGAGTTTGAGGTTGCTGTGAGCTAGGCTGATGTCACTGCACTCTAGCTCAGGCAGGAGAGTGAGACTCTGTCTCAAAAATTTAAAAAAGCCCCAAATTTCTTGACTTTCAGTACATAATACCTGGTTTGATTTTAAATAGATTTTACATGTCCTGAGCTATACTTTTTAACTATCTTTAAATACCTAACAGTAATGCTTTTTCAATGCCACTGTTAAACTTGAATTTTGAATTTCAAACACCTTTGATTCATAGTTACTATTTATAATCTAAATGTAAAATAATTAAATCCTTAAAAAATTTTGAAACTCTTAAATTATAGAATGCTAACCTGAAGAGGACTTTTTAAAAGTTAAGTTTGCGAAAAGTGAAATTAACTTTATGTCATTTAAAATAGGGCCCAACTAGACTAACGAAAAGCAGAAAAGAAAAATCTCTAATAAGCTCCATCAGGAAC
>VBSM01003215.1:6542948-6567719 GCA_008086735.1 Cheirogaleus medius | reverse complement strand
TAGTAAAAAAAAGGAATTCCATATGAACCAAGAAGCAAGTGAAGAACATGCTCCTTCAATGTAGAAATCATGCTCTTTGCGCCTGCTGTTCTTCTTTTTTTTTTATTCCAGCATATTATGGGAGTACAAATATTACGGTTATGTATATTGCCCATGCACTCTTCTTTACTCTCCTTGAGTCTTTTACTCTACCTCTGTACTTTTGCTTTCAGCAGATAAATGTACTGTATTAATGGAGAATGAGAGACCATTTCACAGAAGCTTTCCTCCATATGTCTCTATCCTAATTTCCCAGAGGAAACTGACCCAATCCTTTCTAAACTCAATGCCACTGCACAATCCTTCAATCAAATCCTATTACCTAATCTAATATCTGGCTCTCTTGGTTATTCTTCTTTAATCTATTAACTTCTAATGTGATCTCTTCTCTCCTCCCACCTTTTCTCAGACATGCCTAGCAATTACATATGGGAAAATATTTGTCACTGTCACTTTTCTTAAGCTACCTTATCTTATAAACTAGATCACCTTCTCACACTCACTGCCCAAATCCCCATTGTATTAGTTTCCTAGGGCTGCTATAACAAAGTACCACAAACTGGGTACCTTAAAACAATAGAAACTTATCCTCTCATAGTTCCAGTGGCTAGAAGTCCAAAATCATGGGCCAGGAACATCATGGGCAGATAAGCCACTTGGTACTGGTCTGCACTCTTAAAATGACTCTAGGTCTTGGGTTCTACTGGTGAATCACAGCATTATACCTGAATCCAAAGGCTCCTGCAGAGAGACTGTTGTCTGTAGATGGTGCATAATTCTCGTTGTGGAGAATATGAATGAGTTTACTCCTATTCCATCATCTTGCTGGTATCACTCTTGCCAGCTGATTTTGATGCTGCTGATCAGTGAATCACTAGTCTATAAAAAGTGCAGATAGCAAAAGAATAATGTCCTGCACAAAGTAAATCTTCAATTAATGTCAGCAATTACTATATCTAAAGTTGAGTTCTTATATACAAAGCCTCTTGTAACAGTGGGAATTGTTTTACTTTTAAAATATTCCAATAAAATGACACTGTTGTTTCTTTCTCATCTTGATGCTTTCTCCCAATGGCTATTATCAATGTAGTTCTAAGTAATAATTTGTGTGGGAAAAAAATTAACTAAATTTTCTCAAGCACGTGAGTATCACTGGTTTTACTATTTGAAGCAAAAGAAGTGAGAGAAGTAAAAGATCAGATCTGAGTCTGTGGTTATGCCTTTCTTAACAAAGATGATACCCCAGCAATACCTTTTCTAGAGGTTTCCTTTCACAATCTCTGCTCATCCTCCTCCCAGTTATCCCACTTACCAACAAAATTTACTTTCAGAATAAGAGATAACAGGAATTTCTGCCATTTAGAAAGTGCCTAAGAAGTTTCAAATTTTGTGGCTCCTCAAAGGGACCAAAAGAGGGATTTAAAACCGGCAATTTAGAATCCAGCCGCACACTTTTGCCTACCACACTATTCCTGTCCTTTCTAACCTCTGGCTTTTCTGCCTTCTTTAGTTTGGCAAATGGCTAAGCTCATATCTCTTATTGTTTCATTTGACTTCTTGCACCCTGTTGCGTCCTCATTATTTCCCAAATCAAATAGCACTTGAGTGACTTTGGCTTAGTAGAGTTCGGCTCTGGCTTCTTAAATTGCCTTGCCGGCCTCTGCCACTGCTCAAGCAGCCTTACTCCACCCCTTTCTGGGAGTAGGAAGGTAACCCTTCACTACAACCCTCTGCTGCCATCTGGTGGTCAAGGGGGTCTCACCCATCTCTACTAAACAGTGGGCATCTGCAGTTTGAATTCTGCTGCTTCCACTTGGTAGGATTAGGAAGTGTGTGTCTTGTGGTTACTGAGATTCTAAAAAAAATTACCTTAATTACAAAGTTAGAGCTAAAATACTTTTGAATAAAAAAAACCTTGTCATTGTCATATTTCCACTGTGAAATTCATTGTCCCCTGGCATAGAGCTTTAAATTTAAGTAGGAAGTTGTTATAAATTTTTTGACCCACTGGACCCAAATATCAAGAAACTTCCAGTGGCTTTCTATATAATTCCCTATTTTTTTCTCAGTTGTCTGCTGTATAGGTTTTGTGTCCTCAGCTGTATGGAAATGTCCATGAAGGCCAAGATAAGATCTTGGGTTTGCATCTTACAATAACTATATATATAATGATTTTAATAACCGTAAGTCAAATAGTACCGGTAAGATTTTTTAAAAAGATTCTTCCTTTGAATTACAAAATGTAAACAAAGCTACATAGACTTGTGGATCTGTCACTGTTTATGGATAGTTTATGTTTATCTGGGACACCTACTTCTAATATTCGTAATGTAGGCTTGTAAATAATGATTGGCACCCTCCTCCAAGAAGTGACTAGTCCCAAACTAGGAACCTCATTAAGAAATGACTTAAGGATAGCAGGTAAATAACTTTACAAGAAGAAGATAGATCACAAAATATTCAAAAGATAACCTAAGATTAATTCAAAATGGCCCTGAAAGAAAAGAAGCATTTGAATATATACACACAAACCTTTAGAATAAGTTTGCAGATAGAATCTATCAAACTGATAGGATATATTAAAAATTAAAGTTGAAAAGATCTCTCTACTACCTTAATCTGAGTGAACCAGAGTCAAGAACTTAACTCCCTTTGAGCACAGAGTATGAAACATTACCTGTGTATGGAAACACTACAGAAAAGTGTTAATGATAACTTTGTCACTGGTATCTTTAGGTAGATGAACTGAATCTATTTTCAACCTAAATCTATGCATGAATTCTGTATTTTCAAATGGGGGTAATTTTGTCTCCCCCCAGAGATATTTGGCAAAGTCTGGAGACATGTTTGGTTGTCACTAGGTTGGGTTGGGGAGTTACTGGCATCTAGTGGAAAGAGGCTAAGGATGCATCAAATATCCTACAACGCACAGGACATCCCCCCACAACAAAAAAGTATTCAGTTCAAAATTTCAATAGTGCCTAGGTTAAGATACCTTGCACTAAATAATCATAAATCATTTTGGTGTAAAATAGATATCCTAAGGAGAAATCTAGTATATTTTGAACAGTAAAGGGGAGATGGTAAAAAGATAATTATTCTCCAGTAAAATATTATTTGCATTAGATTTTGATATACTCCCTCTGTAGCACCATGTCTTACCAATGCCTCCAATATACTAGTCACTTCTTGCTCATTTAATCCATGAAAACATCAACAGAGTGGACAAGTGTCATACTGTAAAATATCCAGCTGATCCAAGTCTCTTTGGAATATATTGACAAAGCATAGGAAAACCTAAATCCAACCTTAGGGCAAGACTGAAATGTATACTTTTGTCCATTCCAGATTAATGCAAAATGTTTTTGATTGAAATTAAAAAGAAGTCACATGTCAAATCAGTGGTTAAATACCATGTGACATAAACTGTTCTTAAACCGCTCTTGCAAAAGTAGCACATCTGGTTAAGCTGCTCAACTAGAAACTAATTGGTTGAGTTTGCACTAAATTAATGTCTTCCTCCAGAATCTCTCTGATTTTTGCAGGGACAAGATTAGAGTATTAAATTGGAAATATGATAAAGACCACCCCTCACTTGTATCTTTAGGTCTTTAATAGTAACACTAATTTTTTCCATTCCCTCCTCATCCCTTCTCCCAAAATAACTGTTTTATTTTCTATCCTGGCTGAGGGGAGGGCAGGTTTCCCATTATACTGGGTTGAATAGTCTCCTCAAAATTCATGCCCTTCCTGGAACCTCAGAATGTGAACTTATTTGGAAATAGGGTTTTTGCAGATGCAATAAAATGAAATCATACTGAAGTAGAGTGGGCCATAAATCCAAAATGACTGGCCACTTTAGAAGAGAAGCACAACAGGACAAAATCACAGGAAAGATGATCATGTGACAGACTGAAGTTAAGCAGCTACAAGCAAAGGCACATTGAGGATTTCCAGCAACTGCTAAAAGCTAGGCAAGAGGCATGGAAAGGATTCTCCCTCTGAGTCCGCAAAAAGGAACCAACCCAGACAACACCTTGAATTTGAACTTTTGGCCTCCACAACTGGAAGAGAACAAATTTCTGTTGTTTTAAGCCAGTCAATGTGTGGTACTTTATTACAGTAGCCCTAGAAAACTAATATATCCACTGTGATAGTTATTACTTCATAGGCCAAGGAAAAACAATGTGGGGGTTGTGCCAACTCCCATGTATAACTATTCCAATTACAAATCCACAGACTAGAGACATGAACACCAGAGGAGTCTACAGACTAATGGACTCACTATGAACTAGACTGAGGCTAGGATTTTAATTATTACCTGGACCTCAAATGGCCCCCACTCTGACAGAGGGACCATGATGATGCTTTGGGTCTCTGTGTCAAACAGATCTTGAAATGTTCTGGCATTCCCCCTTCTCCAGGGTACAGTTGTCTGAGTTAAAGTTAAAGATTGCTGTTCAAGACCAGATGGGGCAACATAGCAAGACCCGTTTCTAAAAAATGAAAAAAAATTTAGCAAGGCATGGTGGTGCGCAACTGTAGTCCCAGTACTCAGGAGGCTGAGGTCACTTGAGTCCAGGAGTTTGAGGCTGCAGTAAGCTATGAATGTCACTGCACTCCAGCCTGGGCAACAGAGTGAGACCCTGTCTCTTAAGAAAGAAAAAAAAAGTATTCCTTTGGAGGAAATCTGAGTGAATAGATATCATATATACTCACCATGATATTGCAGGGTTCCTCCGAGGACCCAACTTTCAATGGGTTGTTGGTACAAAAACTTGCCTCAGATCCAAAAACTGGACATGGATTATGATCTTTTGTTGAGGCAATTGCCCTCAATCTCCTGATCATCCATCACTGATTTGACTGTAAAGATTGAGTACTACCCCTTTTGATACCCCACTGACATGGCCCCTAGAGATGCAGTGATCTGTTAAGTATCTCCATAACTGTGGGTCACTGTTGTAGCTGTTGTCAAAAATGAACATGGTCTGATATTAAGGCAGTGAAAACAGATTTTATTTGGTAACTACTAATATTGGGAAAAAGAGCTGAGTTCCCTTCTGATTTTTACAGAATTGATTTGGGTGTTTTAAAGGGAGAATGAAGGAAGGGGGATTGCAAGGGCTCAGTTGAGTTAGAGAAGTAAAAAAGTGTAAGGTGTTAGTATAAATGTGATTAGGCTAGCTGTGTTAGCTGACAACCATCAAAGTTAGGATTCCATCCTCCCACAGAGACTGGGAGACGGACGCCTTACCCTTCTTGATTACTATATTTAAAAGAAATGGCCCTCAGGGCCTTGAGAAAGAAGGCTTTAATTGCAAGAGACATATAATTATAAGCCCTTTTTAGTAAATGCTCTAAGGAAGGGAGGTCAGGGGCCTATCAGGTGTTGGTTAGAATAGTGAATTTTTCTAATAGCATTGAGCTTTCTCAGACAGGCTTTTTAATGGCGGGGGTGGATGGGGGACATAAACTTATGCTGCTAAAAGTCATGCTAAAGTTAGATCAAGTCTATCAGTGAAGGGGTTTGGACAGAGCTGTTATATGCCAAGAGTTCTGCAGTTCTGTTCACTACAATAATTATGTCCATCTGGTTTCTGGTCATTAAGCTCTGCTACATAATCTTTATTATTCAGGATTTTATCATACCCATTGCTTTCCATAAGCCCAGTGTTATAATGGCATTACTTATCATCAGCTCATAGGACAGCTACCACTAACTTTGGAGTGATGTGGGTATGCCCCTCACTACATTCCTTGTTGTTTTGAATCTAGTCATCTATGTTTTCCAGCCTCATATAGTGAACCCACTCAAACATGCCTGATTTGCTGAATCATAGCATTCTTTTTTCTATCATGTACCATGGCTTTTCAACATTTATATATGGCATTGTGTGGGCCATTGCTTTTTCCATGCTTCTGGAAACCGTATTAGCAATATGTTCACACCACCTCCTGGGGTTCTTAGCAGGATGTTAAAAATCCTGCAAGCCAGAAGAGCACTCCGGAATAAACTCTTATCCAACTTTACATTCTGTACCACTTGATCAAGCACCCTGAGAATCCAGTCCCATGTGTGTTCTCCTAGCTATTGTAGGCAGCTGTGGCTAGGTCCTGTAGTTTTTACGTGGTAAAGTCCTTTTCTTCCTTCAGCAAGACTAGTACAACTTTGGCCAAGATATTTTATTATTTAACCCTTGTTATTGGAGCAAATCCTGGAATGGGGCTTGTTGTATTCGCTTCCTAAGGCTGCCCTAGGGAGTTGAAAACTGAGGCCTGTTTTCGGGTAGAACTCTCAAGAGCTGGAGAAGTTCTTTATTCCTGAAGGGGTATATAGACGTTTCATTACAGTATCCACTAGAACCTGGAACAATGGGCCAGTCTTTGGAACTAGAGTAGAGAAGTGGAGGGTTTGGAGTGGCTGTTCCCAAACTAGAGCACTTTTCTGTTAGTACAGTAAAATTCGCTTGTTTTTTTTTTGTTTGTTTGTTTTTACTAAATAGTACCATATAGGGAGATTTTGGTGGTCTACCTTCTGACTCTGTGATACTAACTTGTTTCTCTAGAACTCTTCAGTTGCCTGCTTTATTTCTCTACATTATCAAGCCTCCAAGGGATGGCTTATCTTTTAAAGTTGTTTTCCTCTTTACTAGCAGTGCTTTCTCAAGAAAGCCATCTGGTCCTGTGTATTTTACAATTTCCTTCTTTTCAGTTCTTCAGCAGCTAATGTTTTGGTACACTGGGTTCTGTTCTCAGAATTGACTTACTCTGGGTAAGACCCCTGCCTTCTGGCAGTGTACCTCAATTAATGTTACCTATGTTTCACTACAGATAGAACCTTGTACCTTTTACTCTACCACTTGACACTCCTTGACTTTCAGCTTATGAATGGGCTCTAAAACTAACATTGCTTGCAATGTTTATTTCCTTTGCCTACTGAACATCTCCACTTGTATATCTGATGAATGTCTCAAACTTAAGTCAAAAACTGAATTTCTGATCTTTCCCCTACATCCTCAAACTTGAACTTCTGTAGTCTTTTTTATCCACTTGATGATACTAATAGAAGATGGGGTCAGATAATAATTTCTGTTCTTCCAGTAGCTTAGACAAAACCAAACCAAAAAAACTTTGGAGTCACTGACTTTCTTTCTCCCACACCTCATACCTCTACCTTCGGAACACTTCTTACCACTTACCTGACTCATCATCTC
Organism: Cheirogaleus medius; assembly: GCA_008086735.1. Taxonomy (NCBI): domain Eukaryota; kingdom Metazoa; phylum Chordata; class Mammalia; order Primates; family Cheirogaleidae; genus Cheirogaleus; species Cheirogaleus medius. The sequence goes on along the minus strand of VBSM01003215.1, from coordinate 6,560,463 downwards.
TTGCTTAATCAAATGCAGTGGCCTCCTAACAGGTCTCCCTTACTCCACCCACTCGCATCCCATTCATTCATTCATTCATTCATTCATTATCAATCCGTATTCTTTGGGTACCCACTTATTTTCAACACAGCAACTAAATTCTTTCTGTTCCAAAACATCTGACTCACACCTCTACCCAGAACCCTCCAATGACTTATGATCTCAGTGAAAGTCCATAAAATGTCCATAAGGATCTCTTTGGTATCTCTCTGATCCCATCTTCTACTAGTGTCCCCCTTGATCAGTTAGCTCAAGCCTCACTGGTCCTGTTTCTCTCTCAACCATGCCACTCATAGTCTGCCTCTGGGCCTTTGTACGTGCTGTACCCGCTCACCTTCTCAGTGTGGCCTCACCCACTTGAACTCTAAGACTCCATATCTCCCTCCTCCCCACCAAACTAACACATTATATATTTTATTTAAGCAAGTGATTTGTCTCACTCTCTTATAATAAAAGCTCAATCAGGACAGAGATTTTTATTTATTTCAATATCTCTAGTGCTTAGAACAATGCTTGACTCAAAACAGGCAAATAATAAAATATTTGTGAATACAAATAATGAAAAGCAATCTTTGTTTGAACCTTAAAGACTTTGGAAACTATCATGCATGGTTCTAAAAGACTATCTAGTTAGTGTCTTGATATGGTGACAGTAAATTCTAAAGCCTACATACTTGGTGCTTATAGTCATCCTTTTTGGTTCTATTTCTTTAGCCAAATAACAGCTGTATCTACATATATCTAAAGACCTTCCATTTTTGGCTTTGTAGGAAAAGCTATTCTCTTCGAGATCAGAAGAGCAAATGACTTACTTTTTACTCTTGACTACTTCTAAATTTTGAACTATGTTGCATGTATTACCTATTTATTAAAGAATTAAAACAAATATCTTTAAAAATTAACAGATATCACACTAGAATTTAGTTTCTTACCAACTTTTAAAGCTTAATCAGGAATAATTTTGATCTCAATCACAAATTTGATTTCACATATACTGATGTGTGAGTATTTGAATGCAGTGAACAGAAAACAAGTATCAACTATATAATAATTACATATTATCAATAGTATAATTTGGCCAAAGAAACTACTAGTCAATACATAAACAAGAGAACTAGTGCTCAATACCTTTTCCCACAATTATGTGATAAAGACATATTAATGAATAACAATTAGATAAGGTGATCTAAAACAATAATGGTATCATTCTATCAGTAAAATGACCATAATATTGTGGTTAATGACATTTATTAAGTTAAGAAACAGAAAGGGAAGTAAAATTGCAACCCATGTGAGGGATTCATTTTAATTAATTAAGGTTATATTTTAGTCATAACACAGAACTTGGAATGTTCTATTATCATAAATTTAGATGAAATATAACAATAAGACTTAACTAGTATCTTGTTTTCAGGGAAAATACTGGGTTGCAAAACCCTGAAACTTAATTAGCATCTCTCTCTTGGTCTCAAGTTACAAAGAGGTAAACTTTGGTAGCCTAAAACAACCCTCTTTAACTGTGGGAAGCTATATATGTAGACATGGTGAAAATAATTACTATATTGATGCTGTATTTATGAAAGAATCTTGTACATGTGTTGCTTAACAACATGGATACATTCTGAGAAATGCATCATTAGGGGATTTCGTGTAATTGTCTGAACATCACAGAGTACATTTACACAAACCTAGACAGATGGTAGATGGTGTAGCCTACTACCGTGTTTCCCCGAAAATAAGACCTACACATAAAATAAGCCCTAGCAAGATTTCTAAGCACTTGTGCAATATAAGCCCTACCCCCAAAATAAGACCTAGTGATGGGCGTGGCTACGCAGCGTATCTGCACAACCCATGCATTTCGTCACAGAGCGGTAAAGAAGACGAGCAACCCTTCTCATCTGCCCCATGAGAGATCCATTGCTCAATATGAGAGATTGGGGCCAATGGTTCTAAAGGAAATAGAGTCGCAAGAAATTCAGGATGGAATTCGGAGTTTGGAGAGTTATGATGATATTCCAGAAGACGACGACTTAACTATATTTGAATAAATGTAGATTATTGTACTGTACTTAAAAAAAATAACACATCCCCTGAAAATAAGCCCTAGGGTATCTTTCTGAGGAAAAATAAATATAAGGCCCTGTCTTATTTTCGGGGAAACATGGTACACGTCTAGGCTACATGGTTTAGTCTATTGCTACAAGGCTATAAAAATGTATAGCATATTACTATTCTGAATACTACAGGCAACTGTAACACAATGGTATTTGTGTACCTACACATAATACAGTAAAAATATGGTATTATTAACATAATCTCACAGGACCACCATTGCATATATGGCCCATCGATAACTAAAACATTGTTATGCAGTGCATGACTGTATTTATGCAAGTATGGTAACATGCCTTATAATCAGGTAGTTTTGTGTATGCTGTTTATTTTTAAGATGATTGAAATTCTTGAGAACTTGATTTGTTTAATTTAAAAAGGCAATTAATGGCCGGGCACAGTGGCTCAGGCCTATAATCCTAGCATTCTGGGAGGCCGAGCCAGGTGGATTGTTTGAGCTCAGGAGTTCGAGACCAGCCCGAGCAAGAGCAAGACACTGTCTCTACTAAAAATAGAAAGAAATTAATTGGCCAACTAAAAATATATAGAAAAAATTAGCCAGGGATGGTGGCACATGCCTGTAGTCCCAGCTATTCAGGAGGCTGAGGCAGAAGGACTGCTTGAGCCCAGGAGTTTGAGGTTGCTGTGAGCTGGGCTGACGTCGCAGCACTCTACCCAAGGCAACAGAGTGAGATTCTGTCTCAATCAATCAATCAATCAATAAATAAAAAGGCAATTAATTTATTTGATTTGCAAAAGTTGTTTAGGCACTTGGTTCATTAAATTTAAAATAGTGCCTAAGTGTTTGAATCAAATTTGTTAAAAATAATTCTAAGGAAATTGAAAAATATGTAAACAGTGTTAAATATGTGGGAATAATTTAATGTGTTATATGTAATAAAGTGTAAGTGAAAGTGACTGCTTTATATTTACACAAAATACATTTGAGATAAAAAAAGATCTATAAATATACCTAATTTAAGTTTAAAATTTGAATATGAATTAAAATACAAAGTAACTATCAAAAGTTCCTTCTGCACTTGAAGACTCCCCTCAGATACTTTAAAAAAAATAATTACTAGTAATTTTATTGCCAGATTTTTGCTTCATTTTTAATAAGCCACTTATTCAATTATCAATATTAATAACAAGGAATCCATTTCAATATACAAAATGAAAGATCTGTCTTAAATTTTCATCTCATAGCTTATTAATATAATCGTATTTATTTTTCTTAAAGGATAGCATTGAGAACTGCTTACATATAACACAATATAAATAAAAATAAGTAAACTTTCAGTGTATAAGAATAGCTGATATAAAATTATTCACCTGAGAATTCTTTCATTTTATCTAATATGCTATATCAAGAAAGAAAATGAAAAATTAAAAGTTACCAATATTAAAAATACATTAAGGATAAGCATTTCTATTTTTAAAAAAGTAATGACTATTAGGATTTATATGTTACATGAAAATACAGTATGGTATTTTAACAAATTCAGAGCACAATCAGAATTAAATGTTGAGTGACAAACAGAAAACAATAAAAAATATGATAACATTTACCCTAAGTAGAATTATTTGTGCTCCTATGAAACACTACAGGTACTACTAGCAAAGCATCTGTCACATTGTAGCTAACTATATAAGTAAGTATCTGTCTTCCTTCTACGAGACTGCAAACTATTAGAGGGCCAAAACTGATAGTCATCCTTTTATCCAAAGAACCCATTCCTGGAAACATAGTCAATTAAATGTTTGTTGAATTAAATTACTCTAAAAGTGCTTTAATGATTAAAAACCAAAATAGTGACAAGATAATTTATGCCAATTTAAAAGAAAAAATGCTTTTAAAGAAAAGCCATAGCCTCATACTGTGAACATACTAGAAAAAAAATGAAGAACTCACAAAGTAAAATGTAAACTACAGTCATCATAATGTTTTTCCATTGTTACCAACTGATTGATTTCTAACTGCTGAAGTTTGCCTTATTAGTCAGTAACTATATAGTCACTCAGTAAAGCTCGGCCTTTACTATACTTTTATTAATAAAATTCGATCACAGATGAAAAATATAAGATAGGCAATGCTGTTGAGCCAACTTTTACCTAATATATGCATTTATTAAAAGTTTTGACAATAGTAATTTAAGACAGTTTAAAATAAAATGATATATGTTCAAAAATATGAACTGTACACTAAAAAATCTTCATATTTGACTTTGTTTCCTTTGTTTCCCAGCTCACTTACCCTTGCTTTCTTAAGTATTAAATTATATCTCTCCTGAGTCAGATTTTGTTGCTGTGAAAAAAGGAACAGAACAGTTCTATGAATAATTTCATTCATGACCAAAATATATTCACTTTGAGTATAAAATTTAAAAAATTAATTTGAATGCCTTTAAAAAATGTTTACAAGATGTGTTCATATACAATAATAGTAAAGTAACCAAATGAACACAATGGATAAGAACATGATTATGATCAGTCAGCATGATCTCAACTTTAACTTTGCAGGAAAAAAGTTTACTTTGCATTGATTACACATTCACAAATGTAAAGTGAAAATGACCAAATTTATATGCAAAAGCAGGTAATTCTATGCTAGTCATGTTCTATTTTAAGATAATACATCTTTCTTAGGATGGTCAGGTTCCAAAAAAACTACCTTTTTTAGTGACTGTTCTAGTAAACTATAGATAAAGTTTTGTTGCTTATATTAAGTGTTCAAGGTTACACATAGTTACAAAACACATCCCAAAAGAGTGGCTCCTAGGCATGCCTATAAATATCAGATACTAAAGACATCTTTTTAAATTTACGGCACCATTTAGCAATGACTTACTTAGAAAATAAATATGTGTTATTCAATAATCTATCTACAAAGGTAAAGATGCTCTTTCAAACGTGTCTTTATTATATTTATCATGCAATAAATGCAGTAAATGTAAAAGGTGTAAAAGTGAGATTCTCCGGTAAAGAAACTGAAATTATAATTTGGTATCATGAAGCAAGCTACTGCCAACTAAATCTTACAAGGAGAAATAACTTAGCTGTTGGTTATAAAATCCAAGCAGGGACTTGTAAAATGGCTCATTTAGATTAGTTAGAAGACCTCTTAGCTGGTTAAGTAGTTATCTTTAAGACAGTAGATAGCAATTGCCAGAGGGAAAATATCAGTCATATATCTTATACTGAGAAAGGAACACTGTTCTAAATCAACTGCTGGAGCCTAAAATCACAGCAGAGTTAAAAGTTCATTATGTTTTGGCTACATTAAAGAATTCATAACTTCATTAAAAGTATGAAAGTAACTCTGTACCAAATCTTTTTGGTAACTCTGTACCAAATCTTTTTGTTGCTGCTGTCATTTTTAAGTCTCTGTAATGCAATAATTTAAAGTAACTCTGTACCAAATCTTTTTGCTGTTGCTGTTGTTTTTAAGTCTCTGTAATGCAATAATCACATTGCCAATATTTCTGGTTTGCAAAGCTAATACTTTTACTCATTTGGTTGAAATATAATGTCAACTAGTATTACTTATACTACATTATACACATAGTCCACAAATGGGTTCTACAAGGAATTATTTCTAAGATTATATTAAACATACTTTCAACTCTTATCACAGTGAAATTCTGGTTCTTATTAAAGTGAATTATGTACATTCCACTTTTAATTCTTAATTTAACCTCTGAAAGAGTTTATTTATATCCCACCATGTTCCAAAGTGAGTATAAGGTGAGTTACCAAATAAATCTCTACACACTGATCAACTTAAAACTCTATAAAGGAAAAGAGATTCAAATAATAAAGTTTACCATAAAAATAATTACTCAACAAGTTATTTTATTCAAGAATAAAATTAAATGTGCCCTTTGCAAGGAAGATGACAAAAAATTTATATCTTCCTTGAGTGCTAGGGGAGAAGGTATATCTTAATTCTTCCACATCTAGAAATTTCTGTCATTCTAGCCACAAAGAGTCAAAGAATCAGACTATTAAATAAGATTCTATATACAGTCTTCCTTTAATTATAATTAAAATGCCTCTGAATTTTACTCTAAGTGAAAGAAATGTAACTTCAAGTACCTAATTTACCTATGTCTAAAGTCACCTAACAGAACAAGGTATCATTTCACTTATGAATGACTGCCACCTAGTAGATGTCACTGCTCTCGAACCTCTACAATGAGATTTTCTAGCACTGACACTTTAGCTTTTAAGGATGACAACTTCCATTCAAAGTTTTTTAGAAAAAGAAAAGGAGAAGGAAGAAACTTTCACATTGCTTTATATCTCTTTTCTATGTACTAGGTTCATATTAGTTTGTTATTTAAACTGGGACATTATTTATATAACAAGATACTATAAACTTTTAATAATAAAGATAACTATTCAAAATAAAATTATTATATTATTATTCCTTTAAATCATAAATTCAGAAGCATTGTTTTTGAAAGGTAAAGATGACACACAGACTACAGTTCAGTATATTTCAAATACAAACATGCAGGTACCCTTAATTATACATAAATTTTATTTAAAGAAAAGCAAAACACAACCACAGCATTTCAATTAAAAGCTTAAAAAAATCCCAAGTGCTTTCGTGGTTCTCTAGTTACCATTCAAATAGTAAACTTTTAAACCAAAGTTAAAATAAAAGAAGAAGAAATGAGTTCAATGGGCAAACTGAGCAATACAAATTCAAAATACTACTCTGTCTTCTTGTGTTCTTTCCCACCAAAGAGTGCTGTTTAAAGTTCCACAAGTATTATCTTCTTCCTCCTGTTCTTTAGTGAGTTCTACAAAAACCTAGACAAAAGGAAATAAATGAATATGGTATTCTGTATCTCAGTTATCTCAAAGAACTTTTAACTAAATCAGAAATGGTATAAGCTATATCTTATCTACATTAAAAGTATTAAAAGATTTATTGATAATATTATTCAAATAAGTTATATCTATTAATTATATACAAAGATAGATTCTATTTTAGAGAATAGATTATGTTTTTAAATAATGACTTATAAATATTTAAACAATGTAATTTCAGATATGTTAATATGAAATACCACTATCATGACTCACTCTCTTTTTTTTTTTTTTTTTTTTTTTTTTTTTTTTTTTTTTGAGACAGAGTCTTGCTCTGTTCCCTGGGCTAGAATGCTGTGGTGTCAAGCTAGTTCACAGCAACCTCAAACTCCTGGGCTCAAGCAATCCTTCTGCCTCAGCCTCCCGAATAGCTGGGACTACAGGCATGCGCCATCATGCCTGGCTAATTTTGTTTTCTATATATTTTTAGTTATCCAGCTAATTTCTTTCTATTTTCAGTAGAGAAGGCGTCTCACTCTTGCTCAGGCTGGTCTCAAACTCCTGACCTTGAGCGATCCTCCTGCCTCGGCCTCCCAGAGTGCTAGGATTACAGGCATGAGCCACCATACTCGGCCATGACTCACTTTCTTTACCAAACTGAAAAGGCTGAGCTATTCAAAATAAGCAAATGGCAATTAGCTTGATTTAATCATTCTGTATTATAAACATGTATCAAAACATCACATTGTACCCTATAAATGTATATCAATGATTTGTCAATTAAAATATTAATTTTAAAAATAAAAGTATAAAAACAAAATTAATGAATGAACCTAAAGTTGTTTAAAATTTTACGAAATTTAAGATTATTCTATAACATTTTGTCTCTAGTTCACAATGTCTCCCACTCTACAATATAAACTTAAACAACTAAAATTGGATACTTTCTTCTATAAAATAATTTTTAAAAATTTAACTTTATAGTACCTGTTCCAATGTTGCTTGAGAAAAGCTATATTCTTCAATGGCAAAAGTATGTTTAGCTATTAAAATATAAAAACAGTATTTTACTTATCGATATTTTTTTAAATAAAATGATAATGACTACTAAGGTGGCTAACAATCCATTTTTAAAAAAATCTCTGTAATCAACTCATTTGAACCTGCTAAAATATGTTATTTTTCCCATCTTACTTCCTTTCTCTTCCCCACACCCGCAGTTCTTACAGCCCTAAGCACTGTTTAATGTTACTTGTCTTATTTGACCTTTTCTCATTATCTCCTCCTTCCCCTCCTCTAACTTTTTTCCTTGTTATTCTTATCTTTCATGTTTTCTTTTGATCCCTGCTCTCTATCTCCCATTCCCCGACTTCACTATAGCCTACTTTTGCTTCTTGAACTAGATTCTAGATATTGGTCATAGCTCCAGAAAATTTCCTACAGTTATTTCAGATTCTTTTGCAATCTAATCTAACATCAAATCTCATTCCTTTAATTTAATTCTCCCTAAGTACTTCAGGTACTCTTTAATCATAAAGAAATCATGAGGAAAGCAGAAATTTTACTTGACATTGTGAACACATGCATTACAGGCACAGAAATAATTAATTAGTGCTCTTAGCTCAAAAAACCCCATAACAAAACATTAATTCATAGCTATGATAGGCTATGTGGAGTATCAAGAAATCTTTCTATATTCAATACTCACATAAAGAATGATCATAAAAATCCTGTAGTTATTTTGAAAAGTATTACTAATAATAAACCTTATACATAAATACAGGTTGTTTCAGAGTTTATAAATGCCATAAAATAACCCATATATGAACATTTGGCCCATTCTGGGACTTACTTTTCTCTACAGTCACAGCATATATATTTATCCTACCTACCACTTATTTTTTTAAAATGCCAAGATTCAATAAGCTTCCTTAAAGCTTTGGGGGATGCCCACCCTCCTGCACTAAGAATTCTCTCTCTTGCTGCCACTGGAGTCTTAACAGCGTTGCAACTTCTATAGCCCAGAATGAAATAAGGATTCAAAAAACTCAATGCTCCTGCTGCTGGACTGAACTGCAGAGAGATAATTAAGCTGACTTTTCTCATAGATGCAATTTGCTAAACTGTGTCAATGCCCACTACAGACTGTAAAGGTTTACACTATAATACAGCTAATCTACAAAACCCTACAGCATTAGTATTTATCTTTACCTTAGACCAATATCTTATTTACCATAGTTTATATGATAAACTGAGCCCACAGTTTTAAACTTTTTAAATAAAATTATTTCATAACCAAGAGCTACCATACAATGTTTTTCAAACACTTACCTTCTTCCAGCTTAGCAAAGGATTGTGAAAGGGACTGAACATCTTCCTTAGGAATTTTATAGGCCAAAATAGAAGAAAAACTGAAAAGAAAGATAAGATAAAATATAGAATAACTCAAAAATTACTGTGTTCTAAAGCTAAAGTTCAAAATTATTTTTGATATTTGAATAAAAATTGTTTGAAATGATAAAATATTCCCAAGCACAATGAAATAACTCTATCATTACTACTGAATAAGAACTTTAAAAAGTTTAAATACTACTGAATACTGAAAGATCAAACACTAAGGCAGATATAAAACTCCAGCCATCAGATTTCATTAGTCCAGTATTGGTGATAATACAGATATTTTAATTTAAGATATATATGTATATATAACCTATGAATGAAAAAATAATTTTTCTCTTAATATTTAATATAATAACCTTTTATGATTATTGCTCTATAAAGAAATACAAATACATTTTAAAAGAGTTTACCTTTCCTGGCGGCTCGCATTTGGGAAAATATACTGAATTTCTCTTTGAAGGCGGTCTATTTCTAGGTTTTCTATCCAGTCCTTTAATTTAATTTCCAAAAAGTAGCCTTTTCCAAATTTACTCTTTAGATGTTGTACTGTCCCAATGCATCTGAAGTAATTTTTAAAAGAAAACTCAGATAAAAATGACTTCATAGTTTCAAAGAATAATTTCTCACTTAAATCTCTACCATTTTTTAAAAATATACTTTTACATTTTCAGAAAGGTTGCAAAGATAACACAGTATCCCCACACACTCCTCATCTAGTTTCAGTTTTCCTAATATTCTCATCTTCTATTACCATGATATATTTGTCAAAAGTGAGAAACTGGCAGGGCACAGTGACTCACGCCTGTAATCCTAGCATTTTGGGAGGCCGAGGCAGGAGGATCACTTGAGGTCAGGAGTTCGAGACCAGCCTCAACAAGAGTGAGACCCCGTCTCCACTAAAAATAGAAAAATATTATTTGGGCAACTAAAAATAGAAATAAAAAATTAGCTGGGCAGGGTGGTGAGTGCCTGTAGTCCCCGCTACTGGGGAGGCTGAGGCAGGAGGATCGCTTGAGTCCAGGAGTTTGAAGTTGCTGTGAGCTAGGCTGATGCCACAGCACTCTAGTGTTGCAACAGAGCAACACTCTGGAAAAAAAACTAAAAAACTAAACTCCAGACTTTATTTGGATTTCACCAGTTTTCCACTGGTATCCATTTTCTGTTCCAGGATCTATACCACACTGCACTTAGTTTTCATGCCTTGGTCTCCAATGGTAAGTAATAGTTTCTTACTCTTTCCTACTTTTTCATGATTTTGATGGTTTTGAGAAGTACTGGTCAGACATTTTGGTAGAATGTCCCTTGATTTGGGTTATTCTGATGTTTTTCTCATTAGACGTGGGTTACAGATTTTGGAGAGAATATCAAACAGCTTCAGTATCCTTCTCATCACATCATATCAGGCAGTACATGATATCTATACAACATTGCTTAGTTAAGATTAATGGTATTCGTCAGGTTTCTCAACTACAACGTTTATTATCTTCCTTTCTGTACTCTATTCTTTAGAAGAGATTAGCTAAGTCCAGCCCAAACTTGGGCAGTGAGAGATTAAGCTTCCCCTCCTGGAGGGGGTAATATCTACATAGATTATTTGGAATTGTTCTGTAAGGAAGATTTGCCTCTTCTCCCACATTTATTTATTTAATCATTTCTTTAAATATTAACTCATATATTTATTTTATACTCTGTGTTATAATCCAATATCCAATGCCTAACAATTTTTTAAAATAACAAGTATCATACCTAAAAATAATATTCCAAGTTACTGAAATATTAAGTCAATTCCAAATTCAAAGTAGCCAGGCACATTTTAGAAAAACTTAACATACTTCCAAGTAATTCTATAGAAAGCTAACTGATTAAAAAAAAAAAATTTTTAACATTTAAATTAAGATATATTACTATAAGTTTTTGAAATGATGACATTTGAAATCTACCACTAGTCTCCTTCCCTAAATGGCATGCTGTTTAGACATTTACCTTAACTGCCCAGACACCATGATAGCTACTCGGTCACAGACAGCCTCTGCCTCCTCCATATAATGAGTGGTTAGAATAGCAGCCCGCTTTTTATTTTTAAATGCAGTTCGAATTGCTCTCCTATAAAACGTAAATAAAATAAAAAGAGAGGAACAGGAAAACATGTTTGTTAATGAAAATATTGGGTTTTTAAAAATCCAACTATTTGGTTAATTTGGTTAATTAAAACTTACTAAATACTAATTGCTGTGGTTATTATATCATGCCCAACTATGATTTTCTATTCTAATTTATTTTTCCCTTAGTTTTGAAAGCTTGTCAAATGAAAAGAAATTCCATGATTTCAAATGTTTATATAGGTTAAAATTATGATAAACAAGGAATTACAAAAATTGATATCTTTTCATGTTGTAACAAAAATAGCCATAGAATCACAAGGAAACTTTGACATATATCCAAACCAAACCTTATACTTTACAGACATAGAAATCAAGGCTCAAAGAATTGTTCAACTAATTAGTATTATAGTTGTGCACCATAATGACATTTCAGTCAACAATGGACTACATATACAATGGTGGTCCCAAAAGATTATACTACATTTTACTGTACCTTTTCTATGTTTAAATAACAAATACTTACCATTGTGATACAATTGCCTACAGCATTTAGTATAGTAACATGCTGTACAGGTTTGTAGCCAAGGAGCAATAGTCTATACCATATAGCCTAGGTATGTACTAGGTTAGACCATCTAGGTTTTTTTAAGTATACTCTCTGATGTTTGCTCAATAACGAAATCCACTGATACATTTCTCAGAACATATCCTTGTCATTGGGCGACCCATGACTATACTAGAAAGAGTTCTAACATAAATTCAAGACATTATGATGAGAAAGGTAATTTATATGTTAAGTGACTAGGAAAAAACCTTTTAAAAACTATTTGGACAGCAGAACTCTTTATTGTAATAATTACCCATATGCTTATTTCTGTTCTGGAATATATAAAATATTACGAACACTTCACAAAAAATATGAAAAAGTTTTAAAAGATAATCTCTAGAAATCTAAATATTTAATTTTTAATTACTCTTTTATCCTTTGTATAAGATTTTAAATCAGGTTGTACATATAACTAATATAAAGCGATTACAATAAAAGAAACCATTCCTTGCTTCTAAAATATGATATATTGTAATGTGTCATGAGTGTCATACTCACCACATGTGCTGTTTGGCTTTAGGATCCATACCTGTAGATGGTTCATCTAGCAGAGTAATCTGAGGATTCCCCAGCATACTTAGAGCAAAACACAACTAGATATAAAGAAAAGGAGGAGAGAAGGATTAATAAGGCTTCATTATGAAGATTTCTATCAAGACATATCAAGCACTAAGCTATCAATGAAAAATAGATATATTTGTTTAATGAAAGTACCTTTCGCTTGATTCCTGCAGGTAGTTTCTTTATAGTTTTCTGAAGATATTCTTTTAAATCAAGTGCATTTGTTATTCTGCAAAATGGACAATACAAAATGAGCGTACCATGATATACATAAATACAAATATAAATTGTGTGTGATCACTGACATTGTTTTTTCTAGCACAGTTACTCAGTTGAAGCTTATTATAATCAGATAAGAACAAAAATCTCCAATTTACATCATTTTAAATGAATTAATATCTTGATAAAATGGTTCACTTTAAATCAAAGTTTCATGACATTTATAGGTACATTCTTCTGTAATAAGAAAGATAAAAACTGAGTTTTTATAGCTATCATAATTTTGTAAAGAATATATGAAGTTGGTCTACAGGTATGATTCTTGCTTAGGATGCAAGAATATATGAAAAAGTGATATCATCTATAAAAATTATGATGTACAAAAATGCTTTTTATGAAATTTTTAAAATACAAAATGTAAACCTTTCACCCAAGTAACAAATGGGTTCTAAAGACAATTATTTTACCGGCTTACGACTTCTTTCAAGTCACTCGCACTCATTCCTTTCACAGCTCCATATATTTCAAAATGTTCCTGCAATGTAATATCTGGCCACAGTGGGTTTATCTGAGGACAGTAACCCATACACTTAATGGAATCATCATCTTCAGTTGCCTCTGAAGAATAATCTCCTAGAAATACCTACAGAAATACAAACGAATTTGTACTATTTTTGCTTAATTTACATGTTAAGGAAGTGGCAAGTGGATTAATCCAAACCCTTTCCTACAGCCAGAGTATTTATTATCAGGTCAGATTTTTTATTCCTTTTTGATGATGGGTATCTTAGAATGCAGTGACATGTACAGAAAAAGTAATTATAATACAGGGTTGGGTGAGAAAGCAAGCTGCAAGTTTAACTAGAATCATCAGGAGGACTCATTGGAAGGTGGTATTTGAGCCAAAGAGTTAAGTGAATCTCGTGAGTTATTTGAATTTCTAGGGGTAAGGTATCACCAAACACAGGAAATCATCTTGGGCAAAAACTCAAAGAAAAGAGTATGCCTCGCATACTAGGAAGGCAATGAGTCGGTGTGGCTGGTGTGCAATAAGCAAGGGAGAGAGAAGCAGGAAATGGGATCAGGGCAGTTTCGTGAAGTTTCCACAAAATGGTGAGTGACACGCTTATCATCAAAGACTAACTGATGGCAGTGTAAAATAAAGACTAGCTCCCATATATCCTGAAGTTAATACAGTTGTCTTCCATTAAGTTGGTGGAGAGGCCAGGCACGGTGGCTCATGCCTGTATAATCCTAGCACTTTGGGAGGCCAAGGCGGGAGGATCGCTGGAGGTCAGGAGTTCGAGACCAGCCTGACCAAGAGTGAGACCCCGTCTCTACTAAAAATATAAAGAAATTAGCTGGACAACTAAAAACATATACAAAAAATTAGCCAGCCATGGTGGTACATGCCTGTAGTCCCAGCTACTCAGGAGGCTGAGGCAGAAGAATTGCTTAAGTCCAAGAGTTTGAGGTTGCTGTGAGCAAGGCTGATGCCATAGCACTCTAGCCAGGCAATGGAGATTTTGTCTCCAAAAAAAAAAAAAGTTGGTGTACAAATCACCCATGCATGTAAGAATTATAGAAGCAGAAATACCGTATATGTGTGTCTGCATGTGTGTATGAAAATTTCACCATATACATTATTTTTGCAGATAGTCAAAAAGATCATAATTTGACCAAGCTAAGAATACTAAAACATAAAAATTGAATACCAAATCCCATTTTTCATTAAAAATTTATCTTAATTAAAAATGTAAATCATATTCAACATATCCCACATCCTTATATATCATACCTGGCCTGAAGTTGGTTCAATATCACCAACCAGAATATTAATAATTGTGCTTTTGCCTGCACCATTTGGACCCAACAGTCCCAAAATCTCTCCTAAAGGAATTGAAAGAGAAAAAAACCATTACATTCAAATCAAACTAAAAGTGAAAATTGCTCTTCTGGAAAAATTAAGAAAAAAAATAATGAAATACCAGCCTTTTTTCACACAGAAAGAGATGTATTTAGCTGCCACTTTCTTTACTTTTCTTGAAAGAAGAAAATCTTTCTTGTCATCATATTCTTTATGCAAATTGCTGACCATAATGGATGGTTTCTAATAAGGGAAGTTGGATTTAAAAAAAAACTTATAAAACAAATACCTATAATGAAATGACAGGCTATACATACCTCATGTCCATATCATAAGAACTGTATTTGCTAATAAGGGAGATATTGTACAAATAAATATCCATTTATGACTGAAATCCTGGCTTATTCAAAAGTAGACAAAAATATTTTTTCCAATCAACATTTTTTTCAGATTGATTCATATACAAAGAAAAATATTTTCCAGATTAATTTCCATACAATGGGAATTGACCACTTCACATTTGATATGACTTAACCATAAAGACTAAATTACCTCTTCACAACACTGGCAACTGATCAGCTCTTTGACCTTTAGTCTTTCAGCTTTGACATCTTCATCTTCATTCTCATTGTTTGGTGGTTCTAGAAATTTCCTTTTTTTGGACTTTGTTGAAAGCTTCCTAAATATACAAAGATAACAGATTTTCGAATAATTAAAATAGTAAGAAATTCAGGTACTATATAAAGAAAAGACTGAAAAAATACACCAACATGACATCTAGGATTTTCTCTGAAAGGTAGAATTGTAAGTGATATTTTTCAATGATTGACAGCATTTGGATGATATCATCTAAATTCATTCATTTATTCAACAATATTTTTTATGACTGTATGTGTCAGCTATTCCACAGAAAGAAAGATGAAAAAACATGAACCGTGTCCTCGAAGAATTTATAACCTGAGTATAAATGAAATTACCCAGAAAGAGTAGATACAGAGGGCTGAAGTCAGAAACCAAAGGAGCACCATTTTTAAGGACAGGCAGAGGAAGAAGTGCTTGCAAAGGCAATTTTGAAGTAATAGTAAGAGGGGTAAAAAGGCAAAAAGGAGATGACATTATGAAAAACAAAGGAATAGGAAAAAATTACAAGGAGGAAAAAGTTAATCATATTAAAGGCTGCATGAAGATTAATTAAACTGAGCCTACTAAACAAAGCAAAGACAAAATAATTATTAGTTATCTTACTGAAAGTAATCTTCAGTGGAGCAGTAAGGGCAAAAATCAGATTGTAGGGCACAAGGAGTGAATGAGAGGTGAGTAACTAGAGATGGAAGGTTTTTGGCTATGAAAGGAAAAAGAGATAATGGAATATGAGCTAGAGATGAATTTATGTTCAAATGAGACTTATGAGTTCTTTTATATATGGGAGAAAGGTGCTGCTCACTTCTCCTAGAAAAAATATCCAAAATACCCTATATCAAGATCCAGAAGGGAAAAATAAAGAGAGAGAAAAGAAAATTGAACAATATTCTTAAATATATAGAATAAATAAAGATTTGGATAATAGAAAGGGCCACTGCTTCCTCTGGGACTGGGAAAAGGCAAAAATGATGGAAGACATGGACAAGTTTGTGGAAATTTATAATTAGAAAAAAATTGCTTCTGTTTTTAGTGATAGATGGCAAAATCATTTACTGAGAAGTAGGAAGTGAGGTGAAGTGATTTTTGGTAATTTAAAGAGTACAAAGAAAGCTGGAGATAACTACTGAAAAGAAAGACAAGAAGGTGCTAACTAGGAAAATGTGACAGGTTACCCAACAGTATTAAAACAGAGATGAATTTACTCAAGATAAATGTGTAGTACTATCAAATGGCACTCTTATTTTTTCCAGCATATAATTAGATTTATCAATAACTACAATTTTTAGTGGAAGAAATATCAGGTCAAAGAAATATAAAAGCTGAGGATGCTGGAAGGGGGTTAAAGTGTTGAATCATGTGAGCGAGGCTGGATACAGGGAAAAGTAAAAACAGGGATTAGCTGATATATTTGGGAAGATAAGAAAAACTTAAGGATATGAACCATAGGAGGAAAAGTCTAATAGGACTAATAATAAAGGCTGAAAGATGAAAAATTCTTGGTAACAGCTGGACACTGAAGTTTAAGATTTTACAGATGGAAGTTAAGAGTAGTGGTAGCACGGCTCTGAAGCAAACAGATGAAGTGAAGTAGAGTCTAATGCAAGTAAATGAAGTAGAAGCGAAAGTCACTGGCTTGAAGAAAATCAGAAACTGAGAGGTTAAAGGGTGTTAAAAACATTATCTATGTGGATGCTGAAATCTTCCCCAAGTTGACAGTGGAAATAAGGGCAATGAGAAGAAAGAAGAGCCAGATGGTAAAGTCTTCAATGGATGGGGGAATACCTAGTAGTTAATAAATAACCATTATACATTTACCTATACTTTCCAATTTTCTATAGTATGTTAATATTCAGCAAATAAACAAAATAAAGATGTGAGAAATTTTTAAAAGAAATTCTGAACTACTTTAGTACCAATACCTATATTTCAATAAATAATTCTTCGTTAAATGTAAAATAACCTGTAAAAACAAAATACACAGACATGAAAAAAAATTTGCAAATCATATATCTGATAAGTGACTTGTCTCCAGAATATATAAAGAACTCTTACAACTCAGCCGGGTGCAGTGGCTCACGCCTGTACCCTACCACTCTGGGAGGCTGAGGCGGGAGGACTGCTTGAGCTTAGGAGTTTGAGACCAGC
>VBSM01003215.1:6528239-6542848 GCA_008086735.1 Cheirogaleus medius | reverse complement strand
AAAAAAAAGAAAAGAAAAGAAAAGAAAAGAAAAGAAAAGAAAAGAAAGAGAACTCTTACAACTCAATAATATAAACACAATTTTTTAATGTGCAAAGGATCTGAATAGGCATTTCTCAAAAGATCTAAAAATGGACAATATAGTTGGTCCAAGGGTTGTGGGTTATTGTTAAGCTGATTTAAAAATGGACAATAAGCACATGAAAATGTGTTAAACATCATGAACATCATTAGGGAAATTCAAATCAAAGCCACATGAGACACCATTTCACACCTACTAGAATGGCTAAATGAAAAAGACAAACAATAACAAATATCGGCAAGGATGTGGAAAAAACAAAACTCTCAAAAATTCCTAGCAGGAATGTAAAATGATACTACCACTTACTTTGAAAAATAGCCTGGCAATTTCTCAAAAGGTTAAACACAGAGTTACCATATGACCCAGCAATCCCATTTCTAGGTACTCACCCAACAGAAATGAAAATATATGTCCACATAAACACTTGTACACAAATGTTCTTAGCAACATTACTTATAATAGCCAAAAGTGAAAGCAACTCATTGATAAAGATATAAAGTATAGTACATACATACAATGTAATATTACTCAGCAAGAAAAAGGTAATGAAGTACTGCCACATGCTACAACATGATGAACCTTCCATACATTATGCTAAGTGTAAACTCATATTCTGGATACCAATTATACTGTCCAAATCCAGATAATTTTTAAAACATTTTCTGACAAATCTGATGATATTCCAACATGTCAACTGTAGTGAAAATAAATATAAAAGTTATTAATAAATATACTTAAGGCGCTTAAAAGAATCAGTAGTTTTTTAGCAGGGCTTGAGTTTTTCAAAGCGTATTTCCATTGTTTCTTTTCTTTAAAATGTTTTAAAATGTATTATATAAATATTTAAAACACTGGGCATGCAGTAAACATAATGGGAAGTATACAAACATCAATTCTCACTGTGTACATTAATGTTAATTTTGCAAAATAAATATAAGAAAAAGGGGAAAAAAGCCAGACACCCCCCCCTGCCAAAGACTATACATTGTCTAATTCTAGTTACATGAAATGTTCAGAATAGGCAAATCTGATAGAGATAGAAAGTAAATTAGTGGTTACGTAGGGCTGGAAGGTGGAATAGGAAAATGACTGTTAATGGGTACAAAGCTTCTTTTTGGAGTCCTGGAAATGTTCTAAAATTATATTATGGTAATGGTTGCACAATTGTGAAAATATACTTACAAAAAACCATTAAAACTTAAAAGAAATGAACTGACCTGAAAAAGGGATCCTTTCTTATTGATCTGCCTCCATATTTTCTCTCATAGTACTGTAAGAGGAAAATCCACAGTATGCACTGCATATAAGGCTAAAAGAAGAACACATAACAGCTCATAACTAAATCATTTTTCTCCTTTGTCAACATAACCAAGTTGGCATAAAGTTCCTTACCATTACCAAGAAAATTAATCACAACTTTTTTATGCTTTTCATAAAGATAATTAAAAATGAATTTTAATACAAATCAAGGTAAAATTATTTTTAGCAAATCCTTCACATAGTTTTCTACCTCTGTAATGTTCATTTATTGTCAGCTTCATAAGATATAATCAAATACAAAAGCTTGTTTTTGCTTCTAAGGAAACCAAAATTATAATTAAATAAAATTAATAACATGTAAAAAGGCTAAGTATATTAAAGTGGACATATTCAGTAAATGAAAGGTACTACCACTGAAATGGCAGATTAGCGAGCATTAACTAATATACTTGACTTTTCATGCACTTTCTTTTTTATACAACCACAAAAAAACTAAACAGAGTTAAAACTATACAGCCAAACTATTCTTAAGGTAACATGCTAATTCACAACAACATCTTTTGTTATTTCTTACCGATATAACAGCCATCAAAAGCTTATCCCTATCCCATGGATTGTAGGTATCCTCATTTTTTCGTATATTCTTCCAAGAAATCTAAGACATTTGAAAATGTATATGCTGTGATATGTAAAATATCTGGCTTAAAATGAAAAAGTGTACTTTGTTCAAACAGATATTTTCTTATAAATAAATTAGCTATTCATATTAATAATCTATATTTCATACTTAAATCTTCCCTGCTCCAAAATATTTCTAAGACGGTTGATATAAATTAAACAAATTAAACTGAAGCCAAAAAGGGGGTAGGGGGTGGAGTAGGTAGTGAGTAGAATTCATCAGCCATCTTAAATCAGGAATTCATAACAATTTTTTTTTTCTAATCACATGGAAACTTTTTTTCAATTAGCCAGGCTTAAGAAAATGAATCTGCTTTTTTTTTGGAAAAAATCTCTTATACTTTATTTTCTCTCATCACTTTATAGTGCAATACATTATTTAATCCTTGAAAAACTCCTAAAAACAAATACTCACTGAAACCATATCACACTTCTAATTATGTACATCATCGAAGAACATGTAATGGACATAATCTTCCTCTTTTGAGAATTTATAGTTTAAAGATATGCTTGAGAAGATCACACAAAATTTTAAATTGCTGCATTAATAATATTTAAATCAAGTAGAAGTAGTTAACCTAATGTATTTTACTATTTTCAGTATAAGAACTAAGATCCCAAACATTAGGCAGTATTTGTGCTTTTAATATATAAAAATATCTAACATAACTACCTTTATGAAAGAAATCAGGCAACCTAGAAGTGGATAGATTGGAATGACTATACAAAAGGTATAATGGAGAATAGTTGTAACTGTGTATCCCATAAAGAAAGTTATTTCAGTGATTGCGATACAAGCCAACGCCGTCTAGAGAAAAAAAAAAAAGAGAAAACCAGTGACAAACTGTTTCAAAATTTCACACAAACTTACTTGTAAATTAGTGTCTCAGCATTAACTATGTTTTCAATCCTCTAATATTACAAAACAGGGAACTAGAGATGATACTTAGCCAGGTATCATCAGTTCGCTGATACTAGTTGTTTGTAGCTGGTATCCTTGCATACTAGTTGTTAAATGCTTTCTATATCATCCCTACATAGAATGGATGATGCAGAAGACAAATATGCACGCAAAAAAATGCTGCCAGCTCTCTATCTAAATTCTGCACTTAAAAAAGACATGTAACATTGTTTAATGTAAGTAGGTAGAGTTCATGACTTCTACAGAGGCAATGAAAAGTTGAAATAATAAAAAATATGACTTACCACAGAATAGATAAATGACCAAAATTCCCTGGTATTTAAAATTTTCTTAAAGGTGAAAGAGGCAATATAAGTGAACAGAATAACTGATGGAACATAACCAATAAGGCAAAAAACCTGTAAATCAGAAATGTGTATGTTTATGTAAAAATATGAATAACTAGCAACACATGATATAAAAAACTAATCATATTAAAATATTAAGGAATAATTATTCTACAACTTTTATTCCTCAACAAATCATTCCAAAAACTGAAACTATAGTAACTTGAAAGGTTACTATCCACACTTCTACTAAATCAATAAAAATCATTCTTTTAACTTATTATGAATACAATACTAATATGGTCATTTAAACTGAACACAATTTACAGTTTTTTATACCAAGTAAAATACCATCTCTCATTATTTTGTTATAAAAAGAAAGTATAGCTAATTATAACTTTATCTCTCTCAATCAACTATTAGCTACTATTTTAATATACAACACTTAATATATTTTGTAAAGTTTTCAGGAAAACATTTATTATTTTATAGTAGAAATTAACATATGAAGTCAGTATGATCTCTAGCATTCAGCACCAATATTTCACCTAGCTCTGTTTTCTCTTTTTCCTATAAAAATCATCAATGAGAAGGTCTATTAGTCAGTCATTTACATGTGAACATGAATGTGAATCCAATTCTTCCTTGGTATTTTGAGCCATATTTTAAATTATGGAATAAAAGCTTATTCTTTGTGAAATTATGTTCAGGCATAAGAACAACCAAGAAAGACATTTTAAGGAAGGAGTACATTTAAGTATTCCTGATTACACACAAGTAGGTGGTCTACATGAAAAATAACCTCGGTTTCAAGAAATTATTGTAAAATGGTAGTAATCTGTTTTACAAAATCATGTATAGTACTATAAATTGAAGTGATTACATATATTATATACAATAATTAGATACTTGCTCTATTTTCTTTAAAAAATTAATAACCAAATCGTTTAAGCAATTTGCATGTTTATAGTTTTTTTAATAATAATATTTTATCTATAAATAGCATGAGTACAACTGATATTAACTTACCACAGCAAGGAACTTTACAGCATAAAAATATAATCCATAATGAAAAGCAAATAAGCTTCCTAACATTAAACTAAGAACAACAAAAAATAAGGGGATATCAACTATAGCTTGTCCAATCCAATACGCAGATGGCAAAAGACCTGAAAGTTTAAGTTGTGTATAAGCTTTGATCTAAAAAAAAAAGGAAAAAAAATTTTGATTAAAATTTTAGGTATTTATATACAAATAAAAAACTAGCAAATTATTGTAGATTTTTTTTTTCAATGTGTTTGCTGTTTTTAATTACAGTGCACTAAATGTTAGTTTTACTATTTTTGACATGCCTATACATTTATAACTTATATCAGCTAAACAAAAAAGGTCACATTCCAGGCCTATAGGAAATAAAAATCCTCCTTATATTAATATAACTTCCCTGATGGGCTCATTATTTCCAAGATGTAACAATTTCAACCAAATTTTTAAGAATCAGAGTACAACAGCAATATAAGTGAACAGAATAACTGATGGAACATAAGCAACAAGGCAAAAAACCTGTAAAGCAGAAATGTGTATGTGTAAGAAACATAAAACTAAAATAAAGTGAAAGGTGTCATGAGTGTTACAGCTATCCAAACAGTGAATAGCCAAAATATTGCTGCTTTTTTGAAAATCTGTGAAACTAGATGGAAAGATATATTTAACAGAAAAAAAGATTCTCACTTTTAAAAATTAAACTTTCATGAAAATAGTAATAAATTGCTCAGTACCCTCTGGATTTACATAGGGCTTTCATCTTAAGTGTGAAATTTTATACACAGATAATGCATTTGAAAGCCTTTAATGTACACAGGTGTAGTACATAAATAAAAGGTGTTACTTCTACCACAAATAGCATTTTCATGTATGTTAATAGTAAACTTAAATGATCATAGTTTTCCTACCTCATGCTCTCACAATTTAATTTGAAATTTTAAAACTCTTTCACAGATCCAAATACCTAACAATGTTATTCAGTTGATTTTTGTTACCTATAAAATATATATATACATATATTAATTACATATATAAAAAATTATATGAAAGAGTTGGTCATAGAGTGAGATAACGGATTAGTTAAGTAGAAGAGGGTAAATCAAAAAATGGGCAAGTTTTATCTTTAATGAATTATAGGAACATCAGACATAGTAAATTTGAATATAAGTATAAAAACATAATCCAAATCAAATACAATTATTTTCGATAATTCAAGCTTTTGTCATTCATACAGTGTGGTAGAAATATAAAATGGGACTTCAAATTATTGCAAATAATTTGGCAATTTCTTCTAAAATTAAACACAATACAATTCAACAATTACACTCTTTGGCATTTAACCAAGAGGAATTAAAACTTATGTTCACACAAAAATCTGTACGCCAATGTTCACAGCAATTTACAGTATCAAAACCGAAAACATTCCATATGTTCTTCGACGGGCAAATGGTTAAACAAACTGTGGTACATCTATACCATGGACTACTACTCAGCAATAAAAAGGAATTGTCTATTGATACATAAGAAATTGGATGAATTTCCAAGGAATTCTGCTTCATGAAAAAAGTCAATCCCAAAAGAAAACTCCAAAAATGGAGTTTATGGAGAAAATGTATAAATGTGACTCCATTTGTACATTTTCAAAGTATCAAAATTACAGAAATAGAGAAAAGATTAGTGGTTGATGGAGGTCACAGAGAGGAATGGCTATAAAACCCAATGGAAGGGATCTTTTGGTGATGGAAATGTTCTGTATCTTGACTGTATCAATGCCAATATTCTCGGGATATTTTATTATAATTTTATAAGATGTTATCATTGTGATAAAATTGGTAAAGAAGACACAGGATCTATCATTTCTTATAACTGAGTATGGATCCACAATTATCTCAAAACAAAAACTTTAATTATTATAAAAGGCCAGGCGTGGTGGCTCACGCCTGTAATGCTAAAGCAGAAGGGTCACTTAAGCCCAGGACTTTGAGGTTGCAGCGAGCTATGATGATGCCACTGCACTTCTGGGGTGACGGAGCCAGATCCTGTCTCAAAAAAGTTTAATAAAAAACACTGAAGGCCAGGCACAGTGGCTTATCTCATGCCTGTAATCCTAGCACTTTTGGAGGCCTAGGTGGGAGGAGTGCTTGAGGTGAGGGAGTTGGAGACCAGCCTGAACAAGAGCGAGACCCCGTATCTACAAAAAATATAATAATTAGCCAGGCATGGTGTGCACCTATAGTCCCAGCTACTCAGACGGCTGAGGCAGAAGAATCTCTTGAGCCCAGGAGTTTGAGGTTGCAGTGAGCTATGATGACACCACTGCACTCTAGCTGGGGTGACAGAGAGAGAGCCTGTCTCAGAAAAAACAAAAAAAAACAAAGAAACAAAACAAACACTGAAGGTGAAACAAAAAAGAAAAAACATAAATGTCCAGTAAGTTTTATCTTTGAGTAGTGGGGGGATTGTAAATTTTTATTTTCTCTATACTTTTCTATATTTTCTAAATCACTACAAAAAAATGAATATTATTTAAAAATACTGAGACTCATGTGTTACTTTTATACTAAACACATTTATTTACAATAAAATTTTTGTTAAAATTTATTAGAATTTATTTTTATTAAAATGTATTAAATATAATGAAGCTCTTTAGTCAGCACACTCTGTAAACTAATTTAGACAAACTTGTTTCCACTGAATTAAGATCATCCATGGAGAGGATAAGAATTTTGATTAGGGGAGTTAAGATATAATCTCAACAGAGTGGAAAAGTATTAGGCTTTGAACAGCCAAAAGACTGTACAAGCTCACTATGGGCCTGTAGGACAATAAAAAGATAGGTTCAGAAAAGAAAGTGAAAGAATACCAAAGAACCTCTCTATATTAATACTTAGCAATTTTTCCAAGGCCCTACTGATAATAATCATTTTTTACCTATATTTCGTTTTCAGCTACCAATGGTGTCTTAACCATTCAATACACTCTATTAAAGGTTAAATGGGAGAGGCAGGTTAGTGTGCCAGTTAAGAATATATTAATAAAGATTAGTAAGTTCCTACATCCACCATTTAAACAAGATGAGTCAACCTGGACAAGTTATATGAACACAGGAACACTCCCACATTCAATTTCCTGATTTATAAAGTGGGTAATACAAAACTTACCTCATAATGTTGTAAGGATTAGAGGATTTTTTTTAAAGCATGTACCAAGTCTCAAGAAATAAATAGTAGTTATCAATATTTTTATAATAAAGTATAATAAATGTATTTATTCTCCATTTACTTATTCCTAAAATAATTTTACTAAGACTTGCAATCATGCAAATAGGTTATTTTCTATATGACATTTATTATTAGCAAACCATACCTGTAATTTTTTTTAACTGAGTCATTACCTTATGATTCTCTGCATTTTCCATGGCAAAGTAAGGTGGCATTGCAGTAACAATGATTCCAAGCAAAGCTGTTTGAAAATATAGCTCAATTTTAAAAACTATGTCAGTAATTTCCTGAAAAACAACCACAGAATAAAAAATGGAACTGAGTATCATTTTATAACATCTTAGTACATCCTAAAAGAATATCAAAACTTCAGAAAGAACACATTAGAATGTCTATCCTAGGTACAATTTATGAAAGAATGGGTGGAAAAATAACAGATTATAGTAGATTACACTACCAACTCTGCCACTTATTAAACAGCTATTTGATTCTGAGCAAATCATTGTACTTCCATTTTCTTATCTACAACACAGAATAACCTGGCATATAAATTAAGCTACTCCATTTAATAAAAAATAATAATATATCTGAAAAGCAATTAGCATGTCTACCAATGAGCCTATGCAATGATAATATCTGAGAATGATCTTTGTTGCTCTTCCTTGGTTACATGGACTACAGGCCAGCTGGAATCATGGGGCCCTCCTTTTCTCCATTGTGAATAGCTGTATCCAAACCCAGCTTCCTATGGATCCAGGAATGTCTCCCAAGCAGTGAAGACTTTAAATCCCACAGGTCCCAATGTCCCTAGCTGCCCCAAGGGTCCAGGTGCAGCTACTATCTTTCCCAGACAACCAGTAAACAGCTGGCAGCCCAACTGCAGATTACCCAGGACCAAGGGTACTGTATTATCCTCCACGCTCAACAAAGCTATTTTCCTGCTCTTATTCTGTAAGAAGATATACTCATGGAGCAGGGAAGGTACTCTGCACTAGAACAGAACTCATACTGTGCCTAGCAGACATCCTGGCCCTGGCACACCCCTCCATGGGATGATGTAGAAATGGAGTGCATCACTATCTTGTTGATCCTAGCATTCCGAGTTTTCCTATTTAGCAGTAAGGTCAGTTCCTTAATTCATGCCATATGACATTGTAGAATTTGTCCCAAACATAGGTTGACAGGGGAAGGCCCAGAGAGAACCCACAAATACGTAAACTAAATAGTACAAGAAGTAGAGATTAATGAGACTACAATTGGATCCAATAACACAGAAACTGATGAAAAAAGAATGTGGAACATTAATATGACTATATCTATGAATAGTTAACTTTAAAAAGTTCCATTTCTTCCCTCCAGTTTCAAAAAATAGTGTGTTTATATGCCAGTGTTTGATGGGTAATGTTAAGTTGTAAAATCTTTTGTAGTAGTAATAGATACAAACATACGTAGTAACATCATAAAAAACACGTATAGGAATTATACATTTTGAACTGTGGTTACTTCCATGAAGGAGAGAAGAAAACAAGATTAGGGAGGGGTAACATGGGATTTCAACATTACCTTCAAAGTTAAGAAAAACAAGTATTAGGAGATATTAACATTTGAAACATTTGGATAATAGACACATGGCTGTTAATTTTCTATACGTTTGAATATTTCACAATTTAAAAAAAATCACAAGAAATGATCAACAACTTAAATGATTTCAATATCACCTATGCACTGGTGACTCACAAATATTTCCTGTCCAGAAATCTCTCCAACTTAATATATCCAAAATGCTCACTAAATGTTTATCAGGAAAATGCCGCAAGGATAACCCATTCAGTACATTCAAAACTGCATTCCATTCTATCAAAACAAAAATCTCTCTTCTGCCTCTATTCTCAAAACTGGTGAAATAACTACTATGTACTGTATTCCCTAAAACTGTAAGAAATACTAGAATCTTTCCTTCTCCTCAACTCACAAATGCAACAGTGATCGACGTATGCCACTTATTTTTTACATGTCTCCGTCACTACTGCTACTGTCGTTTCCATTAACTCAGACACTCATCATCTCTTCTCATATGAACTATTTATTAAAAGAATTTTTAAAACAAAAAAAATACAAGATTCTCTTATTCGATTTCTTCACTTTTCTTTCCTCTCTTACAACCCAATTCCACCCATCTGCATCCCAGGAAGCTGGAGCAGTCCAAATCCACAAGGACAGAAATGCCTATGTTCAAGACCCTTCTAGACCTTGCCCTCTCTATCTTCTCATCTCACTGCTCATCTGTATCCTTTGTTATATCCTGTATTAATAAGCCAGTAAATGTAAGCAAAATGTTTCCCTGAGTTCTGTGAGCCATTCTAGCAAATTAAACTCAAGGAGCCAGTCATGGGGACTCCTGATTAATAGCGAGCTGATCAGAAGCACAGATTACAAATTGGGGTTTAAGATTAGCATTTAAAGAAGGAGGCAGTCTGTGGGACTGAGACTTTAAACTGTGGGATCTGACACTATCTCCAGGTAGATACTGTCAGGAGTGAACTGAATTATAGGGCACACAGCTGGTGTCTGCTGGAGAATTGCTTGGTGAATGGGGAAAAAACCCCACACATCTGGTGTCTGAAGTGTTGAGTAAAGTGTGAGAGTAGGAAAAACCAAGGTTTTTCCTATATCAAATATTATCCCTATTACAGTATAGCACTTTTCACACTATATTATCAGTGCTTGCTCATTTGTCTATTTCTTCCTCTATTCAGTAAGCTTCTTAGTCCCTTTTTCACTGGTATATCCCAAACATTAGCAAAGTGCCTAGCTACTGTAAGCATTCAATAAGTGTAATAAGAGTGTTTGAATAAATTAATGAATTTTAACAGAAATGGTGATTACTGAAAATCATATAATAAATACATCATCTTTGAATGTGTAGTACCGTGTTTCCCCGAAAATAAGACCTACCCATAAAATAAGCCCTAGCAGGATTTCTAAGCATTTGCACAATATAAGCCCTACCCCGAAAATAAGACCTAGTGATGGGTGTGGCTACGCAGCGTATCTGCACAACCCATGCATTTCGTCACGGAGCAGTAAAGACAATGAGCATCTGCCCCATGACAGCTACTATCCCAGAGGTGACCAGAAAGGTGCGGGCAACCCCACCAACAAGGTTGGCTCCCCCTGTTAGGTCCCGACCATCCTGTGCGTGCTGCAAGCTGAGGCTTTGAGGGGAAAATAACACATGCCCTGAAAATAAGCCCTAAGGTGTCTTCTTGAGGAAAAATAAATATAAGACTCTGTCTTATTTTCGGGGAAACAAGATAGCAAAGTACCTTTATAAACAGTTGATTAAAAATATGGTAAGTATAGTGATCAATACAGAAATTTATGGTTTTATAAAAGGTAAAGAAATAGGGAAAAAAGAAACTACTATTTTAAATACTCTGGAAAAGCAAAAATGTATAAATATAAAGGGCTTGGCAGAATGAGTTAAGGATTCAACATGATAGAAAAAAGAATGGTAAACATAAAGGAAAAATAGAAGTCTCAGTAAATAAAATTCATAGGAATTGATGTGTAATGTTTAAATAAATTAATATTTTAGTTTGAAGAAAAGAATTGTGACTACATACACATGAAAACACTTTAAAAAAGTATAAGACATGCTAGGACAACTGAATATCCATATGCAAAAGAATGAAGTTGGATTCCTTCCTTACACTATACACTAAAATTAACTGGAATTGTATCATAGGCCCAAATATAAGTGCTATAACTAGAAAACTGAGACAAAAACATAGAAGTAAGCCTTTTTGACTTCAGGTTAGGTAAAGATTTCTGAACTATGACACCAAAAGCATAAGCAATAAAACAAAAAATTTACATAAATTATACTTCATAAAAGTTGAAAATCTATACTTCAAAGGACACTATCAAAAAAGTGAAATGATATCACCTGATTGGAAGAAAATAACTTGCAAATCATATATCTGATAAAGGGCTTCTACCTAGAATATGTAAAGAACTTCTAATCATAAAAAGACAAATAACCAAATTAAAAATTGGGCAAAGGGCAAGAATACACATTTCTCAAGATATAAACATATGAAAAGATTCTAAACATCATCATCCATTAGGGAAATGCAAATAAAAATAAAAATGAGATACATCTTCAGACCCACTACTGGTGGGAATGGAAAATGATGCAGCTACTTTGGAAAATAGTTTGGCTGTTCCTCAAAATGTTAAACGTAGAGTTACCATATGATTCAGTAATTCCACTCCTAGATATATACCCATAAGAAATAAAAACCTATGCTCATACAAAAACCTGCACTTGAATGTTCACAGCATTATTCATAATAGCCGAAAAGTGAAAATAATCCAAATGTCCATTAACTGATAAATGGATAAGTAGAATATGGTATTCCAAATACACATTCCATACATTCCACACAATGGAATATTATTTGGTAGTAAAAAGAAATGAAGTACTGATAACATGTTACAATGTGCATGAATTTTCAAAACAGTATGTTAAGTACAAAAAGGCAGACCAAAAAGACCACATTTATATAAAATGTCTAGAATAAGTAAATCTATAGAGTCATAAAGTGGATTAGTGGTTGCCTAAGGTTGGGAGTGGGAACGGAGGGGGGAAATGAGGAGTGATTATGAATAAGTACAAGGGTTTTGGGGAGGGTGATATGTCTAGAACTGGTTGTGGTGATAGTTGTACAACACTATGAACATAACAGACAATGAAGTACACACTTTAAATGTGTCAATTAGATGGTGTGTAAATTATATTTCGATAAAGCAATTTAAAAAAGTATGACAATAGAAAAAGCAGTTACAGATATTTGTCCATTTATTTTTTAGCATATGAAAAACAATGGGTTAAGAGAAAAATTGTTGAATACTTTTCTGTAGATTCAAGTTGATTTTTCGTATTTACAATCCAACAGTCCTACTAAGAGTTAAAATGGTTGTCTGGGTGACTTATCAAGGTTCTTTCAGGACCCTAATACCTAGATTTCAGATAAACAATATTTACTGTAAAATTATCTTAATTCTTCTTCTATGATTACTATAAAAATACTTATGCTCTATAAAAATGTATGTACCAAAAAAAGAACCTCCTCAATTCTGAAGCAAACTAATACTGGGGAATCCTAAACACCTTGATGTAAATTATCCCCCACTCAAGTTTTAAGAAGACT
The DNA here is from genome assembly GCA_008086735.1 of Cheirogaleus medius. NCBI lineage: Eukaryota > Metazoa > Chordata > Mammalia > Primates > Cheirogaleidae > Cheirogaleus > Cheirogaleus medius. Next base: position 6,530,100 of record VBSM01003215.1, on the reverse strand, counting down.
AGGAGACCTCACAAGATGAATCTCCACAGATTTTGTTTACTATTGATTGGCTTTTAATAGTTACTATTATATCTATGATATGCATAAGAAGTTTTATCTATATCTACATTTACTTACTTGAAAGAATGGGGTACTCCAGATCTGGATGGTTTCAGTCACATTTAAATGATAAAGATAGTAGTTACTAATAATATTCATCAATACAGGTAAAGAATAAACCATAGTACTGTTGAAAACTGCTGTAAAAACATAGTCCTATAATAAAAAAAGGAGATTTATTACATACTATATATAAATATACATAGATATATTATTGCAATTTACCAAGCTTTCCTCACCAATTAGGTTAATTCTCATTAACTGTACCAAAAAGCTGCTTTACAAATCATAGAAATAATATTCAATGACAGATAAAGACAATCTGGTTAGGAATGTGCACATATTTTGATATTTTAAACAAGTATATAATATAAAAATTAAATTCCCTGTAGCTTTCTATAATATATTGGGCATCCATCAAGACATAAAATATATCATAAATAAACAAGCTAGCTATTTCCACAAGTAAAATCTAATTTCTAACTAATGAGGTCAAATCAGCAAATGATTAATTTTAGAACAAATATTTTAATTTTTTATAACTTTAACTTTCAAATGGGTGTTCATTCACATACATCAGTCTTACCTTTTCTAATTGCATCACATTCAAAGCCGCACTATGGGGAGCAGCAGATACATAGTCACTGTCATTAAACATTGTCACCATTATGTTCCGGTTTGTGAAAAAGCTAATAAGATCACTGATATCTGAGTCTGGTGTTAGAAAATAAGCAAATAATAAACAATTAGTTTAAATAAGAAACAAACATAGATTTTTAATAACACTGGGAAGATCACTTTATTTTTAGAGAAGTATCTTGTTTTCATTAGCTAAGACGTGATTAAAAACATTGGCTCTTCATTAGCTAAGACGTGATTAAAAACATTGGCTCTGGAGCCAGTCAGCCTGGTTTCATATTCAAGTTGCACCATTTACACAATTTGCCCTTCAAGCAAGTTACCTAGATGCTCTAGACCTCAGTTTCCTCTTTTGTAAAATGGCGAAAATAAGTAGATCTTTCTCACAGAGTGGTCATGAGAATTAAATGAGTATATACATAGGGTTTAGGACAGAACCTGGCACATAGCAATTGTGCAAATTTTAGCTGCTGCTGCTGCTACAACTATTTATTCACATTGAAAACTAACCTATAATATATGAAATTCAGTTAAATAGTGAGAATAAAAATCTATATGACAATTTTAGATAACAAGATAATCTGCTGAGCTCAGAAGGGTATAGGACAAGGTGTGGTAACATCACTCCCTAGATGTTACTACTTCTGATCTCTTATCTCTAGCTTCCAAGAGTGGCTGTGTATTTTGAGAAGAGAGCTACATTATAACTGAAAGAATCATATCCCCTGTTATATCTCTGCAAGAAGGGTAAGATACTACCCAATGTATATGTACACACAGAGGCCAGTGATTCCTAAAGGAAAAGTGGTTTTATTATGGACCAGCAACAAAGCTAGGAAATATGGAATACATAAGCAAGCAACTCTAAGAATATAAAAGCATAATGAAAGAGACAAACTTTGAAAATACTAGAATTTCTGCAGTTCAGTGAGAATGAACTCAAAGCAGAAAGATTTGAGATACATGTACAATTCCTCCAGAAACATAAAAAAAGTCACAATTATCACAGTGTAAGGTTTCACGCAGTATTACATTTTAGCAACATAAAATGTATATTAAAACCAAAAACAAGAATTCTAGGCCGGGCGCGGTGGCTCACGCCTGTAATCCTAGCACTCTGGGA
>VBSM01003215.1:6459849-6528139 GCA_008086735.1 Cheirogaleus medius | reverse complement strand
CATAGCTCACTGCAACCTCAAACTCTTGGCCTCAAGCCATCCTCCCACCTCGGCTTCCAAAAGTGCTATGATTACAGGTATAACCCACCACACCTGGCCTAGAATATTACTATTATGCAACCACTGATTAGTTTATGAATCTAGGACCTGGTCACCAGTGGGTGATAACATCCCCAACTGAGAGACAACTATAAATTATGTACTCATTCATAGAAGTACCCAGTATCACATTTAAAGCAGTCTTTTTCTTGCAAGAAAAAAAAATTTAATGTGAATCTGAATCTGATCAAACCTTTAGATCTAGCCACTGGTTTATAGGAAATAGAGGGGGAGAGAAGGAAGCATGTTAAACGTCACCACCAGGATGCAATAAGTAAAATACCGATGCGGGAAACTTCTACAGGACCAACAACTCTTGCAACAGAAAAACTAGAAAAAAAGTCTTAAGAAACATATCAATTGATTGTAATATGTATAATTATCTGGATACTGATTCAAACAACAAACGTAACACAATTATAAGACAATTTGGAGAATGTGAACATTGATTGGATATTTGGTAATATTAAGAAGTTACTATGATATGTGTGATTATTATTTTAAGGTATGATTGTCTTGTGGGAATTTTGTAAGGAGTTCTGATCTTTTAAATGTATATACTAAAGTATTTATTTTAGAGATTAAAAACAGTGATTGGGCTAGGTATTTCTATAAAAAAAAAAAGAATTCTAAATGAAAGAAAAAAATGAAAAACATAACGTTTTCTATTCAAGAGTAATTTTCTATCACTAAAGGCATCTTCTCCCGAAAGAATATACCAATGAATATTCTATATGTACCATATTGTACATATATATGTAATAATATACTAAGCACCAGATTTTAATAGTGAATTTAATAGTAATTTATAATTATTCCTAACACCATGCTTGTTATTTCAACACTAGGCAAAGCACTTCAGCTAATAGTGAATCAAAAAGGAAAAATACTAGAATATAGGTGAAGTGTTAGGAAATGTTAAACTCCAAAGAATTTGTGATCATAGAAAAGGTTATATAAAATGCAACTTTCTAATGTATTTCAGCAAGATTAAGTAAATTAAACTAAATCTTTGGTTTTGTTGTAAATTTGCCAGAGTTAGCTAATCTTGATTTTGTCTTCAAGAACCTTAGGACTAAAAGTTATCTATAAAGATGGGGAATGTTGTAGGAACAACTGATCATATACAAATAAAATTTCATACTAGGTTTTAATACCTTGAAAGTCAGAATCCTATGTCAGTTTTTTTATTTTTGAGCTTTGGTCAAGTGTATTTGTTTTAAAAAATGTTTTTCCATATTTGAAAATTATGTAAGAATACCAATAGCATATCCAAAAATATCCATTACATATCTAATGTACTCAATTATAGATATTTATATCTAAGGCTTATTTTTCTTAGTTTGAATTAATTCTTCAGATTGTCTTTGAAGGATTAAACATTTCTATGTAGATATATAACTGCATAAATATTATATACTGTAACTCTTCTAAAAAGGATTTTTCAACTTAAGTATATTTCACTCATGAGCTTTGAGATAAAACATGCTAAGAATAATGTCACTACTATTAAAAAAAGGAATTTTATGATTATACACGGTATAAATTAGGATATTTAAAACTTTCATTTATACTTACAACAAAATTTCATTTCTGTAATATATTCTTCAGCATCAATAAATATTTAACTTAATTTAGATTTCATACAAACCATGCCTTTACCTTAAATATATTTCTAAAATCCAAATCTCTGACCTTTATCTACCCTTCAACCCCATACTCCACCCAACACTCATTCACAGACCTTCACACACTCTCACCAGTAGAATTTTGAAGAAGTAGACTTGTTTTGTATTTATGAGGTTTATCTTCAGGTTTTAGGAAATACAAGTCTGGAACAAGTTTGATGGGAACCACAGCATTTTTAAAAGAGTGATGCACCAAAAACATAAAAATCTGAACCGCAAAAAAAATTAAAAGCAGAAGCAACCTGAAAAGAAAAAAAAAAGTTCAAGGTACATTAATATGTAAATCTATTAAAAAATCTTCCTTTACATTGGTATAGATTTAAACCCCATCAAAAGATAATCCTTGAAAAAACCAACAAAAAAAGAAAAAAAAAATAGAAATTCTACTCCCTGAAATGATCTCATGACAATACTGGAGAAAAAGCCAATATTTTAAGACAAAATTAAAAGTTATAAAAGTATATTTTAGATTAAAGCCACTCTTAAAGTTTCACAGGGCATATAAACATGTGGATATAATGGTTAAAGAACCAGACATTATGTCATAAGTATTTGTCTCTATACTCCTGAAGGAAATATTTCCTGCCCTGCCTCTATTCTAACCATTTACTTTTCATACGCTAAAAAACATATTTTAGATATAAGGTAAGATATAGAAATACAGTAAAACTTTTAATAATTGTTATCTTTGAAATTTCATCCTAATCACAATTTAATCACTTTCTAACTGCCATGTCTCCTCTAAGGAGGCAAAGCAAGTCTACTACAATGCCCTTCAATCCAAAAGACAGCTACTTATCTGACAAAATATCTCTACGTTATATGTAATAAGTGTCACAACAAGTCACTGGAGAGCTTAGATCATCACACTTTATTTAGCAATTTATAATTTTTCAGATACCCCATAATTTTTTTTAAATAATTCTTAAATTGTTACAACAAGTATACGTAAGTCAGCATTTCCAAAAGCATAATGCATTGAAATCCAGTTCCATAATAAGTTAATAAGTATTTTAGGTTTAAAAAAATCATGATTAAATAATATTTGTAAACTCTAGGTTAAAAAAAGCTGAAAAAATTTCTGTACAATCTCTCATGTTTTTATATGCTTTCCTTAATATAGGGAATATAATGTGTAACATTTCCCAAATGTACTTGATCACAGAACACTTTTTGTTATGGACTGAATGTTTGTACTCTTCCAAATTTGTATGTTAAAGCTCTAATCCCCAATATCTGGAGTATTTAGAGATAAGATCTGTGGAAGACAATTTATATTTAGATAAGGTTATCTTATCTAAATATCTTATAGTGGGCCCCTCATAATGAGATTAGTGCCTTTACAAAAAGACAATGCAGAGAATGCAGACAAGTGCACACAAAAAGGTCATGTGAACACACAGTAAGATGGTGGCCTTCTACAAACCAAGAAGAGAGCCTTCACCATGCTGGTACTCTGATCTCAGACCTTAGGCCAGCAGAACTGTGAGAAAAATAAATTTCCGCTGTTTAAGCCATCCAGTCTATGGTATTTCGTTATGGCACTCCAAGCTGACTAGTATACTTTGTTTTTAAGGGAGTATTTTATGAGAGTAATGTTCAATTAAATAAAGCTAAACATGCTGATTTAAATAAACATTTTTTTCAGTAATGTTTACACAGGAATAAATCAGATATTTAATTGGCATTTGTTTGATAACATAAATTTGGTCAAAAGAGTAAATAAATTTAGCATATTTTCAAATATATAACAATATTCTTATTCTTAAGTTTTATTCCTACTACTACTATTTTGGATCTAACAAGATAGGTGTATGGTACGTGAAAGTAGTTAATGTTATTTCCAAATAATTCAATGCCTACCACCCTAGGGAAACCTTACTGAGAGGGACTGAAGCTAACTTAAGAAGATGTCATTCTTATCCCAGATCTACTAGCTATTAATATATAGCCTTCTAATTTCAGTTTCTTCATCTGATAAATAAGGATAAAATTTACTTTTCCTGCTATTTACAAAAAGTGGTTTATAAACATTAATAGATGCAAAAATACTGAAAAAATATAAATGCAAAATAAAATTTAAGATACAATGACTAATTAAAAAATTATATAATTAGAGAATATCATTTATCACTTCCTCATTTTGTAGATGAGAAAATAAATGCTAGTTTAAAAGAGCAATGCTATAAGGGATGAGATTACCATATGCATAATTTTTTTCTCTGACACTGAAATTATAATTGTAATCTTTCAAAACAACATATATTATTTACTTATGTCCACATTTTAAAAATTAAGATGATAAATCCAATTTGTATCCTTAAAAAATTCGTCAGGCAGAAGACTGATGAATATACTTACACTGATCTCACCGATTTACTGTCACGTTTCAAAGTAAGTAAATGAAACTTTGCTATTGTATACATCTGCTGTTTCCAAAGGCTCATGGTGCTCACTAGAGAAGCCTGGGTTTCAGAAAGAATAAGTAAGCTCTGTTCCATTTCATCAGAAGATTTTGAATCCATTTCTTCATCTGGTGGCTGCTGAGTAAATACACTATAATCTATTTGCCAAAACAAAGTAAAACAAAAAGAAAAATTTAGTATATTCCTTTAGAAAGATGAAAATCTTTCTGAAGCATGTAAATTTTAAAGAAGCACATGTTTTGGTTGTTATGCAGAGCAAATGAAACTCTGATATTTTGGCAGTATCTATTAAAGCTTAACATATACATAGCTTATGACCCAGGAAATCCCCATAGGTACTCCAACAAAGGTATATATATAGGGTTAACTTAAACACATACACAAGAATATTCTTAGAAGAGCCCTAGCCAGAATACTCATAAAACTGGAAAGAACCCAAATGTCTATAAACAGGTGAATGAATAGTTGTGAAATACACCTATAATAGTATAAAATAATAGAAATGAACAAACAACTGTGTAGCTACATGTAACAATATGGTTAAACCTCACAAACATAATATTGAGTAAAAGAAGCCAGATGCAAAAGAGACATACTGCAAAACTCCTGTAGTTCAAAAATAACCTGATGCATGCACATATTTAAGATCTTATCTCCACAACTGTGTAACATTCAACTTTTATGTGAACTTTTCCTCTGTGACTACAACCTAGCATCATATTTTTAACAAAGACTTGACTTCTCTTTCATCTCCATGTCTGAGAGACTTCTCCTGGCTTTATTTGGTTTCTGTATTAAAATTTAGCTTCAATCTCAGTTTTCAGCCAAAATCTGCCCTTCAACTTCATTGGTAGACTGTGGAAGAGTTAAGAGCCAAGTGCCTATTTCAATATCATTTCCTGGCATTCCTGAAGCTGTGCAGGATCAATGGTAGTGTGATGATATAGATTATTAACATAACACTTAAAGGACATAGCAAACTTGGTAATGTGAATAAGATATGTTGTTAAAATTACTTTTAATATTTAATATACATTTTCAATTACAGTTAAACATTCTAAATATATTGAGAATAAAAATTTCTTTATGTATTTTATGTTGAAATTCTACCAATTAAAGTACAAATGTATATGTAATGATAAGAATAAAATGCTACACAATTGATGACTTCATTTTAAATTCAAAAACAAACATTCAGAACTTTAGATATAGAAAGACATTAACTATTAATGAAAACATTAAATAGAGTGTACTAGTTAGACAACTTTAGGAAGAACATTATAACTTTGGCCCAATATATATACTAGCACTCATAATATTAAACAAAACAAACTTTTGAAGGCTTTATTTCATTTTTAGTTATTTAATTCCATGAAGACTTTCAATAAAAAGTTTTATTTCAGATTCTTCCACAGTTTGTGGGGGTGAATTAAAAGCAGAATGCCAACTTCATCACTTCAAAATTTCAAAAGAAAGAAAAACCACAAAATCACATACAGCCACTTTTCAGATAAATCTTCTTTGATCCAGATATAACAACAGGAGAAAAATGAAGAGCCCCAAAACACAATGCTTCTCCATGGACCACATTTAAAAGTGAGGATCTGGTATCATAAATGTATACCATAGGAGAAATTTTAGAGTTGGCAATTCTGACAAATTACTGTTTCCATACAAGAAGGTCAATCTTTTTAAATTTGACTACCAAAACCATGAATAAGTAAAATTCTAGTAATAATTTTTTATAAAATTTCTGATTGAGTTTAGCATGACAGAAGTTTATTTCATGATGGAATAGTCAGCTTTACTCTTGACTTTGGTCTCACAATGACTTTAATCATCAGCCACTCAGCATTCTTTCAAAACATATATTCTCAGAACTTTGACTCTTAACAACTGTGAATTAACATCCCAGTTTCCTTCATGCTCCTTACCTACCATCACAATCATTCGGCTAACCTTCAACTATAAGAAAAGCTTCCTCAACTCACATTCTTACCTTAAACTACACAGATCCAACTTTGCTCCTTACCACACCATTGAAATTGCTCTTGTCAAGATCACCACTGTCTTCAACACTATCAAATCCCTGGGGTTTTTTTTTTGAGACAGTCTTGCATCTTGCTCTGTTCCCTAGGCTAGAGTGCTGTGGCATCAGGCTAGCTCACAGCAACCTCAAACTCCTGGGCTCAAGCAATCATGCCTCAGCCTCCCGAGTAGCTGGAACTACAGGCATGCACCACCATGCCCGGCTAATTTTTTTCTATATATTTTTAGCTGTCTAGCTAATTTCTTTCTATTTTTAGTAGAGACGGGGTTTCACTCTTGCTCAGGCTGGTCTTGAACTCCTCTGACCTTGAGCGATACTCCCGCCTTGGACTCACAGAGTGCTAGGATTACAGGCGTGAGGCACCACTCCCAGTCCCTCGCTGTCTTATATGGTACCAAAACTATCTTTTCTGTCCTCCTCTTATCCTTCACAGCAATCGACAAATAACTGACCGCTTCTTCTTTCCTGAAACACCATTTTTCTAGGCTTTTGCACTTCCATTCTTTTCTGAAAAAAGAATAAGCAATAATTGCTCCTTCTTGGTCATGCTTTTTTTGCTCCTTCTCCACCACTCACCCTCAGGGCTTGCCCCTCTACTTTTATCTACACTCTCTACCTAAGTGATTTCATCCAATTCCATAGCACCATTTATTGATGAGTAACTTCAAATTCATATTTTCAGCCCTAACATCTTCACTTAGCTCCAGATGTATCTCAAACAATATAGCCAAAATTCATGTCTGGATTCCTTATTTCCATAAACCTTTCACTTTCCCATTCTCAAGAAATGGCAATCCCATTCTTAGTTCTCGAGCTAAAAGCACAGGAATTATTCTTTTCTTTTCCTTTTTTATCCTTATCCCCTCTCCCACCTGCTTGATTTCCAATGAGTTTTATTTCTATATGTACACAGACGTGTTGTCTGATTATTAATAGTTCCAATTTATCAGTGAGTACATGTGGTGTTTGTTTTTCCATTTTTGTGATACTTCGCTTAGAAGAATGGTCTCCAGTTCCAGCCAGGTTAATACAAGAGGTATTAGTTCACCATTTTTTTAAGGCTGAGTAGTACTCCATGATATACATATACCACATTTCATTAATCCACTCATGTACTGATGGGTACTTGGGTTGTTTCCACATCTCTGCAGCTGTGAATTGTGCTATTATAATCATTTGGGTGCAGGTGTCTTTTTATATAAAATGTCCTTTTTTCCTCTGGGTAAATATTCCATAGTGGGATTGTTGGATCAAATGCTAGGTCTCCTTTTAGTTCTTTGAGGTATCTCCATACTACTTTCCACAGAGGCTGTACTAGTTTGTAGTCCACCAACAGTATCTAAGTGTTCCTATCTCTCCATATCCATGCCAGCATTTGTTGTTTTGGGATTTTTTGATAAAAGCCATTCTCATTGGAGTTAGGTGATATCTGTTTGTGGTTTTGATTTACACTTCCCTGATGATTAAAGATGTTGAGCATTTTTTCATGTTTATTTGGCCATCAGTCTATCTTCTTTTGAAAAGTTTCTGTTCATGTCTTTTGCCCACTTTTTAATGGGGTTGTTTGATTTTTTTCTTGCAGCTTTGCTTGATATCTTCGTAGATTTTGATTATCAGCCCTTTATCTAATGAATCATCTCAAGTCTTTGAAAAGATAAACAAAATCAACAGGCCTCTTGCTAGATTAACCAGATATAGAAATCAGAAATGAAAAATAAGATATTACAACTGATACCATGGAAATACAAAATATTTCTGAATACTATAAAAATCTCTATACACATAAACTTGAAAAATTCCTTGAATGATTTCACATGCTTCTATAATTATTTGTCTTATTCACCCTCCATCTGGTTTATTGCCTAAGATGTTTTGTTAGTTCTGTTTTTACCTGCTTGGTCGATTTCTGCTTCAACTTCTAGCTTTAAGAACACATCCTCCAAAGTTGTCATGGAAACACCATAAGAAATAACACCCAAATTTGAATGACTGTCTAGAGCAGAAAACAAACCTAAAAGAAAAAAATAAATTAATGCTGTATAGTTTAGTATACTATCATGAATTATTGTAAAATATCCTTTAAAAATAGGATATGGCCAAATTTACCCTGCTAGCACAGTGGTTCTTTGGTCTCAGGACACTTTAACATTCTCATAAACTGCTATGGATCTCAAGGGAATTTTGTTTACGGGAATATATTAGATATTTGTCATACTATAAATAATTAGAAATATTTGCAGTACTAGAAATTAAAACTGAGAATGTGGTCAGGCGCTGTGGCTCACACCTGAAATCCTAGAATTTGGGAGGCCGAGGTGGACGGATTATTTGAGCTCAGGAGTTCGAGATCAGCCTGAGCAAGAGCGAGACCCCATCTCTACTAAAAAAAATAGAAAGAAATTAGCTGGACAACTAAAAATATATAGAAAAAAATTAGCCGGGCATGGTGGCACATGCTTGTAGTCCCAGCTACTCGGGAGGTTGAGGAAGAAGGATTGCTTGAGCCCAGGAGTTTGAGGTTGCTGTGAGCTAGGCTAACGCAATGGCACTCGCTCTAGCCCGGGCAACAAAGTGAGACTCAGTCTCAAAAAAAAAACAAAAACAAAAAAAAAACTGAGAATGTTACTATATTAAAAAGTGAAAGAAAAATATATACTAGAAAATGCACAGAAATCATTTAAATATTCTTTTTAAGATAACAAAAATAAATCTATTGTGTTAACATAAATTTTTAAATATTTATTTTTTCAAACAAAAAAAGTAAGAAGAAGACATTGTTTAATTTTATATTTCTGCAAATCTCTAATGTCTAGACATCTTAACAGAGGACAGATGGGTTCTCGTATTTGTTCCTGCATTCAATCTGTTGTGATAGAACCTGTCATGCAATCTCTGGAAAACAGTATAATCATGAAAATCTGGGGGTCAAAAAGGCAAATTATATCCTGGTATTATTAAGAAAAAGTGCTGACTTCATGAACTCCACAAGAAGTCTTAGGGTCCATCCCCCAAGAGCTTCCAGAACACACTTTGAAATCCCCTAAAATATTGTGACAATTTATCAAAGAAATACGAAAGGCAACAAAGTATGGTGGTGAAAAACATGAGGTCTAGAACCAATCTAGCTGGGTTCAAAACTCAGCTCCACCACTTTCTACCTGTCACCTTGGGCAAGTTCCTTAAATTTTTCTATGCCTCAATTTCCTCATTTATAAAATAGAAGCAATAATAGTGTTAATCTCATGTATCTGTTGAAATATCAGGATAATGAAATAAACTAATAATTGCAAAAGGCACAGACCAGCATCTGGCACAACATAAGTACTATATAAATGTTATTTAAAATGGGAGATAGGCAGGTATAGGTAGACAGAATGACAGGCAGAGTGCATTAAGTTGGCACACGTACTTTAATCTACTTAATTGGTGATTTCTTTTTTTTTTTTTGAACGAAGCCAATTAAGCTACCATAGAAAATATTTTTTCTAATTATGAGATAAATGCTACAAAAATTCTATGCTACATACCTACATTAGTAATATCCTTTTGGCTATTAAGCAATTCGTAAATAGAAGAAGGAAACTTGAGTTTGAGTTCCTCATTAAAAAGTTAAACAATAATGCCTCAATTAAAACAATTCAAGGGTTTACCATATAATTTGTTATAAAATCAGAACATTAACTCTGGCCATCTGGGAGCATGGAAATACTACACAGTGTAGAGAAGTAAACTAAAAGAAAATCAAGAAAACCTATTCCCAATAAAAGATCCTGGTTCAAAACCCAACAAACTTAATGTAAGTAATACCTGAAAATTTATCCATGTCCTTGAAAGGCAAACTATATACAAGTTGTTGGTCATTCTGTTGTAATAAAGTAGCTCCTGGTATGTGTTGCTTTACCATTGAAGAAAGAGATTCTGTGGCACAATATTTATCTATGTACATGCTAAAGAATACCAAAAACCAATTTGTTAATGATTACTCAATAAGCAACCAAAAGTAAATCACGAAGGCTTTAAATTAAATTTAGCGCCATAAAATATGATCACAAAGTACACTATGGCAAACCTCAAAAATAACAACAGTAGATCAAGAGTATAATAAAGAATAAAGGCAATAAAGAATGAACAATGGGCCAGGCATGTTGGCTCATGCCATAATGCTAGTACTTTGGGAGGCTGAAGCAGGAGGACTGCTTGAGGCCAGCAGTGCAAGACCAGCCTGAGCAAAAGTGAGACCCCATTTTTACAAAAAATAGAAAAATCAGCTTGGCATGGTGGCATGTGCCTATAATCCCAGCTACTTGGGAGGCTGAGGCATGAGGATTGCTTGAGCCAGGAGTTCGAGGTTGCAGTGAGCTATGCTGATGCCACCGCACTCTACCCTGAGCGACAGAACAAGACTCTGTCTCAAAAAAAAAAAAAAAAAAAAGAAAATGAATGATACCTTAGGCGGTAGCCAATCCCCCATTTACTCTTGAGGAAAATTGAAGAACCAACACATTTCAACATTCCTTGTGATATGACAGCTTTCCTATCTGCAAATAGAGATTTACATTTCAATTTCTAAGTTAATAACAGCATTAATAATTGGCATTTATATTTTATGGATAATCATGAGAGACACCCATGTTATAATCTCATTAAGAGTCACCAACAACCTTATGATGATGGTGTCAGATTATCATCACCTATTTTTCAGATGCAAATACTGAGGTAGTAAGAAAATATATTGCTTACACGTTTCATATATCTATTATGTAACAAAGCTAGGACTGTATCCAAGCAGTCTGACTCTATTAAAAATTATGTGTTGACTTAAACTTGGATTCTTTATATGCGTGTATGTGTATAAAATTGTCCAGAAAAGAGTTAACACAGCAGGTCTGAGACTGCTATCTTTAGGCCTACTTACAAGGTTGGCCCTAGGCTGGTATCGGGGAACTTGGATTTGGGGAGGGTTCCCATTATTCCTTAAACAAATTAAGAGTGGCTCACAATGCCTAAACTATACAAACAATGTGATTTATGCTGAACACCTGCATTCCTTCTGGGAGTCTAGAATTTTGATATGTGCTAGACAGAGGTAACCTATGACAAGCACCTAATAAGAATCTTATACACTTAGTCTCTAATAACCTTCCGTGGTAGACACTTCACAGATGTTACAATTCAATGCTAAAGAAATCAAGGACATCCTGTGTAACTTCTCTGAGAGAGAACTCTTGGAAGCTTGTGAATGGTTTCCTCTAGATTTTGCCCCATGTATCTTTTCCCTTTGCTAATTTTGCTTTGTATCCTTTTGCTGTAATAAATCATAGCCATGAGTATGACTATATGCTGAGTTCTATGAGTTTTCCTAGGAAATCACTAAACTTAAGGGGGTCTTAGAAATACCCAACATAAAAATATCATTTTAAAAATTTTTAACTTTTTTGTTATGAATATACAACATTAGGAAACACAGTTTCTCCATTTATTCCTTAGGATTTAGCATCTCTATGTCCACCTTCCCTTTGACCTCAATTCTTCAAAAATAAGGCAAAAATCTCACCAGCAAGAATGTCAGCTTCATCCATGAAATGAGTACTGAACACCGTCACCCGATTGGCTTTTCTGTATTTTAAAAGATTCCAAACAATATGGCGAGAACAGGGGTCCATTCCAGCTGTTGGTTCATCTAGCAGTAGTAACTGTGTAAAAAGGGAAGGGGAAGGGCAGGGAATCCTCAGAAAACTAAAATCTGTAAAATATATGTGAACACTAAAAAGTTTCCCCATTTCAAGCTATTATTTTCAATCAGAAATATATTTGATCTGAGCTTTTCACTCATATTTAAGTTCACGTAAATTTTAAAAATTATGAGTTTGGCATGTGAATATTTTCCTAGGATTAATCCTAAAAGACTAACATCTGTAATATATAAGTATAATAACAACCAGATAATTAAAATAAAAAGGAAAACATATTGCTCGCATCCTTAGCAATTAAATTTATAGATGTAACAATTGCTTTTTAAAGATGTTCTATATTAATTCAAGGGAAACAACTTGTTCAAGACTATTTTTAATTTTAAAAACACAGTAGTAGGGGCTGGGAGGTAAATTAATTAACGTAAGGCCATAATCCAGAGTCACCCCCAAGCAGCAAGAGGGAATGTGGCCGGATAGTAGGGATCAATGAGTAATCATCCTAGCTGCATGTACGTACCTGGCAGCTTTCCTGCACTGTGCAAAGCAGTGCACAAATTGTTTCCCTGTTTTTACAGAGCAGACAACAGCACAAAACAAACACAAAGAAGCAGTACAGTGACAAATTGAACTATTTCTCTGATTTTGTTCTATTTTTAAACTTCTATTATGAACTTATTACAAATATTAAAAATAACTACAGAGAACAATACAATACTGTTAAAGACACCATTCAAATTTAACCAATGTTATTTTTAAAAATATTTCCTTCAGATCATTTTTAAAGACATAAAACATGGCAGACATAACTAAAGTCCATATCTTCCATTCCCCTCCTTAAAGGTAACCAATATCAGAGAGATGTTATATATCTTTCTGATTTCAGTTTTAAAATCTTGTTAATATGATAACATCCATGATAACATATAGTATTTTATGTATGTTTAAACTTTACATAATGTATTATATCTTTCTACAATCTGCTTTTTATTCAACATAATTTAAAATGATTTCATCTGTAAAACTAGTATTTATTTACCTTCGGATTCCCAAGAACAGCAATTCCTAAAGATAACTTTCTTTTTTGACCACCACTTAATTTGTTAGCTTGGTTATCTTTGATAGACTGCATGTCTAAATCTAGTAAAACCTTCTGCACCTGTAAAAGTAAAGTGTAAACAACGTTATTTTAAAAAATCATACCATTTATGTAATTATCAATATTACTTTTTAAGTATTTTAAGCATTTAAGTAGTATGTTTTAAGTACTTTTAATATCAAATTTAAAAATGTTCAATTAGTATGGAACTTAATATTGACATATATTTATATATAATTTTGAAAATAACAGATAACAAGATTCTTGAGGGAAAGGTCTGTTTTACTTTTGTGCCTTCCTGGGAAGGAATAAGAAGGGATCCTGGTGAATGTACGTGGTTGGAGGAAGACAGGAATAGTGAGGGATGGAGCAGGGCTGGGGGAAGAGAAAGGAAGGAAGAGATGAGAGAAGGGGAAGGGGAGGAGAGAGGTGAGTATCATCTAGATGAAACAAGAACTATTTTATGTGTGCTACAACATTTAGTCCAAATTCTAATTCTTTGTAATGACTTTGTGTTTACTGGCTCAGGACAGGTTTTATATTTAGATTTTCAAGCATATTTTTATTGTACAAGTTATTTCAAAAAGTTATTAATTTACAGGAAATAAAAGTAAAGATTTCTATATGGATAACATACTTCTTGTATTATATTGTTGGCTGGTATTCCTTTGATTGAAGCCAAAATTGACAAATTTTCTTCTACTGTCAAAACATCAAAGTGTATATCTAACTGTGGACAAATGCCAATCATTTTTCTTGCTTCAAACATTTCATCTATTTCTGAAACTCTGTGTCCATATATTGATGCAAACCCTAAAAGCAAAATATATACTTAAATATATATTAAGTACATTATTTTAAAATGTATATGTTTTAAAGTATCCTAATAACTTTTTCGGTTATAATAGACACATAAGGTAAGAATCAACATAAATTTAAAAGATATATCACATCCTCATTTTCATATTCATATTTCACTTATATTTTGATCTCATTTTCCTTCACTTTCAGGTCATATTACATAGTAGGAAGAACAAGAAACTTGGAAGCTTAACATTAAACATAAATATCCATTGGTGCATTATTTATACTTATATTCCAGTAACAATTCTCCAGACATAGTTTTATTCTAGCTAGCTGTGTGATCTTGGGCAAATTACTTAATCTCTTTGAATTCCAGCTTTTCTTTTATAAACTGAATACTAATATATCCCACTTAAGAACTGCTAGATCAGTGTGATAATGTATGGAGAACTATAACAAAAATCATGAATTCTTATAAAAATGAAAGAGATTACGACCACCAAAGAATGACACAATTAAGAACAAAATCAAACTAATTTTAAAAGTTAAACTATATTTAAAAGGTTGAAATGCAGATTCAATACAATTTAGCCCTTTTGGGCCAGGGGTGGTGGCTCATGCCTGTATTCCTAGTGCTCTGGGAGGCCGAGGCAGGAGGATCACTTGAGGTTAGGAGTTTGAGGTTGTTGTGAGCTAGGCTGACACCACAGCACTCTAGCCTGGGCGACAGAGCAAGACTCGGTCTCAAAACAGAAAAACAAAACAAAACAAAAAAGTTGGCCCTTTTGTAAAGTAAAATATTAATTGCACTGCCCTCCTATTTGATAATTGTGAAAATGTGGGGCAGCTACACTGAATCCTCATCTACGGAACAATCACATATCAGAACTATACTTTTGAGGTGCTGCTCTTAAAATTCTATTTTACGAGATGGTATGGACATTTATCATAAAGTTTTTTACTATTGCTGCACATTTAGAAATCTGTATTTATTTTCTCAACCTAAAATAGTCTATAGGTCTGGTTTAAATTTCAATTAAATTACTGATTTTTCTTTCCTTGTAAATGAAGAATAAACACACATGTATACAACATATATATGTATACACAAATACACACACACATAAAGATGTGGTAGAAACATGTACAAAATTAGGTCATTTTTACTCTATTAAACGTGATGGAATCATTTTTATTTTCTATTAAAAGTGTAGTCCAGAAAAAGAGAGAACACCTTTACAGATACAAAACGAGGTCTCAAGTCATTGACAAACATCATTTAGTGTACATTTAATGGATAAATAATCATATTATGAACTTTGGCTAATAACACTAACAAAATGAAGTAGGAGATTTTTTTTTTAAGTCAGAAAACTCACCATCAGAAGGTGGGCATAGTCCACAAAGAATATTCATCAATGTACTCTTTCCTGTTCCACTGTGGCCAAGTAATGCAGTAATCTGACCCTCATATATGTCAAATGACAAATCTAGTTCAGGAAAAAAGAAGACTTAAATGTGATTTTTATTTCTATTCAGATATTCAAGGCAATTCATAATACTTGTGCAATCTTGAAGGCAATAAATTTATAGACATATTTAAAGTTATCAGCATATTTGATAGCATGTTAAATAGCTTATTTATTAGGGTCAATGGTACGGATAGTATGAAAGTAAATAAAAATAAACTTCATTTGTTCAACACAGTAAGATTTAGGGGATACACAAAATATTTGGGAGTTTTCTGTATACTGACTTTTGAGAATTCCCAAGACAATTAAAATAAATAAAAATTTGTTCCCAAGGGTATTATTTACAGGCACTTTAAATATACTGGCAAAAAACTAGAAATTAACTAATAGTACCAGAATGGCCTGAAAGGTTCAGTTTAATGCAGAAATATCACTGGATGGATATATAAATGAATGAAGGAGAACAGGAGATGGGGGTCTGAAATGATGAAGGAGAAATGAGTTAGTCAAGACTCTAGGCTAAGAAGGCTAAAATATAAAACAAAACTGAAAAAGTCTCACATCCCAAGGCCTGTAATCCAAGTTAAAAGAAGGAAGGGAAATGGAAAGCAAAAATACATAGTATCTTAAAGGTACAGTGTTAAGAACTGAGGATGTAGCAAGAAAGCAAAGGGAAGACCATGAATATAATTATCTCAGAGAAGCAAAAAGTGAAAACTGCATACACAGACACACACATACGTAACTTGTGTCTCTGAACTTACATAACTTAATAAAGTATCCTTTTGAGGTATAATACTTACTTCACAGAAAATTAAAAGCAAAGTCGGGAGAAGGCAAGATGAGGCCAAAAACCAACAGAAAAGACAGACAACAGAAAGAGACCTATAGGAGATGCAGATATTGGCACCTTACAACTAAGCTTTTAAAATAACTATGCTATCATGTTCACAAGTGGACGCCGGCAAACAACTAGAAACTATAAAAATCCAAATGAAAAGACAAAAACTTGAACAGATATTAGGTCATTAAATACAAAATGTCCAATTTTGAATCAAAAGTTTAGTTTATTATATCTCAACAAGAAACAGTGCAATTAGTCAAAGTATGTGCCTAAACCATCGACACAGTTTTGCCATCTTAACGGTAGCTGGTTTATGCCAGCAGTGAAGAAGCCTGGAGAGCAAGTGGCAATGAAATCGTGAAAGGCGTTTTCCACAGCTTATTGAGAACTGAATTATTTTTCCTTGCATGAAGTGGTCCAAAGCCTGAAAGAAGTGGTAGTCACTTGTTGCAAGGTCTTGTGACTATGGTAGATGACAGAGAGTTTCCAAGTCCAGCTTCTGTAGTTTGAGCAGCACTGTTTTTTGCAACATGTGGTCCTGCAAGAGGATTGCACTGTCTCTACTGACCAGCTACTTAATCACAAGCATCCTCATCATTTCATCCAATCATTTCATCCAATTGGTTGTAGTAGACATCTGCTGTAATCGACTGACCAGGTTTCATGAAGCTGTAGTGGATAATATCAGAACTAGACCACCAAACAGACACCATTAGCTTTTTTAAATGAATATCCAATTTTGGACGTGTTTCGGCACTTCATCATTATCCAACCATTGTGCCAAACACTTGAGATTGTCAAAAAGAATCCATTTTTCATCACACGTAACAATACAGTGTAGAAATGGTTTGCCTTTATGTCATGACAGCAAAGAAAGGCAAGTTTCAAAAGTATTTCTCTTCTGATGCTTGTTTAATTCATGCAGTACCCATCTATCCAGCTTCTTTACCTTGCCAATTTGTTTCAAATGGTCCAATATTGTTGGAATAGTAACATTAAATAAACCTTGCTGCTAATTCACATGTAGGCTGAGATGGATTCGCTTCCACTATAGTTTTCAGCTCATCATTATCCACCTTGGTCTCAGGTCGCCCATGTGGCTGATTTTCAAGATTAAAATCACCAGAACAGAACTTCTCAAACCATCAACGTACTGTGCATTCAATAGCCACATCCTTCCCAAACACTTCATTGATATTTCTAGCTGTCTGCACTGCATTGGTTCCATGATGGAACTCATATTGAAAAATAACATGAATATTTTACTTATCCATGGTTCCACAAAAATTGCTCTTAAAAAACATCTGAAAGATAATCATAAGCCAAAACATGCATTTGAAAGAATGAGGATGTACTCTCACAATAAAAAAAAAAAGAAGTGTCCAAGTGAAATGTCAGAGATACCAACTGTCAGACTTAGAACTTAAGGAAATTGGACCTTTCATACTTAATGACCTAATAAATTAAGATTTCAAAAGACAGTTTAGCTTACTTATTAGACCCAACTAAAGAAAAATATTAGTGAATGATAAGAAAAGTCGGGGGAAAAAAATCTAGACAATAGCACAGAGGCAAAAGAATAAGCAATTTAGATTAGAGAATAAAAAATAAATTGGATAAAATGAAAAGTTGTCACATGTAGTAATAATAATCCCAAAGTAAGAGAAAATAGAAAATAAGACAGAAGCAATATTAGAAAAGAAATGGCTGAAGATTTTCTAAAACAGAAGAAAGACATCAAGTCACAGATTCAAGGAGCACTACACAACCAAAGCAGAATAAATGTAAAAACAAACAAAAAACTCCTGAAGTACATTGTAGTAAAATTGCAAAAAAAAAAAACAACTAAAAGCAAACAGAAAGATCTTTAAAAACAGTCATGGAAAAGGTTATAAGCAGTCCCAACAGCAGAGTAATAATAAAACTGACAGCTCTCTGCAGCCTAAACAATGGAAATAAGAAGACAACAGAATTATATTTTACAGCCCTGAAAGAAAGTAACTGCCAAGATTAAAATTATACATTCACACAAATACCCTTCAAAACTTCAAAACGAAAGGTGGAAAAAAGATATTTTTTTTTTAAAAAAAGAATGACCTGCATTAAAGAAAGTACTAAAAGATCTTCATGCAGAAGGAAAATTATCCTAGATGGAAGATCAGATGCAAAAAGTAATGAAGATAAATGAAATGTTAAGTATACTGGTAAATCTAAAGGAACTTTTAAAAACAATATTAGTTTTGGTTTAAAATACATGTAGGATTAAAATACATGAAAACAATAGTATTTGAGTTACAACAGGGATAAAAAGCAAGGTCCTAGCCTTCCTTATCTGGGGAATAGTAAAGCACTAATTTATAAGTCAATAATCAGTCAAAGATGTTTAACAAGTAATTATTATTATAAAAGACATGTATAACTAAGACATGTCTATAACTAAGACATGTATCACATGTATAACTAACTACTTTCTCCCTAAGTAAAGGGAGAAAGAACAATGGCATAATGAAAAATACTGAATTGCTTCTGGTTCAGCTAGCCTACTGGAGGATGAAAGATCATGTAGAACAGAGGCAAACAACCCCACCTACAGCCCACTACAGGAATTAGCGTTAACAGCCAACTATGTGAGGCCATACTAAACCACTGGCCAGTCCCAGATAATCCACAAGGTGATTTAAGAACTCTCCAGCCAAACCAGAGACTCCTTAGGCATAGTAAAATAGTGGTTGCCTTCACTCATTAAGCTTTAGGGTGATTTATAACACAGAAATCGGTAACTGATTCCATAACAAGAAGCTAGAAGAATCAGGACAAATTAAATCCCAAAAAAGTAGTAATACAGAATAACAAAAATAGTAATATATAAATCAGTAAAATGCAAAGCAAATTTTAATAGAGAAAATCAACAAAGCAAAAGGTTGATTCCTAAAAAAAAAAAAAAAAGGTAATGAAATTAATAAACACACTGCAAGATCTTTCAAAACAATTACAAATTACAACTAATTTTGGCAATTTAAATGAAATGGACAACTTCCTTGAAAATAAACAACTCACCAAAACAGATATTAGGGTGGAAATTGACAAGCTGATTCTAACATTTACATGGGACTATAAAGAGCCCAAAATAACCAAGTTACCAAAACTAACTATAAAACTGCAGTAGTTAAAACCATGTGGGACCAAGGATAAATAGACCAGTGGAAGAGAATAGAAACCAAAAGCTAAAAGATAACATACATAACCATTTAATTTTCTTAAACACTATTATTGAGGTATGGTTTACAATAAATTGTATATATGTAAGTAATTTAGTAAGTTTTAACATGTATATACAACTGTACAATCATCACCACTATCAAGTTAATGAACATAACCTTTCCAACAGAAAATTCTTGGTGCCCTTTTAAAACTTCTTCCTCCTGCCTCTTACCACCCACCTCTGCCCATCTCAAGGCAAGCACTAATCTGTTTTTTTTCACTATAGTTTTTCTATAATGTTATATAAAATTATACAGTATGTACTCTGTTGGGGTAGCTTAGAAATGTTGGGGTGACCTGGAGAGACTGCTGGTGTAGAAACCTCTGCAGACATGACACTCTATATAGCTGTGGCTGTTTTCCAAATTTTAAGGACATTCCAAGGACAAGGCGAACTGAAAACAGTTTCTCTCCTGGGGCGGAAAACTGCTCTAGGACTACAACCAGGAACATCCAATCTGCCGGAAAACTGGCCCGGCCATAATCCCAAGATTTATGTTCTTATTTATTTTAGGCTAGAAATAGATTTGCTGAGGTTAATGTGCACCTGGATATCTTACTCAGTGATCTTTAAAGCCTACCTGAATGATGTATACCTGGTTATTGTAATCGTTCTAGAAATCTTTAGAACTTGTTTGCATGTGGGATTTCTATAGAACATTGTTTGCTTGTATGATTTAGGATGATCTTTTGTTCTTAAATAAATACGAGTAAGAAATTACTCTCAGGACTCTTGGTTTGGAAAGCCTTGAGTCCCCTGACCCTACTCTTTCTCCTCTATTGTCTCGTTTTTTATTCCTGCACGGCACCCTGTCTTCAGCCGTGTCAGCTGGAGAATCTCCTGACAGTACTCTTTATGTCTGGCATCTTTTACTTAAAATAATTTGAGATTCATCCATGCTGTAGCATGTATTAATAGTCCATTCCTTTTTATTGCTGAATAGCATTCCATCATATGGCTATACCATTTGGTTTATCTATTCATCTGCAGATAAACATTTGAGTTGTTTCCAGTTTTGGTTATTACAAATAAATTTGCAATGAACGTTTATGTAGAAGTATTTGTACAGACTTATGCTTTCATTTCTCTTGGCTAAATACCTAGAAGTGAAATGGCTAGATCACATAGCAGGTATATGTTTAACTTTTTGACAAACTGCCAAGCTATTTTCCAAAGTAGTTGTACCATTTTACATTCCCTCCAGCAGCGTTTGAGAGTTCTCATTCTTCTACATCCTCACCAATATATGGTATGATCAGTCTTCTTAATTTCAATCATTTTAATAAGCAGTGATATCTGATTATAGTCTTAATTTGCATGGCCCTATTGAATAATGATGTTGGACATCATCTCATCTGCTTATTCACTATCCTTTTTCCTTCTTTGGCAAAAAGTATGTTCAAATATTCTGTCCATTTATTAATTAATTGGGTTGTTTTCTTATCATTGAGTTTTGAGACATCTTTATATACTCTGGACACAAGTCCTTTATTAGATACATGATTTACAAATATTTCCTCCAGGTATGTGGGTTTGTTTGTTTTTTATTTTATTTCTTTAACAGTGTCTCATAACAAGGAGATTTTTTAATTTTGATGGTCCAATTTATCAATTAGTTATTTTATGATTTGTGCTTTGGGTGGCATATCTAAAAAACTTTTGTCTAGTCCAAGATCTTACAAGATTTCTCCTACTTTTTACTCTTGAAGTTTTATTGTGTTTGGTTTTACACTTAGGTGTATGATATATTTTCTGTTAATTTTTGTATATGGTACCCAGGATAGACCAAAGTTCACTTTTTTCTGGTTTTTGTTTTGTTTACATATGGATATGTAACTGTTTCAACAACATTCATTAAAAAGTCTATCCTTTAGTAAATTTTTCCATCTGTGTTGAAAATCAGTTAACCATAAATGTCTATTTCTATACTCTCTCCTCTATTTCATTGATCTATTTTTCTGTTGTTTTTATGCCAAAACTACACTGTCTTGATTACTATAGCATTTATATGAAGTCTTGAAAGAAGGTTATGGTACTCCTACAACTTTGTTGTTCTTTTTCAAAGTTATTTGGACTATTCTAGATCATCTGCATTTTTATATAAATATTAGAATTGATTTGTCAAAATCTACAACAAAAAAGGCCTAATAGAATTTTGGTTGAGTTTGAATCTACTGAAATTTGGGTAGAACTCACATCTGAACATTGAGTTTTCTGACCCATGCACATGGTATTTCTCTCCACTTATTTAAGTCTTCTTTAATTTCTCTCAACAATGTTTTGTACTTTTCAGAAAATGAGTCTTTTACATCTTTTATCTGATTTACCTGTTAAGCATATAATGTTTTTGATGCTATAGTAAATGATATTTTTAATTTTAATTTCTGATTACTTGTTGGTAACATATAGAAATACAATTGATTTTTCTACATTTATTTTGTATCCTGTCACCTTGTTAAACTCACTGTTTAGTTCTACTAATTTTCACATAGATTTAATCAGATTTTTTAAATAGATAATCATGTCAACTGCAAATAAAGTTTTATTGCTTCTTTTAAAATCTAGATGCCATTTATTTCTTTCTCTTTCCTCTTTGCATTGGCAATAACCTCTAGTTGAATAACTTACATTGGAGGCAATATATAATCTAAAATGTTGAATAAAGACTCAAAAAGCACTGTAACCATAAAAGAATAGATTTATAAATTGGACTTCATTCAAATTAAGAACTTATGTTCATCAAAAGACACTAAGAGCAGAATTAAAAGGCAAGCCTCAGAGACTGAGATATTTATTTATTTATTTATTTTTTTGAGACAGAGTCTCACTCTGTTGCCCGGGCTAGAGTGCCATGGCATCAGCCTAGCTCACAGCAACCTCAAACTCCTGGGCTCAAGCAATCCTTCTGTCTCAGCCTCCCGAGTGGCTGGGACTACAGGCATGCGCCACTATGCCTGGCTAATTTTTTCTATATATTTTTAGTTGACCAATTAATTTATTTCTATTTTTAGTAGAGACGGGGTCTTGCTCTTGCTCAGGCTGGTTTCGAACTCCTGACCTTGAGCACCAGCCCGCCTTGGCCTCCCAGAGTGCTAGGATTACAGGCGTGAGCCACTGCGCCCGGCCTGGGATAAGATATTTAAATTCCTGTATCTAACAAAGGTGTTGAACCCAAAATGTAAGAAAAACTTAATAAGTATTTCACAAAAAAAAAACCATCCAAATGCCAATAATCATATGAAAAAAGTGATCAACATTAGCTATTGGGCAAATGCAAATTAAAACCATATTATTAGTAATATACCACTATACTCTACTTACTTACTTAATTTGCTCCTCAAAAGACATTTGGCAAAGCTTGGAGACATTTTTGGCTGTCACAACTGGGGGACAGTGGTTACTATGGGCACCTAATGGGTAGAAGCCAGAAATGCTTCTTGTGATGGTTAATTTTATGGGTCAACCTCGCCAGGCTATGGTGCATAGTCATTTGGTCAAATACTAGTGTAGGTGTTGCTGTAGATGTCAATAACTTTTTATAATCAGCTGACTTGAAGTAGATTACCCTTGCTAATAATGGTAAACCTCATCCAATCTGTTTAAGGCCTTAAGAGAAAAACTGAGATTTATTGGAGGAGGAGTTCTGACTCAAGAATGTAACAGATTCTTGCATGAGTTTCCAACCTGTTGACCTGTCTATGAACTTTGGACTCAAGATTGCAACTTCAATTCTGTCTGAGTTTCCAAATTACCCTATGCATTTTTAGACTTACCAGGCTCCACAATCTCATGAAGCAATTCCTTAAAATAAACTTCTCCCACCTCTCCAACCCTACCCTCACACTTGTCCTGTGTGTGTGTGTATTCTATTAATTCTGGAGAACACTGACACAACACACTGCTAAACGTTCTACAATTCTCAGGATGGTTCTACACAACAAAAAATTATCAGGACCAAAATGTCAGTAGTGCTGAGGTTAAGAAACCCTATGTTAGGCCAAGAGAATTTTTAAAAAGCAACTAACACATATACACACGTATAATAATAAAATGAAAAAGAATATATAGACTTGTTTGAATAACTATTTGTCATCTTAGTAAATATTACTTTTTGCCCTTACTAGTTTAATGTTAGTTTTATTACAAATATTAATCATTTAAATAAATGAAAGGATCTTTAAAAGCAAGACAGAAAATTATGGCAGAGACGTTTAAATTTTCCACAAACTATGTAAATTGTTTTTCCATTTGTACTTTAATACTATGGACTAAATACTAGGAAAGCTACTTACTTCTCAAAGCCTCCACATTTTCACCTTTCTTTCTGTATGTCTTCTGAATACCACTGATTCTGAAAAACAGTTTTCTATTTTAAGTATTTAAAGCAATTTATAAGTATGTGTGTTTACATGTATAATATTTTTTATCGAAGCTGTCATATTTAATGGGAATAATAAGGTACTTTTCTACTAAAGCAAAAAAAATCAAAGAAAGTTGACAATAACCATACAGTTGACCTTTGAACTCAGGGGTTAGAGATACCAACCCTTCACACAATCAAAAATCCATATATATAACTTTTGACTCCCCCAAGACTAAACTAAACTACTAATAGCCTACTATTGACTGGAAGCTTTACCAATAATGTAAGCAATTAATGCATATTTTGTATGTTATATATTAATACTATATTCTTACAATAAAGCTAGAAAATGTTAAGAAAACTGTAAGGAAAGTAGATTTACAGTGCTGTACTGTATTCATTGATACTATAAGTTTACGCATCTGTTAACAAGATAAATTGTATGACATGGTGGGAAACCACAGCTACAGACCTTAATCTATGCTACATATCAAACAAGTCAACTTTTTTTTTTAATGCCATGACTTTTCTCTGCCTCTTGGGAGCACTTCCAGCATCACTAGTCACACTTTCTATGGATCTCATGGTGTTATTCAAGGTTTACAGTACACTAAACATGATAAAAAATATGCAAGAACCACAAGAGATTACTTTTTATTGTGATATGCAATTGATTGGAGAGATGAATTGCTTGCAAGGAGACAAACAGTGACACACAGTGTTAAAGCAGGTACTTGGAACAGTTGAGCTTACTGCAATAGGAGGTGGCTACGAAATTATTATGGTAGTACAGTATATACTACAGTTAATTTTATGCAGCTATGATTTAATACTGTATCTTCATGTTTGTTTATATTTCTCTTGACTGCGAATGGCACTGTGTATGGTAAATGTTTAAGTCTGGATAAAGTTTAACTTTCCATAACAGATTTGTGTATATTTTATGGTATTAAATGATAAAATAGACTTACATCTACATATATTTTATGCATTCATGACATACCTAACCTTTTAATTTTTTTGATATTTGTAAGCTACATAGTTCATCTGCAAGTTTTTTCAAATTGTTGCAAATCTCCAAAAAATTTTCCAATATATTCATTGAAAAAAATCTGTGAATAAGTGGACCTGTGCAGTTCAACCTCACCTTATTCATGGGTCTACCGTAAACTTATTTCAAAGAAACTATAAGAGAAAAGTATAGTATTCCTCTCCATTTTAAGTGCCGTTCATTTTTCATGCCAAGCGAACATCTAAAAATAAGTGAAGTTGGCCAGGCGTGGTGGCGCATGTATATAGTCGAACTACTTGGGAGGTGGGAGGACTGCTTGAGCCCAGTTCAAGGTTACAGAGAGCTACAATCATGCCACTCCACACCAGAGCCTAGGCAACAGAGCAAGATCCTGCCTATATATATTTTATATATATATATAAAATAAATATATGTATAAAGAAGCATTTGATGCAAAAAATTTATAGATTTCTTTTCATCTGATTAATCAAATACTTGTTATATCAGTTAACGGGGATATAAAAAAAAAAAGAACATAAAAGTAGCCTTTATTAATACCATGTTTTATTTATTTATTTTTGAGACAGTCTCACTCTGTTGCCCAGGCTAGAGTGCTGTGGCGTCAGCCTACCTCACAGCAACCTCAAACTCTTGGGCTCAAGCGATCCTCCTGCCTCAGCCTCCTGAGTAGCTGGGACTACAGGCATGTGCCACCATGCCCGGCTAATTTTTTTCTATATATTTTTAGTTGGCCAATTAATTTCTTTCTATTTTTAGTAGAGACGGGGTCTTGCTCTTGCTCAGGCTGGTTTCGAACTCCTGACCATGAGCGATCCGCCCGCCTTGGCCTCCCAGAGGGCTAGGATTACAGGCGTGAGCCACTGCACCCGGCCAATACCATGTTTTAAAATCATGAAGTGCCTACCAAACCTGAGACACCATATTTACATACATCCTTAAAGTATAGAAGTTAAATGTCGTAGGTTCCATTAGCAGCTCTTATACCTAAATTGCCAAAGACTGAATCATACCTTATGGCTTCTTTTCCTACAAATTCTGAAGAAACAGGCTCAACAACTTCACTAAAACTAATATTCCCATTAACATTGCCCTCTGATAACTCCTTATAATTTCTTTTGCTCTTTGACCAATATGATGGCTTCAGAAAATATAAAGATGATCTCCGTAAGCCAAATTCCCCTGAAAAATAAACATTAAGAAACTGAATTATCTTATTTAGTTTTTAAATCATAAAGGCAGTATTTGAAACACATGACAACCTATATCTAAAATGTACATATCATTCCACAATGTATACATATTTCCAAAGATCATGTTGTACACAATTAATAATTTTTTGTCATTTAAAAATAATAAATAAAGTTTAGGTATAAAGTATTACATCAACATTATGTGAAAAAAAATCAAAGTTTTATTGACAAATAATTCTAGTCCATAAATAATTTCAGAGCTGCTGAGAGTTCATGGGGATATAAAGGTGAGTAAAACATATTTTCTGTGCTAAAGAAACATATCTTTATGGGTACAAGTATATATCAAATGGTTAGAATATAATGCAGGCTGAATGAGCTCAGGCTTGAATGGGTGCCATCTTAGATGGTCTTTGAACACAGGTAGTATTTAGAAAAGAGGCTATAGTTCATTGGGAGACTTTACAGAACTAGGAGAACAACACAGCAACAGGACAGGAATATGAGGCTTAGAAATGGTAGGCAGTAATAACTGCCCACACAGCATGTTCCATTTTTCCCCTTTCCCCCAGAAAAACCTATACTCCTCATTTTTTGAAATATCTACTCTTCTTTTAGGTTGGCCATATATTTCAAAGGGATCTCATCCCAACCACAGAGGAGATTACAACTGATTTAATCAGTACTCGGCATTCCTGATGACTGTCCTGATGATTGTTCCAGCAGCAAGCATGTAATCAACCAGACAGAAGCAAAGGGCTTAGCTGTAGGAAAATGTTCACCCTTCCTCTTCCATTGGACATCAACAAAGAAGCATAACACCCAGTTATTGTTTGCAGCCCCGAGGAAAGCAAATCTGCCAGACTGAAACAAAGGTAGCAAAAACATAGAGGAAGTGGGTCCCTGATGACACAGTTGAGCAAGTCAACCAACTTGGAATCCATCTTATTTCTGGACTTCCTTTTAAGTGAGACAGTTAATTTCTCCTTGTGTAAGCTAACTAGAAAGGTTTTCTGTTAAGAGTAGCTAAAAATAATCCGATATACTGCACCTACATTTAAATAGGTAAATAAAACTGTATAGATGGATATTAAGTATAATAAGGAGGATGAGGAGGATAAGAGATTACATATACAAAAGTATTGTGGAAGACATTAATATAAAAAGAGTTTCTATTTAATTCACCAGAATATGCCCAGCAAGGTTTCTGAGCAGGTAATAAATGTGATTAAAAAAGTGGTGAGGTGCTTAGAAAGACATGAGGTTGGTGACTAGATAAGAGATACCACAATGGTGTAGACTAGTGTTACACAATACAACTTTCCGCAATGATGAAAATGTTCTATATCTGTACCATGCAATTTGATAACTAACAGCCACATTTGGCCACTGAGCACTTGAAATAGGGCTTATGGTACTGAGGAAATGAATTGTTAATTTATTTAATTTTAATTAATTTAAATTTAAAAAGCTACATATGGTTAGTAGTTACCATATAAAGCAGTACAGGCACAGAATATAGATAAGAGTAATGAAGAACTCAAAGGGACAGAAAAGGTGTTGGATATTTAATGTTACTATTGAATCTAAAGGAATTGGCTATATTCGTAATACATGCAGGACAGGAGATGAGGGGAATGATAGGAGTTACAACATTACTTTGTAGTTTTGGACCTTAGAGGATAAAATAAAATACTTTAGTTAAAAAAGATTGACATGAGAAGGAGCAAGTTAAGAAAGTCAGCTAGAGACTTAAGGCTTTCAAAACAAACTGCTCTCCACCCAAATGTTTATTGCAGCATGATTCACAATTGCAAAGATATAGAATCAATCTAAGTGTTCATCAACTAAGGAAGGGATAAAGAAAATGTACACCACACACACACACACACAGTACTACTCAGCCATAAAAAGAAATGAAATAATGTTTTTTGCAGAAACTTGAATGAACTAGAGACCATTATCCTAAGGAATATCAGGAATGGGAAAACAAATACCACATGTTCTCACTTGTAAGTGGGAGCTAAACGAGGGGTATATACGGTCATAAAGTAGTGTAATGGACATTGAAAACTAAGAAGCGGGGAGTGTGGGAGGGGGGTGAGGGATAAAAATCTACCTATTGGGTACAATGTACAGTATTCTTGTGATAGGTGTACCAAAAGTCCTAACTTCAGCATTATACCATTCATCCACATAACAAAAAAAACTTATACCCCCTATATCTACAGAAATGAAAAAAAAAATCTGTTCTCTTTTTTACACAAGCTCCTTATGTTCACTAGTGGCTAAGGCATAAAGTACATAATATACTTATTTTAAATCAAATTAAAAACTGTAACAATGAATATGACTTAGGATACTCTGGTTATAAAAAAAAATTAAAATTAAGTTGACCCTAGGTGGTCACAAAAACCAAAAAATCATTAAGTAAAATTCAGTAAGTACCCATATACCTGGAATGACTTGATCAAGATAGACAGCCAAGAGGACATAGAATATGCTATTAAGTACTAGCATGATAAGAGTAATAATTAGAGGATATGGGCCTTCAGTTAAATTTGAAAATAAAGCACCTTCATTAAAATCTTCTAAATGCATGACCTAAAAAATAGAAACATCAACTTTATTATGTAAAAATGATACAAACAAACAAAAGCTAATACTACTTAGCATTATTTATTATATCTACAGTAACAAACAGTACCAAACCGGGCCTTTTACCAGATTTATACAGTTTACCAAATCAGTAATATAAATTTATAAGGAAACAATAAAGACTTTACCTAAATGTAAGTTTATCACAATTCCTTTCAATCATGTTTTTAATGCTGTGCTTCAGCTAGGATACATCCACTCTAGGGGTACTTAATTCTAATATAATGATTATCAAATGAAATAAAAGTAAAGCATGATGTTAATAGTAAGTAATATAAACAAAAAGGTTATAGTCCATTTAGAAATCAAACAAATTAAATATTAGAGTATAAAATTATGGTATCTTTCCAATATTGAAAAGGGAAAAGGTATTTTGATTCATTAACACAATTGTTAAAGTATTCATAATAAATTATGTGATAGAATAGAAAGAAAAATGTACGAGAGGTTGAAGCCTCATTTAGGTCCCAGCCCTGCCATTAAGTGAATAAATTTTAATTACACTACTCTGGATTTTAGTCCCCTGATCTGCAAAATGAAGTAGATGAATTAAATGACAATGAAAGGCCCTTCAACTAATAACAAAAACCTATGAATCTATAATTCTACCTTCCTAAGAGAAAGGTGGCCCAGTGGACTCTCTAAATGTGTAACAATAGCTCTTAGGTCTCAAATAATTAAAATGTTTTGCTCAAAGGTAATAAATATCCTATCTTAATTAAATCTCTTAAGTCAACGTTCTACCCAACCAACATGAGTAATCTCTTACATTTAGTAATTATGTTTTTTATTTGTACATTATTCAAATTTATGTTCTATTATATAAAGCAGTTTCTCATAAGATTTTTGCACTTAGAACCTGACTACTTCTGTAAGGACTATTAAAAATCAAATTTATAAATCCAAATATTATTTAGATAAATGACAGTTCTATGAAGCCTAGGCCTATAAAATTTACCAGGCCTACTTATTTCACCACTACACTCACTATATTTGTTCTGCTCCACACACGACTTTCTGCCAGGCATTCTTTTGAGATAAATTTACAAATGGTAGCAATGTAACCAAGCCATAGAGCAATCAGGATTATCATTTAAACCAATGACTATTACACTGCTGTCCCCAACCTCCAGACCTGTACAGGTCCCTGGCTTGTTAGGAAGAGGGCTGCACAGTAGGAAGTGAGCAGCACGCAAGCCATCAAGAGAGGCTTCATCTGTATTTACAGCCACTCATCATTGCTCACATCAAAACCTGAGCTCTGCCTCTTGTCAGATCAGCAGCAGTGTTAGAGTCTCAAAGGAGTGAGAACCCTACTGTAAATTGTGCATGAGAGGGTTCTGAGTTGCATGAGGGATCCAGGTTGAATGCTCCTTATAAGAATGTAATGCCTGATGATCTGAGGTGGAAGTGGAGCTGAGGCCGTGACACCAGCACTGGGAAGCGAATGCAAATGTAATAGACACAATGCGCTTGAATTATCCTGAAACCATCCCCACCAGCCCCAAGTCCATGGAAAAACTGTCTTCCATGAAACCCAGTCTCTGGTGCCAAAAAAGTTGGGGACTGCTGCTCTAACAAACTGAGTTTTTGCAGTGAAATAGATTACCAAGATATACTAAATTAAAAAGTAAAGAACTTATGAACAGAACATTTAAATGAAAATGTAAAATTGGAGAAAATATAAATAACACTAGATATAAAATGTACTCCAGTACTCAAAAATCATTTCTTTCTCATGTTGAACTTTTAAAATAACATTTTGCAAATCAAGAAAAAATTTAGTGAATGCAAGATTAATGTTACCTACCTGTGCAATACCAATCAAAAATGTACATTGACAGAAAGGACTGAAAAGCCATACTAATGATTTGGGAAAACTTTCCATGAGGACTATTAAAAGGCCAATAAATCCAAAAGCCACAGTGACAAAAAATT
Organism: Cheirogaleus medius; assembly: GCA_008086735.1. Lineage (NCBI taxonomy): Eukaryota > Metazoa > Chordata > Mammalia > Primates > Cheirogaleidae > Cheirogaleus > Cheirogaleus medius. The sequence goes on along the minus strand of VBSM01003215.1, from coordinate 6,497,523 downwards.
CAACCACTCCCACATGCTTTGATTTTTTGAAAAGAGGTGTCAGCATTAAGGCAAAAAATACCTATAAAACATAAATATTAACATTAATGCATTGTTCATATACACTGGTATGAAAACAAAATTAAATTTTGTTTATGAAAGAACAAGTTATTTTCACTGGAAAATACATTAATTAAAATACAACTATAATTTCTAAAGACTATGGTAAGGCATTTTATTTTCATATAAATAGTGATATACATGTAAAAATTTAAACTAACAATTATTAAATACTACATTTTATATGTATATCAAAGGTAAGCATGATGACCAACTCTACACTACAAAAGCCATATACAGCCATGTGTTTCTGCAGTTAGATGTGTAAAATACATGAACAAAACAATAAATCCACAAACTTTTAAATACCAGACCCATCTTTTAAACTTAATGTGTTGATAAGACAGAAAGCCAGTTAAAAAAAAACAAACAGGCAATTATACTTGGAACTATGAGAGTTACTTATAATTTACTACTGTAAAGAACAAGGGTGATAGTCAAAATATTTAACAACTGATAGAGGATGGGCACATAAACCAAACAGAATGGAAGCTGGAACCTCTTAAAACAAAGACTATCAGTCAAAAAGCAGCACTAAAAATAATAAAAACAAAACAAAACAAAAAGAAAATAAAGACTGATCACTGAAACCCAAGTATTCAGCCAATATGCCAAATGACTGTCAAGACTATTAAAGAGCTATATTTACAAAAACATATCTTTAAAAATCATCATCCTATTGCATAAATTAACTTGAAACTGACAGGATTTCATGAAGACAAAGGAAAACCATCTAGTACTAGACAATCTTATTTACATATATGGTTACCTAAAGATAATAACAGATAGATTCAGAGGAATTGTATGTGAAATACATCATGTGGAAAAAAATTAAATCTAAACCTGAGACTATTTTGTAACTTTCTTAAAACTATGGAGGTATAATAATGCTATATCATTTATTACTAAGCCTTTATCAATAACCAAGGCACAATCTGTTACTATAAGTAAACCAAAGAAAAAGATTTTTCTGTATTATCAAATATTTTGAAAGTTCTTTATTTCCATGTCAAGTTAAAATACTTACAGATGACAATCCATACAGGAAAAAAAGTAGAAATATCACAATGCTGCTACTTCGAGGGAATAACGAAGAAACTGTTGCAATAACTGCCATAAGAAGGGACATAAGAAAAATCAAACTTGTATATAGAAGAACCCAGGAAAGCCTAAAATGAGAATACAAATACATTTATGGTCAAATGCAAAGGCTTTAACAGTTAACAAATCATTTTAAACAAAATTTCATATTTATTTTAGCCATTTTATCCTTAAAATTGAGTCAGTGTACTCATTTCTGTGTATGCCCATGAACCGAAAATTAATACTCTTTTATGTAATTAAAATACAGCATTGGTTAAGTTATGGGTAAAAGTGTAATCTGATGTACAGATAAAATAGTATTCTCCAAAGAATCCAAAGAGCTGTAGAAATTAATAGCAATTCATGATTAATTATGTTTTAGAGACAGTGTCTAGTTCTGTTGCCCAGGCTGGAGTGCAGTGGCGTGATCATAGCTCACTGCAGCCTCAAACTCCTAGGCTTAAGCAATCCTCCTGCCTCAGCCTCCCAAGAATATAGGACTGCAGGTGCATACCACTATGCCCAGGTAATTTTTCTTTTTTTTGCAAAGATGGGGTCTCCCTATGTTGCCCAGGCTAGTTTTGAGCTCCTGGACTCAAGCAATCCTCCCACCTTGGCCTCCCAAAGCACTGAGATTACAGGAATGAGCCACCATGCTCGGCTCTTCATGATTAATTTAAATCTAATAGTCTTAACATTCAACAGTGTACAATACCTCAGATTTTCATAAAATATAAGAATTTAATGAATTAATGTAATAATTTTCTTTATGGTATGTGCAGCAATTAAACCTCTGATAGCTTTTGTAACTGTAAACAATAAAGGCTATTTCACTAATCAATGACATAATTACTACTACATAATTATACAATGTGAGATCAACAAGATCAACAATGAATTCATCATTTTTGCTCAAGATTTCTCTTCAAATCAGAGCTCAATGGAATTGCTACAGTATTAGTTTTATTATATAATTATTTTTTCAAGTTAGTAGCTCATGATTTAATACATGATGTCATAAAATCATTGAGTTAAGGCTAAAAGGTAGCAAAATCACCAAAATTGAATCCATCATTTTACAGAGGCAAAACTGAGGCACTGAGAGAATGATTTGACTAATTTCATCTAGCTACTGTTTCCCCACAAAATACTTTAATAACCCAGTGCATCTTAAAAACCAATCACTTCTAAAATAACAGAAGAAAGAAAATCAAGCAAAGAAAATATGTTATACACAATAAACCCATAATGTAAAGTGTTATAATTGTTACAATGGGCTAACTGTATAAAGTTTTATAAAATAGACAATAGCAACTCACATGCACAGTATTAATCTTACCCCAAAATGAGCTTAAAACAAATTTTCTTATTACATAGTGGGAAGAGTAAGGAAAATATACTCAGAATTATTTATAAAAATGTATACTTCTATGAAATTATGATTGTATTAAAATGCTGACACAGTTTTGTATGAACACGTTTTTAAAATTTCTCTATAAATTATTTGCGTTTTCTTTATCTTAATTCACCCAAATAACTAAAACTTTCCATGAAAAAAAAGTCCACATACTATATGTATGGACTTGAATTATTTTAACTAAACTTTTAATACCATGTATATGCTATAATATTAGGGGAGGACTATAACAAACAATTTCTAACTTTTCAGGATTTCATATTTTCCGTACTCTGAAATACATAATGAAATACATGGAGCATGTCTCATGGATTCAAACAAAATGTGAAATAAAATGCAAACATGTATTGTCAATATAAGCTTTCCAATTCTTCTTCCTTTATGTTAAAGCCAGCCAATAAGTTGTTGAAGCTTGTTGACTAGTCTCAAATTCCAAGACAAAGGCAATCATCGTAAGAAAACAGGAGCAGCACCTCATTAAGCTGGGTAAATATCAAAATTATAATTCTGAAAACTTGTATATTTAATATAACTTTTAATTATACTAAGTAATAAATTTTTAATAACATACCAAAAGGCAGTGTCATGAAGTCCCATTATCTTTAAAAATTCTTTTAATTTTTTTTCTTTTTCTGCTACGATATGAATTGCCAAAAAGTACCCAAAAGGTGAAAATGCTATAACTAGGTATATTAAAATTACTCCTCGGGGAAAGGTATCTATTTCTACAACAGCAGTTTCTCCCATAATAACAGCTTTAGTTGACTCCAGCTCCTTCCAAAGAGAAACATTGGTCTTCAACTATAATTAGAAAATGTAAACACATTAAATTAATTTAGTTCTCATAGAAGCCCCTAATAAAATGTGACAATTATACTCCCAAATATATAGTGAATAACCTAGTACAAATATAATCCTCAAAAAGCTACACACTTAAAATAAAGTGAGTGACCTCCACGTCAAGATAGAGTAGAATGCTGCATTTAATTCATTCCGAAAGCATACAATAAAGTTTAAAGTAGGTGAGTATACAAATTTTGATTAAATAATTTTTCAAAGAAAATAAAATTGCACAATTATCATCTTAAGCTGATAATTATATGCATCTTAACAAAAAGTATACATCTTCAAAATTGAGGAATTTAGGAATGATTATTAGTGCCATCATTCCTCTGTTTTAAAACTGTTCTTTTAAATATCATGTCCTATTGCTTTGAAATCTGTACATGCAGCACATATAGACAAAATAATAAAACTATTTATGCCATATGATATTTCTAACATTCAACTGAATGCCTAAAATGAGATCTGTCCTGCCTATTCACCCAAGTATGGTCTGGGTAGTGGATGGCTAAAATCTTTGGCCAAAACACAAATAAGTCCTATAAAATCATCAATGTGATACATCTCATATTTTACTATCTTTACCTTAAACTTCTGTACTATTAAATTTGTGTAATATTACATATCCTTATAACATTTACACTATGTTGCAAGAGTTTGTACAACAATTCTACATGCATCATCTGTTTTAGTTCTTACAACAATGCTGCCAAGAGAAGTATTATTATTGCAGTCATTTTACTATATAGCAGTCTAACAACTAAAAGAGATAGGACTCCTAGACAAGGTCTTGATTCCAGCTCTATCACTACTCATACATAGTCTAAACATATATAGTTTAGTAGAAAATATTGTTGTTATACATTTTTAAAATTACAATATTTTGTAGCAAAGTAAATTGCAATTAGAAAAAGCAAACAGAAAAAAGGAAGGCATATACTTATAGAACATGGAAGAATGAGATATGTTTAATTTGAATAATTTGAATTCTAACCAAGGAAACTTGATCTTACTGCTATCTAACCCAGACACAAAATTAAGATTTTTTAAAAAAATTTCATGATATTAAATCAGAAAATAAGACTTCTTGGTTATCTTTTTTCTTAAAGAAGTTGTAATAAGTTATGTGTTTAGGCTATTAAGTATGAAATGTCTGATTTCCTTAAGTACTAAGTTTGACAGCTGATACCTCTGACATTTCACTTTGACACTTCTTGTTTTATTTTTATTGTGAAGGTACATCCTCATTCTTTCAAAAGCATGGTTTGGCTTGTGATTATTTTTCCAATTTTTTTAGAGCAATTTTTGTGGAACCACGGATAAGTAAAAAATTCACGTGATTTTTTAAATATGTGTTCCATCATGGAGCAAATGCAGCACCGACAGCTCAAAATATCAACAAAGTGTTTGGGAAGGGTGTGACTAATGAACACACAGTATGTAGTTGGAGAAGTTTCATTCTGGTGATTTTAATCTTGAAAATGAACCATATGGGTGACCTGAGACCAAGGTGGATGATGAAGAGCTGAAAGCTATAGTGGAAGCAAATTCATCTCAGCCTATGTGTGAATTAGCAGCAAGGTTTGACATTACTATTCCAACAATATTGAACCATTCTGAAACAAATTGGAAAGGTAAAGCAGCTAGATGGATGGGTACCACATGAATTAAATAAGAGTCTGAAGAGAAATTGTCTCAAAGCTTGCCTTTTTTGCTGTCACAACATAAAGGCAAACCATTTCTACATTGTATTGTTACATGTGATGAAAAATGGATTCTTTTTGACAATCACAAACATTCGGCACAATGGCTGATAAAGAAACACAGTCCAAAACCAAATATTCATCAAAAAAAGCTAATGGTGTCTGTCTGGTGGTCCAGTGCTGGTATTATCCACTACAGCTTCATGAAACTTGGTCAATCAATAACAGCAAATGTCTACTGCAACCAACTGGATGAAATGATGAGGATGCTTGTGATTGATTAAGCAGCTGAGATTGGTCAACAGAGACAGGCCAATCCTCTTGCAAGACAAAACTCGACCACATGTCGCACAAACAACACTGCTCAAGCTAGAGCCTGGACTTCAAAACTCTCTGTCATCCACCATATTCACCAGATCTTGGACCAAATGATCACCACTTCTTCCTGGCTTTGGACCACTTCTTGCATGGAAAAATATTCAATTCTCAACAAGCTGTGGAAAACACCTTTTGCAATTTCATCACCACTATCTCTCCAGGTTTCTTCTCTACTGGCATAAACAAGCTACCATTACGATGGCAAAACTGTGTTGATAGGCTGGGCGTGGTGGCTCACGCTTGCAATCCTAGCACTCTGGAAGGCCGAGGCGGGAGGATCACTCAAGGTTAGGAGTTCAAAACCAGTCTGAGCAAGAATGAGACCCAGTCTCTACTAAAAATAGAAAGAAATCAATCGGCCAACTAAAAATATATAGAAAAAATTAGCCGGGCATGGTGGCACATGCTTGTAGTCCCAGCTACTTGGGAGGCTGAGGCAAGAGGACCGCTTGAGCCCAGGAGTTTAAGGTTGCTGTGAGCTAGGCTTACACCACGGCATCCTAGCCTGGGCAACAGAGTGAGACTCTGTTTCAAAAAAAAAAAAACTGTGTTGATAGTTTATACACATACTTTGATTAATTGTACTGCTTCTTGTTTAAGATATGATAAACTAAATTTTTGGTTTGAAATCAGCCATTTCATATTTAATGACATAAATATTTTGACTTATTTTGTACATTTGATAGCAGTCAAATCAAATCTTACTGTAAAGAATTAGAAAATAATTATTAAAATATTGTTTGGGTTTTTGTTTTTCTTCCTTTATCATACTTACCTGTATAATGGCAGCATCTATGGATGCTTGTAAAACTGTGAATCCTGAGGACCAGTACTGAGCAGCCTCACAAGACTTTGAACAGCCAGCTACAGGGAGAAAAAAGTGAGACTTAAGATTTTATAAAACATGCAAGTGCATTCTTCTAAAGATAACATATGAAGGGTTGACAAAATCATGTAATCAATCAGTCTTTACAGGACAAAAGAAAATAAGCTATTGCCCTTCAACGGCAAATACTATCTATAAGATTCCTGATTGTTTATTTCAAATTCTGAAATAAAATGGTTACATGTGTTAGAATACTGAATAGTAAATGAATAAAAATGTAAAGAGAGAAATTAATTATAAACATAGTTATAATAAGTTCCGTTTCTGTTTAAGGTAAGTCATTCTATAGTGACTTAGCTTCAAACCACTTTCATATGCAAGGAAAAGTCAAGCTTAAGCAAACAGAAAAAAGAATTTTCAGTAAGGGCTATTTGGAATCAAGACACAAATTCAGTACTTGGCATAGTGACTTTAACAATGTTCAATAAATGTTTGTGATAGTATCTCTTCACAGGTTTAAACAACTGAAGGCTGCTTTCTATGTTTCAAATGTAAAACTTGAGATTTTAAAGGTTTGTACCATACCACAAAGCAAAAACAATTACATGGAAAAATGTATAGATTTAGAAAATCATTTAATTCAAAATACAATTTTGCTTTATGCTATCATAATTAATATATAAATGTATTAAAATTAAAATGGATATTATATAAATACATTTTATATTATGTATATATAGATTGATATTTGCCTAAACATAAATATTTTTATGCTATACTGGACAGTTTTCCTATCTCAACAAGTAAATTTTAAAATGCCAATGTTGGACTACATCAAATTTTGCCTATGAACTGCAAGCAACAAAGATATGCATTTAATTGATCTTCAATGATTATTTAGAGCTGCTTACCTCTTGAATCCATATAAACAGAAGATACTGGAATCATATCAGGAAAAAAGCGGAGTTCGTAGGACATGAAGTCTTTGAAAACCACACCTACAAAGGTGCTGGACTTAGAATGACTGGATGCTAGCATTTCTTTTTCATTTGTATATTCTTCGGTAATTACAACTGCAAAAATATTTTAATATAGTTAACTCACAAATTTAAATAGCTTACTATAACACAGTAGGTCAAAGTTACAGTTATTTTTGATGAATGGAATATTTTATAAGCACTTTTGTTTTATTCTCTAACTTCTTAAAAAATGAAGACAGCTCTTCCAAGGAAATAATACTAAATAACACATAATAAAAGAGTAGTACAATTTTAAAGACTACTCAGGTGTCATTTGATTACAGAAATTATGTGTCAGTGTAATAGTTATGAAAATGATAAAATATAGTATGAAACAGTATGCAAAACTCATATTTCATCAAGAGATTGCTATTTCTCAGAACTTCAATGAATTGTACTAAACTTTAATACTGAATAGTTTTGATACCATCTTGTTTCTTTAAAGTCCACTGACCAGCAGGCTTACTTTCAGATAGACTCTCAAATTTAAACTAAGATTTCAGGAAGTAATGAAATTATAAAAATGATAAGTAATGTGGTTTATTTACTATCTTAAAGTAGAACAAATAACTTCATAAGAAATGAATGGATATTTTATTTTTAAATATTTCTTCTTATGAAGAAAATTCCCTAATCCTTCTCAGAAACTAAGTATGTATTTTAGTAAACCCTTCCTTGAATAAAAATTGTCATTTAAATCCAGTATTGATTTCCTTTTTTAGAAGATATATGCAGAAAATATTGTAATCACTCTTTCACATCAGATAAGACCAATTTTTAAATATTTTATAGCAGTTTTGTTTATAAGTAACTAATCTTCACTACAAAAGCTTGAGAACATTTGGTGCAATGGAAAGAACATAAGATTAGCACTTAACTTCATCATTCATTAGCTGTGTGAGCAGGTAAGCAATTTAACTCTCCAACCTTTAGTGTCCTCATCCATAATATCTAATTGATCACACTGTGTTGTTGTGCAGACGAAGTGAAGTAACAAACATGAAAATTCTTTGTAAATTATGAAGTATTACTTAAATGTTAACATGGTTTTCCAGCCCTTTAAGGTGGACATGGAACTCTAGGATTGACCTGAATAAAGGGGGTGTTAGTTTGACATCTTACCAGTCATCTAGACTGCATAACCCATTTTCAGATAGTTCTATTTTTAAAAAGATAAAACTTTAAAAAAAACTATATATTAATATATTCCTACTATTTTGGTATCTAAGTTAATACACATTCACTTGCATTTCTTTATACCCTTTCCTCCTACTCAAAATTACCAATGAATTTCATTCTTAACATTTCTGATCAGTTTTTGAGCATACATGCTAAACTCTTACGGCAACCCATGCTACTTGTATTTAACATAATGGAACAACAAACATATAATATACCCATATGTGTCTGCTAAAAATATTAAATAGAAATAAGCTGAGAAAGAAACCAATGGGGAAAAAGTTACTTGGCTTCTGACTGCATAACTAGCATCTTCCATTCAGTGATGTACTATTCAATAATGTGATGATATATAATAGAAGTCGATCACAACTACCCTATATGACATAAACCAACATGCTAATCTGCTATTTTCTACAATTCAGCATTTCATTGTTTAATCACTGACAGTATAAACATTTCAGACACTTTCTCCAGTTCTTGCTTTAGGTTCTCTCACAGCCACTTTAGGCTCAGCTCATTGGCACCTCACTCTTACACTGTTTTCTAGTCCATTTCTTTGTGAGAAGTACACACTGAGAAAAACAAACTTAGGGACTTTGCCATAGTCAAAGTCTCCAAACTTAGGTACTACTTCAGTTTATACTATATACCTCCATAAACAGGTAGGGCAAGCTGAAAAGATTACTGCTTTATAATCTTGATCATATATTTCTAGCTTCTCAATTATCATATGATAGTCAGAATCAAAATGAAACATTCCATCAAATCTTTTATCCTGTACAAATATACTTACATTATTATATAAATGGTCTAAAAATTAAATATAAAATATGAAAATACATAAAATATGCTACTTATCACCAAGAATATAATGTTTCACAAGAAACATAAGGCAGAACTAAATGATTTTAATTATACTATAATTAAAATTAAAACTATACTTCGGTGGAAGAGCACATCTATAAGTGTTAAGACTATTTACGCAGTAAAGCAAGCTGATCAATATTGAACAGGCTTTGTGTTATAGACAGAATAGGTATATAAGCTCACAATACCATCAGCAAGGTGCTCAGTAGACACTTTCTGCATGATGCTGCTTGTTATATTAGTCACTGGAGTATATCCAAGAATTAGGTTAGAGAGGATAAATTTGTCCATAGGATTAAGTTCTATATCAGGCACTTCTTCATATTTCTTATTTGGATGCATCATGCTAATTAGTATTAACCAAATTAAAAAAAATAGTGGAAAAAGAATTTCCTATAATAAAAGAAACAAAGTGATTACAAAGCATAGCAATTACAGCAAAAATCATCAAGATTTCTATGAAAATATAATAGTAAGAAAAAAGATGAGAAAATTGGTTATCTTTTCTAATATACAAAAAGTAAAAGCAATTCTATCCCAAAAGAATTACTGTGTTGAGCATCTCACCAAACCCAACAGGCATATCAGATCATTTTTCAGTTGCATTCAGTTTTACTGAAATATTTTAAGAATCAAGTCACATAATAAATTAAAATAATATAAAGGGTAATATTTAAACATCTTAAATTATTGATATAAAACATACATTTACTCATATAATTTTATTTAAAGTAACTTACCAAACATCTCTACAGAAATCACAATAAAAATGTCTTTATTCAGTCCTGAATTAGAAATCATACTTTAATTATACCTAAATTTATACTACTAAAATCATGAAGACGAACAATGTATTTTCATTGTTTAAAATTATTACTAGCTGGTTAGCCAGAGTTCTTTTACCTTGAAAAGTAATGTAAGCTTGACCAGCCTTAAAAAAAAAAAAAAGTAATGTATGCTGTGGGTACAAATCTGTAATATAATTTTAGTAATCTTGGACAACTCAACCCAGAGTCCATAAAATGGGAGGTTGTGGGAAATTAAATTGAGAATAATGTTCCACAAAGTTATTGCAGAATGTCAGTTCATGAAACAGGAAATGCATGCCTAAAGGTTCAAAATTTAGCACTGATGTTAGAAATTAACAAAATGCAGGAATCATTATTAAAATTTTTAACATTTACAAAGCATCAAATAATTCAGTTTTTTTGTGACTAACACAAGTTTTTACTTTACAGGCAAATTAAAGAAAGCAAAAGAAATAAAATTATAATAAAAATATATTCAGCAAAATAAATCATCTCTTAAAGACAGAACAGGTCAAAGCAAAATAAACTGCAACAAAGCATAGGAGAGAGTCATTTAACTTACCTGAACACTACTTTTTTTAGTTCTGCATTTAATTAGGTAATTCTTTAGTAGAAGTGTTCTGGTCTGTCTCCAAACTCCCACCTTCCTAATTGCAGTGGCCATGTTTTCTGTATCAGCCTATTAAAGGAGGGAAAAAAAAACACAAAGCAAACAAACCTGGAAGAATCACATAGCACAGCTGTGGTCCTCATCCCAGAGCTGCAGCCCCGTACTGATCTGTGGACTGTTAGGAACGGGGCTGCGCATCACCACTGAGCTCCGCCTCCCCGGCCCCGACCCTTCAGTGGAAAAATTGTCTTCTATGAAACATAGAAACCAGGGCCTACTCACAGCAGGAGGTGAGCGGCAGGCAAAAGAGAGAAGTTCCATCTATATTCCCCATCATTGGCATCACTGCCTGAACTCTGCTGCCTCCTCCCCCTCTTCCCGTCCCCCACCCCGCCTGTGGTCCGTGGAAAAGTTGTCTTCCATGAAACCAGTCCCTGGTGTCAAAAAGGTTGGGGACCGCTGCATAAAACACACGTCATTTTTTAATGACAAAAACAAATAGTCATGTTTCAGTCCCAGGTAAAATGGAATTAAACATACATCAAGCCGTCTCTCCTACCTGGACAGAATGCATGCAGCAGCAATTTGAGGACTCTGAAAAGTAAATAGCAGCATGTGAAACAGGGGAGAAAGACCAGAATTTGAAATACTACCAAACCAGCAGTGAGTTTACGGCTTTTTCTCCTTTGGTATTCCCCTAACTGGCCACACAGAGAGCTCCAGAAGCCCTTTAGTTCTGGATTGTGGAATTGGAAAGGGCAGTCTTAATGATCAGGGACAATGTAGAAATAACAAATATTTTTTTTCTTTTCTGAATTCTCTTATGTCCCCATCCCCAAGCAATCCTATGGTGGCAGTACCAGACTACATAAATGAAAATAGTACAGCCAAAATTCCAAGGCAGAAGAATCTTCCTCTCCATTCAATAGAGCTATGGTTCCAAGAGGGGTGGGGACAGTCCCCACTGCTTTTCTTCTCTACCTCCTGCCACTGAGCCCTGGATGTATGTGGTGGTTTGCAGTTGCAGAAGTCTCTGGCATAATGGAGCAAATAAACCCTAGTTTTCTAGCTGGATCTCAAAAAAATGGCTAGAGTCTCAACTACAATCTCTGTCATTCTATTTAATAATAGGAATTGAATAAGATCAAGTAATGCTCACTCCAGTAATGTAGAATCTCTGCATACTAAGAGCTATTGAGAAAGTAGCTTGGAGTAGATGAAAAAAAGACCCTGTTAAACCTTTTTCCAGAGCAATTGGTACTCCCTTGTTTTATATAAACCTACCTAATGGATGCCACTGATAGGACTCCCCTCTAGAACAAGGACAATCTGTTTTAAGCTGGCTGACCATCTCCACCGAGGTAAAGAAAGCAGACAACTTTTTGGAGGCAGTTTGTCTTCTCCAAAAAAGTAAATATATATAATTAAAGTTTGGTTTAAATGATCATCCTCTTTACATGTGCAGAAGAAAGACTAGAAGACTAGAAAGATTTTTTTTTTAATTAGCAATAGGGTTATAAATGACTTTTACTTTCTTTGTGCTTTTTTTCTATTTTCCAATTAATATGTATTTTATAGTTAAAAAGCAATAAATTACTAATTAAACAATGAGACAGTGTAAAAATATTAAATGAGTAAATTAAAAATAGCAAAACAAAAGCAGTCAAAAGTGGAGGATACATTAAAATAAATTCTTCCAACAGTCTCATTAATATTATATCACATTTGGTAAAGAATTAATAAGCACCTCTAGGCCAAAGGAAAAAAGGAAGGAAGGAAGGAAGGAAAAGCTATACTCATTCAATGATGATTTGCTACAAGACAAACATAGAAACACTAACCAATATAGCACAAACATGTTCAAGGTAACTGCCAAAACACATTGATTTGGTGGATACTACTAAATTATTAATTCAAATTGAATGTTGGATGCTTAATTCTTCATTTATAAGTAACAGTCCCCTCATAGAGTAGCTGATGGACTCACAATATTTTCCCTTCTTTAAGAGCTGCTCTCTGAACTCAAGATTGAGTATCTAACGGCCTTGTCTGAAGTCCGTGAACCTGCCCTTCCCTCCACACTCTACTGCTAGTCAGAGATTTTTAAAGCAGAACTAAACTGTACTCTCCACATACCACCCTAACACATACACAAGCCATCACCATCACCACCGCCTTCCCCACTACTCTTGAGATTTAACAATTAAATTTTCTCCTGGCACTATGGAATTTTTAACCAAGATACCCAGAGACTGGATGGAGGTCATAGATATACTCAGTTACATTAATAGCAACATTTAAGAAAGTTCAGACATTCTTGCTACTAAGCTTTCTTCTAAAGTGTGATACCTACCATGCTCAAAACTTAATTTTTCTTCCTTGGAGTATGTGAAATGCCCTATTAGTTTCCATATTAGCTTCTATTTCTTACAACCAAAAGCAACTTAACCAATATAACAAAAGCACCAAAATCAATAACAGAAGAACTACTAATGCCTTAAGTAGAAGAATATATTGCTTAAGAGTGTGACCTGTGAAGCCAAAACAACTAAACATGAATTCTATCTCTGCCACATACTAGCTTTGAGATCTTGGACAAGTTATTTAACTTTTCTGTGCCTGTTTTGTCATCTTTAAAATGAGTAATAATAGTAACCACCTCTTTGGGTAGTTAGAATGACTAAAAGAACTAATACATATGAAGCTGAAAATTGTACCTGGTACATGGCAAATAATTATATATGTTGATCACTTCTGTATAACTAATATCCCCAAAGGAATAATACAGAATATACCATATTCTCAAAACAAGAACAATGCAATTAAGAAAAAGATAATTAGAGAACTTGGAAATGAAATAATAGACTGATAGAAATAAAAACATCAAGAGATGGGGGAAATGGCATCTAAAGACAAATTAGTGGGTTTTTTGTTTGTTTTTTTGAGACAGGGTCTCACTCTGTTGCCCAGGCTAGAGTGCAGTGGTGTCATCAAAGCATACTGCAACCTCAGACTCCTGGGTTCAAGCAATCCTCTTGCCTCAGACTCCCGAGTAGCCAGGAATACAAATGTGCACCATCGCATTCAGCAAATTTTTCTATTTGTTGGATAGATGGGGTCTCACTATGTTGGTCAGGCTGGTCTCAAATTCCTCAGGCAATTCTCCTGCCTCGGCCTCCCAAAGTGCTAGGATTACAGGTGTGAGCCACCGCAATGGGCCCACATTAGTGATCTAGATGAAGACTGAGTCAAGGAAATTCCCCAGAATGGATGGCAAAAGTACAAAGAGAAAAAAACATGAAAAGAAAGTATGAAATCTATTATCAGATTATACAGATGAGCACATGCCTACAGTCCCAGCTACTTGGGAGGCTAAGGCAGGAGAACTGCTTGAGCTCAGGAGTTCAAGATCTCATGTGTAGAAAAATAAAGTCAAATGAAAAGTTATACAGATGAATCAGTGTTATGACTAACCTCAACAATTTGATGTTTCTTACATTCATAAGCTCTAGTCTAATCATGTGAAAATGTTAAATTTGAAGAAGAATGAAACATTCTTAACATTGGTTCTTCATAAACCTTTTAAAGTTTAATGTTCATCTAAAACAATAACTTCAAAGCTGTAGTCAGGTCTTAGCAAACTGACTCAACAATGAACATATGCCCTCCTCAGTCACCTGTACTCTCCAACCCTCCAACCCACAGTGTCAAAGCAGGGGCAATCTGAAAAGGGCTACAAATCAAGCAAGGACTGCTCTGCATAATAATATAAGTATGATACTAACTCCATTGTAAAGATTCTTTGCAAATTATGCGGTGCTTGGAAAAATATTTCGCTTCCTCTTCAGGTGTTGAGACCACATTGTCTCTGGCAATTAACATTTGCCCTTGGGGAGAAAGATGCACAGTACTGTGGAGGCACTAAATATCAGTGGAATAAATAATCCCTTTTATTATGTAACAGTTAAATACCCTTGAAAATTTTAAATTTATTTTTACATATAGACCTAATTAAAAAAACAAATCCATGTTTATTTCTGTAGGGAATGAATTAAGATCATATCCTATTAAATAAAGAAATTGAGCCATTTTGATGTTTAGAGCCATCCTGCTAAGAGATGTGGTCAGTCACCTTCTTAGCATTCTTGAAAGATTCTCAGAAAGGCTCTTAGCCAAAAATATGTTTCCTAGCTCCAACAGATGACTATTAGAGGTCACTTCTACTCCACCCAAGCAGATGTGAAAGAAAACAAACAGGTTGTCTATTTGGAGCTTCTAAAAGTTGTTAGGGCCTGAGGAAAGTTAACTTTGGAGACTGAGTCACTGGAGCTTGATCTCTTCATTACTGACTTTTTGTTATAGATTAACTTCCTTCATTATATTCTTGTTCCCAGCTCAGATCAGACGGCACCTAGGACAAAAGACCCCTTGACTATTATATCCTTAATGTGGAATGTTAAGCATATCCTTCCCAAAAAAGAAACACTGCCTATAACCAGTAAATTGCTGTAACTATGCACTAACTTTCTATGGAAAATAATGTAATCCTGTTAAACTTCTCCAGACCTTGCCTATAAACAACCAAGATTTCCATTTTAGAGCACTGACCCCATCTTTTTGGAGCCTGTTTTCCCCTGGGTGGCTATTCTCAGACTTTTGTGCCCAAATAAACTCAATATTTAATCATATCAGCTAAATCTCATTGTTAAGGTTGACTCAGAGCCTTTGTTCTACCTCTATACCCAATAAATACAACTGTAATTATAGTAACCATACTGTGTCATTATTTGTTTATATGTCTTAATGTTGAACTTGACTATGAGATCTTTGATGAAAAAGGATCTTCTTATTTATCTTTGCTTCTCTACAAAAAATGGTAATATTATAACCAATTACATCTTATCACAGATTCTTTTATCAAGGCTTCCTGAGAGTCCTTAAAGATCAAGGGTCTGAAAACTATATTAGAGGAGGTGGGGGCTAAATCCAGCCCACCACATGTTTTGCACAGCTCATGAGCCAGCAGTGTTTCTACATTTTTAAATGGTTGAAAAAGAATCAAAGAATAATCTTGTGACATGTAAAAATTACATGAAATTCAAATTTCAGTGTCTATAAATAAATGTTACTGGAATACAGCCATGCTCATTCATTTACATATTGTCTATGACTACTTTTGTGCTATAATGGCAGAGTTAAGTTACTGACAGACCGACCATACGGTCTGCAAAACCTAAAATATTTACTATCTAGCTCTTTACAGAAAAAGTTTGCTAACTTTTGGTAGAGGTTTAAGAAGGAAGAAGAAGGGGAAGCGAGAAATTATTCACTTAACATTTACTGAAGGATTTATGCAACAAATATTATGGTGCAAAAAAAAGTTAAGCACTGTTAACACCTTTGCATATAGTTACAATTTAGTACAATATGATAAGTGCAATTGGGTGAAAGAGTGGAATGGAATTTCCAGGCAGAAAGAAAATGGAAAAGCTAGACTCCCAAAAGGGCCTGACTTATGAAAAGACAGAGGTACAAGGCAAAGTGAATTGAGGCAAGGGGTGCTGATGTATATTCTAGATGACATTGTAAAGGCAGGCACTGGAAATGGATTATGAAATACCTGGTATGTTATTGATTTCATTTGGTTTTTGCTCTGATCTTTGTTATTTCTTTTCTTCTGCTGGGTTTGGGGTTGGTTTGCTAGAACTACCAAACACTGAGGCAGGAAATAGCAGAGGACATAAACAGGTAAAAAACCATACCATGCTCATGGGTCGGCAGAATGAACATTGTTAAAATGTCTATACTACCCAAAGTGATTTTACAGATTCAGTGCAATCCCTATTAAAATACCAACATAATTTTTTGCAGATCTAGAAAAAATAATTCTATGCTTTGTATGGAACCAGAGAAGACTCTGTATAGCAAAAGCCATCTTAAGCAAAAAGAACAAATTGGGAGGCATCAATTGACCAGACTTCAAGCTATAATAAAAAGCTATAGTAACTAAAACAGTATGGTATTGGCACAACCACAGAGACATAAACCAATGGAACAGAACTGAGAACTCAGATATAAAACCAGCCTCACATAGCAATCTAATCTTTGACAAAACAGACAAAAATATACACTGGGGAAAAGAATCTTTATTCAATAACTGGTGCTGGGAAAATTGGATAGCCACATGTAGAAGACTGAAACAGGATCCGCACCTTTCACCTCTCACAAAAATCAACTCACAGTAGATAACACACTTAAACCTAACACATGTAACTATAAGAATTCTAGAAGAAAATTGTTGGTAAAACTTTTATAGCCATTGGCCTAGGCAAAAAATTTATGAAGACGACCCCAAAGGCAATCACAGCAACAACAAAAATAAATAAATGGGACCTGATCAAATTAAAAAGCTTCTGTACAGCCAAGGAAATTATCATGAGAGCAAACAGACAACCTACAGAATGGGAGAAAATATTCACATCTAAAACAGGGCTGATAACTAGAATCTATATAGAACTCAGGAAAATCAACAAGAAAATATCAAATGACCCTATCAAAAAGTGGGCAAGGACATGAACAGAAACTTTTCAAAAGACCCACTAATGGCCAACAAACATGAAAAAATGCTCAACATCTCTAATCATCAGGGCAATGCAAATCAAAACCACAATGAAATATCACTTAACTTCAGTGAGAATGGCCTTTATCAAAAAGTCCCAAAACAATAAATGCTGGCATGGATGCGGAGAGATAGGAACACTCATACATTGCTGGTGGGACTGCAAACTAGTAAAACCACTGTGGACAGTAATATGGAGATACCTCAAAGAGCTACCAGTAGAACTACCATTTGATCCAGCAATCCCATTACTGGGCATCTACCCAAAGGAAAAAAAGACATTCTATAAAAAAAGACATCTGCACTCGAATGTTTACAGCAGCACAATTCACAACTGCAAAGATGTGGAAACAACCCAAGTGCCCATCAATACATGAGTGGATTAATAAAATGTGGTGTATATATACCATGGAGTTCTACTCAGCCACAAAAAACAATGGTGATCCAGCACCTCTTGTATTATCCTAGATAGAGCTGGAGCCCATTCTACTAAGTATCACAAGAATAGAAAAACAAGCACCACATGTACTCACCATTAAATTGATCAACACCATTAAATTGATCAACACCATTAATTGATCAACACTTAAGTGCACATACAGTAGCAACATTCATCAGGTGTCGGGCAGATGGGATGGGGGATGAGTAGATGAGTATATACACACCTAATGGGTGCAGTGCGCACCATCTGGGAGATAGACAGGCTTGAAGCTCTGACTCAGGTGGGGCAAAGGCAATATATGTAATCTAAACATTTGTATTCCCATAATATGCTGAAATAAAAAAAAATAAATTTAGAAAAATAAAAAAATGAAAAAAGAAAATTAAATACCTGGTATGCAAAATTAGACACCCTTATTTTGTGTACCCATATATTTCCTGTACTGCACTTTTTCACACCTAATTGTAATTGTTTAATTTCCTGGCAATCACATTTCACTAGTCCATTTCCTCTCCCAATCCCCAAACCTCCAAAGCTCCTATCTGTAGTATCACCTTCAGATTGTGACCTTGATTCCTATTTCACTGAAAAAACTGAAGCAATCAGAAGAAACTTCCAAAATACGCCCCTATTCTTTCCATCCCCCTACCTACACCTGTGCCTAAAGTAACATTATAAATTTCAACAATGTGCCTTTTCAGCTTAAACTAAAGACAGTTTTCATTAGAACTCTGAACCACAAAAACTTAAATGGAATTTGGTATTAGCTATACTTTTAAATTGAGGTTTATTTTTTTGGAAGGAGAGATTAGAACATATCTGGCACATGAAAGAAATTCTGGCCCAGCTACATTATTGGCTTCTCGATCAATAAAATAAAAGCACTATAAAATATGCCTTTTACCTTACAAATTGTAAATGCTCTCGTCTTTTCTATTGTTTTAAAATTTACTGAAGCTGGTCACTAAAACAAAATACTGTCAATCTAACTTAACCTAAGTGTTATGATAGTATTTCTTGCTGAAGCAGAAAACAATGCAATGGTACACAAACCACAAGTTATCCAATAAACTTTTTCATATATGTTTCTAAAAGTTTGTGCTTAAAACTGTTTTTAATACAACAAATGCACATACTAGTAAAGATACATGATTTCATGGAATGTTACAAAATTCTTTTATACAGTGACCCTCTCAATCAAACTCCAGAACAGAGATTATAAATTGTATTCATCTTGGTACTCTTGGCACACAGTATAAATATCTGGAATGTAAAAGACACTCAATGAACATGTATTAACAAATTTGCTCTTATAGTCAATGTAAGATTTCTCTATACTAAACCCCATTTGAAGGGAAATACACATATTGAAAAATGAATGCCTCTTTAGTTTGATTTTAATACAAATACCCCCCAAAACCCTAACTGCCCTAACAATATTCTCTTTTATGGACTCTTCCCTAAAAATATATATATAATAGTGCTCTCTGCGCAAACACAAAATATAGTGCATAAAGCACCAGAATTAGAGCCCAGCATCCCTGAGTTGAAATCTCAGCTGCACCTTTTTACTAGGTGCGACCTTAGTAAATTACTTAACCACTTTGAATCCCATTTTCCACATCTGCCCAACTAGAATAACAACACCCCAACCTCACAGAGTTGCTTTCAGAATTAAACGATATACGATTGAACCTGGCGCATAGCTAGAGTCCAACAAATACTTTTTTCCCCTTAGATTCCTTCAGAACGTCCAGAATAGAAAGTAAACGTGGTTATCTTTATTATTTTCAGATTTAGTTATCCAAAACGTAAACAGAAGCCTAAGGAGTCCTGGAGAAACCCTCCTTCAGCTATTACCGTCTCAAGCCTACCTAGCTTTCCCACCCGCTGAAATATTCCCACGCCAGGAGCTTTTCTGGGTGTTGTAGGAAGCAGGGTATTTCCTCCCCAAATCGCGTCAAGCGAGACCTGCGCATTTTCTTCTCAACCCAAACTCCTTTTAACACACGCGATAATGAGCAGCACCAAAACCCCCAAGGAATAAATAGCAAGTGCTAATTATCCAGCTGTTCGGAGGGAAATTTACTTCAACAACATTCTTTTTTCGTTCTCTCTCTAAGGCTGCTCTGAGGATGGAATCGACCACGTCCAACAACTGCAGCGTAGCACTGTCCCAGGGCCGGACCCGGTCCCCGCGGTCCCCCGCGGCGCCCTCGGCCCAGAGCCCCGCCATCCACACCCCCGCAGCCGTCATGAGGGCAAATCGCGCTTCCTCGGGCAAACGAGAGGTTTGCTCGTTTACCTCAGCTCGCCACCTCCGCCCCTGCCGAGCCCGCTGCACCCCTCACCTCAGACCCCCGCTTCCCTTCCCTCCCCGCCGCGACCTCACCCGCCAGCCCCTCCGCAGACGCCTCCGGCCGCTGCTCCTAGACCCCTTCAGTCCCCCAGGGCCGGCTTGCCCCAAGCGGGCCTCAAGCGCCGCTCCCCGCGACGCCCTCCTCACCTCAGGGCCGGAGCCGCAGAGTTGTCAGACCCGGGCTCGCTCCGGCAGCGGAGACCGTGGGAGTGACGGAGCTTGGAAATGGGTGATGGCGCGGCCCCGCGCGCGTGCGCGTCCCCGTCGCGCGGCCCCTGCGCACACTGGCGCAGGCAGGACCGGCAGCGCGCCTGAGAGGGGAGCACGCGGTGCCAAAGTCGCACCCCGCCTCCTGCCTAAAGCACCTGACGGCGAGGCTCCTAGGAAACGCAGTCCGGCGTACGCGCGCGCTCCCGCCGCTCGGCTACGCGCGCCCAGGCGTACGCAGGGCGCGCCGCGCGCCCGGAAGGGGAGCGCACCTGGGGTTGGGATGAGCGCTGACTCACCGTGGCCTGGGTCCCCCGAGCCTGCCTGTCACCAACGCCACTGGAACCGGGCCTCGAGACTCATTCCCAGGGCTTTCGGCGACTTGGATCTTCCTCCTCTGTGGAGATCTCGCCGCCCTGTCCCTTGAGGCACGGGCAAAACAACGGGCTTTAAGTCAGGGACTCGGGTTTGAGTCGCAGCCCTGCCGCCTTCTAGCGGGTGACCTTGGCCCGCAGCCGGCTCCTCATCTGTTTCCCTAGCCCTTTCCAGATTTAAGAATCCTTTATCTCTTTGCTGGCATTGGGTGGGCCTCTCCAAGACGGCGCTTCGCGCCCCTCTGCAGCGTCTGGAGTGCTGTGTCCCATTTCCATAACTGCTGCCTAGTCCTCGCTAGCTTCTCCTCACCAGTTCTCACCGGCCTAAGCCATCTGCACATTGAGGATGCTTGTAGTTCCTTAAGTGTCCGCATCAAAGTCTAGGAATGTGGCAGATCTTGAATTTTCCAAAGGCCTGAGACAAATGGCATCTGTGGGAGATTGTATACCGCACTTGTTTCGCTAAAAATGCAATGTGTTTTGAGTTTCATGACGCAAAGTGACCTGAATAGTGGTCAAAAGTTATTGTGGGGGAAAGAAAAGCTCACAATACTAACATTAAACATTTTCCTCTCCAGATTTCCGTATAGTCACATTTCCCTGCACAAAGACTTTTTTTAAGAAAAAATTCTGTCAAACCTGTGTACATCATGTAGTTTTAACTTATCTTTGTTTTTTCTGCTTCTCAAATTTAACCCAAATCTCCCCAACAAATCACTCTGCTTTCTAAATTCTACACACTCACACACACACAAAATCAAGGAATCAAGTTTTACTTTTCTTACTGAATATGAATTAAATAGGAAAGTCAAAGAGATTCATCAGAATCCATGGTGATTAAAAGATCTGGCAGTGGGAGCGGGGCAGTGGGAGTCAGGGAGAGGAGGAACAAGAATGTCTAGAAACTGCAACAGAAAACTAAAGAAGGCAGCAAATGGAAACTATTCATGATATATTTTGTCTCTTTTTAAAAGATCTAAAACATTTTAGTTACAAATTTAGTAGAATGCATTCTCAGTAGCCTAGTAAATAAATGTAGGCCAAAATAAACTTGGCAAAAATGTTACTGAACTATACTTTCACCCCAACGCTCCAAAGGCATTTCTCACTAGTACCTTTAACCGGCTTTAACTTCAAAAGTCTACTCATTCCTATAACTATTCCAGGCATTTTGTTAGGTAGATAGTGAGGCATTCCAGGTCTCCTAGGGACGAAAGTGGGTGCTATTGCCCCCATCTTGGTCTGGCCCAACCCTGATTCTCCATGGGGTGTGGGGGGGGATACCCTATGAATCAGAACTTGGCCCGCCAGCTGCAAAAGAATGCAGAGGACTCTCTAGCCCACAGGTTACCATAAAGTCCGAAAAGTGACCTAGAACCCACATGCGTAATTAAGGCTCAGGCCATGTGACTCCCAACTGTCCAATCAAAGTGGTGCCATGGTGACCTCTGAACCATGAGGGGAGGTGCCTATCCGGCATTATAAAGTAAGACCCAGACCATAGCCAAGGGCGCCTTCTGGGCCTTTTCTCTCGTTGGTTTTGCTGCGACAGTGCATCCTGTCATCGTCTGTGGAGTATGTACCATCCTCTGTAAGCCTTTATCTTGCTTTTGCCCTATAAACCTACCTTTCTCTCCTCAATAAACCTCATTTTCGTGCTTGCCTAGCCTTGGTGTGTCTGGTCATTCTTCGGCCATGAGCACGCCAAGAACCGACTGTTTCTGAGTGAAACCTAACAATTTGTTTCCTGAGTTTCTTTTCCTCATAATGTTCTCTGTCATTCATTGTCTGGCTTACACTTCTACTCTTGCTTCACAATGACATGACCAAAGCCCAATTCTTCTCTAAAACTCTAATCAATCCAGACAAAATGACCTCACTCCTTTCTCAACTGCACACATGCAACCATCTTGTTCACATCATTTTATTTATTTTACTATCTCTTCAATTAAACGCGGTAAGTAGTCTGAAATTAAGAGCTTTTTCTTTTATACCAATTTAAATTTCCAGATCTTCTGCATCACAATATACAGTAAATGTTGTTTGTTGTTCATAGTGCTACCAGTGAGAAAACGCATGTACAAAAGAGTATGCAAATATTATCATCTCCACAAAATGTCCCCACTCACTCAACAAAATCTATCTAGTCGTGGAAAGTATGTCAAATTCTTCTTATAGGATGAATGAAAAAATTATTATGGTAATATAGTTGTGGGAATAACAGAATACTAAATAAGACCTTTCAATAAAAAGATTGCTATAAATTAATATATGGGCTATGACATATTTTACTGTCTCTTTGTGCAGGCTATTTATCACACTGTACCTTGTAAACAATTTAGCCACATAATTTCAATCCAAATTTCCGTAGTTACCAGATCCCACCCAGTACTAAATAAGCAGGTGCAGGGAAGATGTTCTTTTCTGAGCTTTTGTATCTAGAAAATAAAAGCAAGCCATGCTGCTGGGTTGCCATGGCCGCAACCCAAATCCCCATATCTCATTAATAAATTTTTTAGACAAATAAATCAGATGGGAATACAAAGATCAAAGGAGTTGCAGACTGAGATTTAACAAGTTGACTAGCTGTACAAAATTAACAGTGAATCAGAATTTTGACAGTATTTAATGTGGAGAAAGAGAATTAGGCTTGCTACCCTAAATACCGTCCAACAACCTAACCTCCTGCTGGGGAACAATGGATTCTACTTGTGTTACTTTTTTATTTGCTAGACACCAAAGCCTTATTTAATGGATTTCCTATTCTATTTTTGCCAGAATTAAGAGCAAAATTACTAAGTTGTCACAGCAAACTTTTCCTATGTCAAATTAGTACATTAGTTTGCATGATTATAAATACATTAAAAATTACATGGCCATTTTTAAATAGTATTATTAAACACTATTATTTGTTTTTAAACATTTAAGATTTCTAGAAAGCTAAAAAAGGTGCCAAGAGAAGTGATGTGGTTTCTACATTCAGGGTTTAAATTAGGTATAATTTCAAAGAGTTTCAAATTGGTCTCTTTGTTTAGAATGAGGCAAGACAAATAAAGAAATGCAGTCTTAGCTGACAAAGTAGACAGGGAATCAAGCATCTTTAACAATAGAATATATCAAATGTGGCTGAAATTGTTATTAAATAGCTTAGGAAATGATGAATTAATGATTGGTGGAGGGTTCCATGGGAGAGGTTGGAGAAAATGATTTTTAAAGGTAGTTTTAGTTTGTTTGATTTTTATTGCTGCTGCTAATACTATTATTAATATTGTTTATGTTACAAGAAAAAAAATTTCAAGTATTTTATCCTTTCTGTCTCCAAATAGGAAAATTAGTCAAGAAAATTGACATTTGAAGAATGTACAGCCAAATTTGATATTTAAAATTCAACCAACAATCGAGTACTTACCACATGCCTAGTATCCTTGTTTAAAGAGCCCCAGCTTTCCAGGTGAACCAAAAAGAAAGGTAAAGAAATCAACAATTCTGAGAGACAAAAAATAATTAAAAAGCATCAAACAAGGTAAGATAATATTAGTTTCACTGTTAAATTATATGGTGCAAATTATAAAGTGGTATAGAAAAATCATTGAGAGCCAAGTTACCTAGTAACATCAAGAGGAAAAGTTGGGGAAATTGGTTTAATTAGAGTAGAGAATGTTTTAGAGGGCAGAGGGAAATAAGCTTTTGTAGGTTCTTATAAACACAAAGTTTGCAATTTACCTAAAAGAATAATGTAAAGGTTAAAGATAATCTTGACTGAATTTGTGTGTTTTCTTTCTCTCTTCAGTAAAGAAAATGGACTTTAAATTGATAGAGGTGAAACAATATAGGAAGAGAACTGAAACTTGAGATAGGTGAGCAGGCAGTAAGAGAACACCTGTCTGTTTCAAATAAGTCCATGTTTCCAGGCTCAAATTACATCCCACAGCTGTTTGCAGGTAACCTAAGACCCATTGCTGGTAAGTTCTGAGAAACTATAAAAACTGAAAAAGATGATAGATCATCTTTTTAAAAATGATGTAAAGGTAGATGCTGAAAACTGTAGAACAGAAAAGTAAAATTTCAGAGTATATAATTAAATCTATTAAAGAGTTTGGTGGTTGCTAGGAACAAAACTAACTAAAGTAAAACAAGTCATACATACCATACTTCTTTTTTATTTGATCTTAAGAGTTAAGATGGAATTTCATAGCCATGATATAAATTTAATTTCAGCAAAGCATTTAACCCAGTCTTTCATGATACCCTGTGGATAAGACCCTAAAATAAAAACTTGATATAATTAAGTAAATTCAAAGTTAGTTGGATAATTATATGCAGACTTTTGTTCATATTTCTTTAAAGTTACAACAGTGAAGATATATAAGTCACTTTGGTCAAATCAGTGGATGAAACAAAAACTACATAGCACCGAACATATGATTGAAGACAGAACCAAAAAACAAAATTATTTTAACAATTTAAACTCTGAGCTAAAACCTAAAAGATAAAATGTAACAGAAACATGTGAAAAGTTCTACATTCAAGTTGAAAAATAGAACTGCACAAGTGCAAAATAGGATAGATTCTAGATTAACCATGCAAAATACATCCAGAGGCTTTCGTGCCTACCAAGATCAATGTGAGGGTTACCCTGCACCCCTGACACTTCCATTTGAAAATGCAAGCCACACCTGCCTCTTTCCTTTCATCCCCTGGCCACTATTCCCTTAGAATTCACTAATAATGACCTCTCCAAAGATGTCCTCATCCTAATCCCTGGAACCTATGAATATGTTATGGATGTGGAAAGATGGAATTAAGATGGCAGATGAAATTAAATTTACTAATTAGCTAACCTTAAAATAGAGAGATTATCCTTGATTGTCTCACTGGACCCAATGTAATCACAAAGGTATATAGCACCTCTTGTATACTCCTGGATACAGCTGGAACCCATTCTACTAAGTGAAGTATCTCAAGAATGGAAAAACAAGCACCACATGTACTCACCAGCAAATTGGTATTAACGGATCAACACCTAAGTGGACATATAGGAATGACATTTATGGGGTGTCGGGCGGGTGGGAGGGGGGAGGAGGGGATGGGTATATACAAACATAATGAGTAAGATGTGCAGTGTATGGGGGATGGTCATGCTTGAGGCTCTGCCTCGAGGGGGGCGGGGGGCATGAGCATATACATAACCGTAATATTTGTACCCCCATAATATGCTGGAAAAAAAAAAAGTAGAAGAGGGGGACAGAAGATGATGCCAGAGTGATGTGATGTGAGAAGAACTCAGCTAACCTTTGCTGGCTTTGAAGATGGAGGAAGAAATGTGGGTGGCCTCTAGAAGTTGGAAAAACAAAGGAAACAGACCCTCCCCTAGAGCTTCCAGAAAGGAACAGAGCCCTGCCAACAGCCTGACTTTATCCCAGAGAGACCAGTATGTTGGACTTCTAACCTACATAATGGTAAGATAATAAATTTGGGTTGTTGTACATCACTAAGGTTGTGGCAATTTATTACAGCAGCAATAGAAAACTAATACATTCCTTATGATTTATTTTCATTCTCTACATTGTAGCACTGTGATTATTTAGCATCCAAATGTCATTTCTTTTCTTATCTCCCTCTAAGCCAGCTACATGATGCCATAGAAAGGACAATGAATGATTACTTAGCTATTGTGGATTCAGAAACTTAGTAACTGAGGTGAGTCCATAATAACATATTACTCATAGTTATCTTCTATAATCACTAGTTTCCTAATTTGTAAAATAAGATTATAAAATAGCTGTCTTTTTTGACTCTCTGGGTTGCTTCAAAAAGTTTATGAGATGAAATATGAGAAATAATAAAATCTAACTGTTAAGACACATAAAGCATAATATGTACTATACACTGTTCTATATGCTTTACGTGTAGTCTTTTACTTAATCTCTATAATGACACATGAGCTCTGTACTCTTATATTTCCTCCACCAAGGCAGAAAGAAGTTAAGTACTCTGAAAACTATAGTATAAAGCACCAAAAATTACAAATAAATAGACATCATATAAAGAATCAATATACAGTAAAGAAAAATGTTTTTTCCACTAATAATTTTCTGAAAATATTTTTCTTATTTAGGCTTTGCTGACATTAACTTTTAATATTTGTAACTTGCATATTTCCATTACAGTTACTTTCTTCATTAATATGTCACTCATTCTTTAAATATTTGTGAAGTGCCTATTATATGTCAGGTACTATGCTGAGCATTTGAGATAGAACAGTGGATGAAACAGACATGGTACCAGCTGTTCAGGAGTATACACTGTAGTGAGGGCTATTACATAGAAAGTGACAATGAAGTGTGGTCAGTAGCATCATGGGACAGTGGTCTGTAGGAGGACATTGGTTAGTAATCTAATACAGACTTGGGTTGTCAAGGAATGTTGTCCAGAGGAAATCATACCTAAATTAAGATCTGAAGGCTAAGAGTTAGGCAAAGGGGAAGGAGAGAACATTTTGGAAGAATACTGTTACTTTCACTATTTCAGCCTTTTTCTCATTTACACTGACTTTGCTTTTTTCAACTCTCTCTACAAGCTCATATCCTGATTTAAGTTTTATTACCAAAATATAATTTGGTGTTAAGTTCCTGATATAAAATTCTCAAATACCTCATATTTAATAAGCTCTTTATCCATAATCCATTTGAATCTCATCTCACATTCTCTTAATCCAATAATCAAGCAATGTTACTGTTTTAGACAAATTCATTTTCCTCTCCAGGTAGAACATGGCCCACTGTCATTAGCTAATCATAATATAAATTAATAAGTGAAAAAATAAACAAGTGAATGTTTTCTGTATAGAGAGAATTCCATTCTTGTGGTTGCCTTCTTTTGCCACTAGATGGTACTTGTATGCCTGAGAGACAAAAGTGCTGATTCAGTTTACCTTCCTGGAAACTAGTGAAACTAACCAGTCAGAGGGCATTAAGAAGGAAAAACTGCCCAATCTAAATTTTAAGTGATCTCGATTCTGAAATTTATCCTTAATTAACTCAACATCATCCTTTCTCTTTGGATAAATATGACAGTAAGAAATGTAAAATTAAATTACCTTTAAATTCCTGCCCACCTTATATCACCCTCCTACCCCATGTTTTATTTTCCTTTATTTTTACTTTCTAATAATACTGTCATTCTAACATCCTCATTCGGATAATTGGACTACTTGTTCCCTATTGGATGCCCTCCACTCTCCCAGCACCTTGTCTAAACTAATGCTTTTCCTTGTACTTGAAAAAGCCCCTCCCTCCCCTTTCCATTTTTAGTTTTAGAAATCCCAATCATTCTTCGAGGCACATTTCAACTAGCACCACTACCATGAAGTTTTTCCTCTTAGTACTATTAGAAAATGCCTTCTTCTGATTCCCTTGTCACTCTTTTAACAAGCTTAGTAATTTATTTAATAATAAATGTAACATGCATTATTCTAAAGAGCTATATGCATCTCTATAACACTTGAAGACTTTCTGCCTTATGATTATTTATAAACCTTTCTTAACCTTTGTATTATATAATGTTTGCCTCTTGAGTACAGAAACTATCTTAGTCATCTGTATATCCTGAAATATTTAGCACAGTATTATTTGGTGAATTGATCTTAATAGTAATATCCATAAGACTATTGCCAAAAACTCTAAGAATCAAAAATGAGATGGTGATTCTTAGTAATAGTCTCTTGGATGAAATTCACTAGCAAGACCTATGGAACCAAATCATCTTTCTGCCTAGAAATGACAATGGAGGAGCTAGAACTAACATTCCTGCATAAACTAGAACTCCAAAGAGGTTTTCACTTTTTGAGGCCTAAGAAGCTTATCTTCTAACTCAGTAATCTAGGTTGGGTGGGGGTGGGAGTAATGGTGCCCATGAAAATTGATTGTTGCAGTCTATTTCCAATTGAACATTATCATTTGAAAATAGAATCCTAAGCTTATAAACAGAGAAACTGCGAGGGCCTCACAGAAGGAAATGTAAAGATCCTTGATAAGGACACTTGCATAGCTCAGGACACAACAGAATCCCACAGAATAAACAACCATTACTAAAGATGAGCTCTCAGTAAAATTTGCATACCACACAAGGGAACAGTCCACCACAAGGCAGAGTAAAAATATGACAAATAGAAAAATCTGTGCCCAAACAACTTGAGTTAATAAACCAACCTGAAACTGACTACCAAAGAAAGATCCATAAAATGATTAAAAATATAAAAGAAGGAAAATAAAAATCAAGTGAAGGAGCAAAATAAGATAAAAAATAGAAATCTTTGAAAAAGAATAGGAATTTATCAATTCACTAATACTTTTGACAAATATTTATTGAACATCCACAAAGCTCTAGCATTGTTCTAGGTGCTGGCAATGAAATAGTGAATAAGGCATGCAAATACCCTACTGTCATAGAGTTTATATTCTATTGAAAATATAAAAAAAACCTCAACAGATGGATTAAATAGACTAGATACAGTGGAAGAGATGATTATTAAATTGGAAAATAAATCTGAGGAAATTACCCACAGTATAGCACAGAGGATTAAAACAGAGAATATAAAGTGAAGTTATATTACATCCTTAAGGATATAAGAAGTTCTAACACATATCTAATAGAAATTCCAAAAAGAAATAAAAATGGAGGGGAAGCACTATTCAAAGAGAAAAATAAGATTAAAACGTGAAATCCCACTGATAAAAATAAAGATTGAAATAAAAATTTTAAAGGGCTATGAAAATTATGTTCTCAGCTAAACTGTCAAAGGGAGGATGAATAAACATATTTTCAAACAAAGACCAATAGAGTTTACTATTCACAGACCTAGGCTGAAAGAACTACTGACAGATGTACTGCAATAAGAAGAAAATTAGATCCAAAAGGAAGAAGCAAGATGTAAGAAGACATACTGAACAAAGAAACTGAATAAAATGTTTGAAAAACTTAGTATTAACATATGAATAATATATAATGACCAGGAAAATTAAAATGCTATAACATGAAAGAAGAGGAAGTCAGGGTTGAATATGCTCTTTCTAAATTCTGTTTTTTGAGAGGAGGCTACAGTTATTGATTAATTTTGGACATTGTGAAATCAAGTATACATGTTAAAACTTTCAAAAGTTATCACCTGTCGTGTATTTGCTGCATCATTCAAGAATATCCAATTCAGGGACTAGAAAAAGTAAAGAAAAGAAAGAAAGAAAAAGGAAAGG
Source organism: Cheirogaleus medius (assembly GCA_008086735.1). Classification (NCBI taxonomy): domain Eukaryota; kingdom Metazoa; phylum Chordata; class Mammalia; order Primates; family Cheirogaleidae; genus Cheirogaleus; species Cheirogaleus medius. The sequence continues at coordinate 6,467,435 of VBSM01003215.1, read as the reverse complement.
AAAGGAAGAAGAGAAGGTACATGGATATGTTAGAGTTAGAAACTGATAAAGTAAGCAGAGCACATGTGTTCTGAACACATTTTGAGATGGAAGGTCTAGGTAAGCACTATATAATCTAGAAACACATGAGGCACCAGATATTCATAAGGACCTACTTTGGCCCCATCTGCCCTCTGCTCAAGACATTTGGATAAAATCCATGGGTGCCCAACAAGGTATCAGTGTTGAGTTATAACTAAAGCCAGGCATACTAGTCCCTGAGTCTTTCTGGTAGAGAAAATATGAGTTGGCTTTAGGCACCTTCTATCTGTGGATCCTTTGCTCATCTTTGACTTTGGTCCTTATAAACCACAATGTTAGTGGGAAAAGTTGATACTTTGAAGAATAGGAGAGATGACATGTGAACAATTTGTAATATAGAATTCAGATAATTTGATCCTAACATACCAATTGCACCCCTTCCTAACTACGTTATTAACCTACTGTGTCTCTCATTGCTTCCTTCTGTATGCTTTAAATTGATTTAATAAACATGATTTCAGCATCTTACTTTTGGTCTGTGAGCCTGTCTAGGCTAGCTCCTTGGTGATGGACTTGAAGACACTTGCATCACAGTAATTTCCCACTACTACTAAAAAGTAGAGATATATAACTTGTAAATGAAGAAAAAAAATCACTCAAATGGAAAGCAAGAAAGGACTAAAAAACATTAAGAAATAATATTTTAAATTAACCAAACTTGACTACTTTTTCTTTTATTTCAAGGAAGGACAACTAATTTTTCATTCACATTGCTCCTCACATAATTCCTTATTGGCTATGTGGAATACTGGGTTAAGAAGTATTCTAAAGCCATGTCCCACTTTGGTGAAAAAGAATGCCTTCATCTATTAGCAATGTCTGCCAAAAGACACTGGAAATTAGAAGAAATAATATGAGAAGCACATATTTATCTTTCTTGATCCAGATTTTCTAAGCTTAAAAAATCACCACCAATTCCCAAAGCTCTCAAAAAGTCAATTGTATTTTCTGTTAGGTTTTTTTTTTTTTTTTGAGACAGAGTCTCACTCTGCCCGGGTTAAAGTGCCATGGCATCAGCCTGGCTCACAGCAACCTCAAACTCCTGGGTTCAAGCAATCCTCCTGCCTCAGCCTCCCGAGTAGCTGGGACTACAGGCATGCGCCACCATGCCCAGCTAATTTATATATATATATATTTTTTTTTTTTTTTTTTTTGGTTGTCCAGCTAATTTCTTTCAATTTTTTTAATAGAGGTGGGATCTCGCTCTTGCTCAGGCTGGTCTTGAACTCCTGAGCTCAAATGATCTGCCCGCCTTGGCCTCCCAGAGTGCTAGGATTACAGGCATGAGCCACCACGCCCGGCCTCTGTTAGTATTTCTTTTAGTGTTTATTTTTCTTTCCATTTGGTGCTTTTATGCCTAATCCTTTTATATATCTGAGAGAAAAGTTACTTTATATACTATTAATATAAATAAGAATATTTATAATATCCATGACTATGAAAATCATATAATACTTTTGTCACTATATAGAAAAAAAAGGTACAATGATATGCGTATAACTGGCAAGAAATTTAAGCCATTATTCAACTGAATTCTACAAATGGTCATTGAGTTCTCACTGTGATATGGATGAGGCACTCCACCAGAGGATGCAAAATTAGGAAACATAGGCTCTGACCTCAAAAAACTGAAATGATAGTGAAGGTGATATCCATGTAGACAGCCAGCCATAAGACAAAGTATGATGTCAGTAGATCCTACATCTACCTGGGCAGAAGGCTCATCTGAGAAGCTTTTATTTGTATATTTGTTATTGTTGATTGTCAGAATAGGTCAAAGATCTGAAAAATAATGTTTAGGTTATGGAACCTGGAAATCTATACATTTACAAGGGTTTCCACGTGAGTCTGATACTTAGCTAGATTTGAGAACAACCATGATAAATATTATGTTATTAATACTTAGTAGAATGTGGCTTATGTCACTTTATAGCAGTTGTTTTATGACCCTAATCTCAAGGAAAGGGACATGATAGAGCACATTTCCTTAGGAGGATACTTAAAAGGATAAACATGCAAAATAAGGTATTAACATAGGTAGAGTTTTAGAGTGACAAAGGACTTTATGAAGACATTTGATGCCAAGAGGGAACAGAAATACAAACTTACCAACATGCTAGGGGAGGGATAGGATAGGAAATATAAACATAACCAATGTCAAACCTGTGCCACGAAGCCAGGCCTATTCCTTTTAATTTCTCTATATTCCCACTTCAGCCTAAAGGCTGGCTCAAAGGGGCTCTTGTTAAATTGGAAGCTTTAATTAAAAAAAAAAAAATAGTCACATTTGTACATTTCTGGTTCCCAGATTGCCAGATATTTTTAAGTCACCCACTATTATTTTGGCATATTTTTGTGTCATTTTCTAAGAAGATGGGTAGGTAGTTTTCTAAGTTGGACTGATTGCCTTTTTGTGTAGACTTATTTTTGAAAATTTTTATTTTTCAAATAATTTTTTATTTTTGTTGTTTGGTGGTAGTGTTAAAATGGCTTATATTCATTCTTTAAAAACTAAGAAAGAGAGAAAAAGTATGAATAAAAATAAAGAAAACATAATCCTCTCTGTTCGGATACACTTACGTAGTATATCACTTAGGATAGACTAATAGATCAAATAAACAAATTGACCCAAAAATGTATAATAGGTCAAATATGAGTGATATTTATTTATTTATTTCTTACATAGCAATTCAAAAGGATACACTGGGCATTTTCATCCATTTGAGGACAGAAATGTTGAGAAAGCATTAAGGAACAAAAGGCCCTCTTCTTAACTGTCCGGACCCTAAAATGACATTCATCACTTATGCCTACATTTCCTTTATGAGAAATGGCTATGTGCCTCTACCTTGCTGCCAGAGAAGTGAAGTGTCAATGTTAGCTGTTCAGCCACTTCCCAAAAATAGTCCATATTATGGATGGGAAATTACAAATCTTCAGTGACAGGTTGCCGTATTTTCTTTCCTGAAATTTTAAAAGAATCTACCATTGAAAGTATTCAAGGCTGGCACTTTATAGGAGTTATTTACTGACAACACTATTTTTACTCCATTGTTATTGGTTTTCTTAAACAATTTTGGAAATTCATATTTTCCAAAAAGTTCTCCATTTTCTAATGTATCAGTATAGATTTGTGCAGTACATGCTCAGATAATTATTTTAAATGTCTTTGAATCACTGGACACATCCATTTATTCCTTTAATCCTCATTCAACCAACAAGTTGTTTATCTAACTTATTAGTGTTTTTTAATGAAAAATAATTGAGTTTATTTATGAATTCTATTATTTTTCTACATAGAATTTTTGGAGTATTACATTTGCCTTTGTTTTCAAATAGTTGTGGTTTTTTTAGCAATAGTAAAAATGTGATGTACTTCCTAAGTCTTTGTGTGCATAAAAGTCACTCTTTTACCTTAACACATGAATCATAATGTAGCTAAGCGCAGAATCCTTGGGTAACACCTCTTCCCTCTTTAAATTTTGTAGACACACACACACAGAATTTTTGTTTTCTGCACCACTTGAAACTAAGTTTCATACCTTATAACCTTTTATCCCCAAATGTTGTGGTAGGTATTTTCTAAGAACAAGTATACCTCCTACACATGTATAATTATCAATTTGCTTATTTGTAGTCTCTCTTGTAAGAATAGAAGTTCTGTAAGGGCAGGAACTACTTCTTTCTTGGTTCCTGCTATACACTCAGGGAGCAGAATTGTACCTTTCCTTTATAGAAGGGGTGGGAGTGAGGCAAACATTTTCTGCAAAGGGCTAGAGATAATATATTTTAGATTTTGCAGGCCAAGAGGCAAAACTGAGGATCTTAGATAGACTACTTATATAACAAGAAAGAAGACAAATTTCCACACTTTAAAAATTTAAATAATTCAAGATATAATATAAAATAATGGAATTCAAAAAATTGAATGTAATTTTTTGTCATACTACTAGGCTGGATTAGGGAGGAGGCAGAGGGTGAGCAGAGGAAGAGTCAAGAAGAGATTGCTTTGTGGGAGAGAAGACAAACAAGGGAAACAAAATAGCAATATAGTGGACAGCCCCTCTGGTGCCTTCAGACCTAAGGAGGTCCTCAAGGATTCTCCTGTGCTCAGAGAACTAAGTTGTCTTCAGAATGTTCTCAGTCAGTGGAGTCTGGTGGGGGTGAGGAGCGGTGGGGATCTAGGAAAGAGTTAAAATATATAGATGAAAAGGGAGAAACCAAAGGATATGAAGATTAGACCTGATCTCTATAGCAACCACTCGACCCTGCTGTTTGAAGCAGGAAAACAACCCTGGACAACATGTAAACTAATGAGCATGGCTGTGTTCCAATTAAGCTTTATTTACGGACACTAAAGTTTGAATTCTGTATCATTTTCACGTGCCACAAAATATTGTGTTGTTGTTTTTTAACTACTAAAAATGTACACATTATTTTAGCCAGTGGGCTATACAAAAACAGATTGTGGCTGGATTTGGCCCCCGGACTGTGGTTTGTCAACCTCTGTAATAGATGTCTAAATGGAAGAAAGGAATGAATAAAAGAAGAGTTAAAGGAATTTTTTTTTAATTGGTGAAATCATGAGTTGTACACAAATACAAAATAAACATATGATAAATGTTTTTACTTAGCTCTTTAAATAATGGGGAATTAGTAAAGAGTCACAACTGGTTCAAAGGAGAATTCAAACAACACACACAATCAGGAAAGCTGAACTAAATTTACAAATGGATGTAAAATTGGACAGTATGCACAGAGCAGTGATCAGTTGTTTTCCTCTGAACAAAATTAATTTGCATTTTTAGAGACAAGAATAATCTGGCTCGCCCCAACTTTTTTACAACTTGCAAAGTTGTAAAACAGCTCAAAGACAATGAGAGGCTCATGCCTCTTCATTCATAGCTACATTAGGGAAACTGAGGCCACTTATCAGGTTTTTCAGTTATCAAATCAAGCATGATAAAAACTTAAGGATGTATTGGTATCAAAATATCAAATGTATATCTTAATGCTGCTTTACAGCAAATGCTAAAAATTGATTTGTATCCAGTTTATTTATAAAATATAACATTTTAATAATATAGTAGCCAAAGAAACATTCTAACTCCTCTATAACAAGAATACTTACTGTGTTATCCTAGAGGACTTTGAAGAGGGTCAGAAACACTAAATTGGCTTTTAAGATGCAGATGCAAATCATAGTTCCAATACCTCCTGGCTGTGTAACCTTGGGAAAATAAACAGGTTTCAGTTTCTTCGTTTATAGAAAGATAATATTTGTTAAGTATTTCATAGGGCTGTTATGAGAACTAAATGAAGTAATACATGTCACACACTTAGCATATAGCCTGATACAAAGTAATCACACAATACTGTTATTTTTCTTTTAGATGAGGGCTTGATAACACCTAATTTGTCTAAAATTTGTCAAGATACATTATTATTTTGGACAGTCTTGATAAGTTGAGTTAGTATTTTTATGTCACATTTGTCTATTATTAGAAAAGGTTCCCTTTGAGGGGAAATACCAATACATTCAATTCTCTACATCCTGGCCGAAGTGTAGTGACATGGAATTGCCATCGCTGTCCTAGGGTATCCTCTGATACCATCCACAAGAGGGTATGCATTTTGGTCAACAGAAAGAAGAGAAACACCATCTAATTTTATATGGGAATCAAAATGTTCTTTAAATTACACACAAGTCTTTTCTCAAAGTCTCCATTGAAACTATATTATTTTTCAGCATGCATTCAGTTTTATTTGATTTTAATATAAGGAAAAATCATTCTTCTATAAGACCTTAAAAAACACATTTTCCACAGTACAGTGGACAGAGAAGAATTAAATTTGAACCTAATTTCATTTCAAGTAAATTATACACACTTAATTACATTTTTTCTGTACAATTTTGAGCCTACATTAGACATTTAAGAAATTAGGGCTGGGCGCAGTGGCTCACGCCTGTAATCCTAGCACTCTGAGAGGCCAAGGCGGGCGGATTGCTCGAGGTCAGGAGTTCAAAACCAGCCTGAGCAAGTGCGAGACCCCATCTCTACTAAAAATAGAAAGAAATTAATTGGCCAACTAAAAGTATATAGAAAAAATTAGCCAGGCATGGTGGTGCATGCCTGTAGTCCCAGCCTCCCGAGTAGGAGGCTGAGGCAGAAGGATTGCTTGAGCCCAGGAGTTTGAGGTTGCTGTGAGCTAGGCTGATGCCATGGCACTCTAGCCCGGGCAACAGAGTGAGACTCTGTCTCAAAAAAAAAAAAAAAAGTATCACTGAAGTCACTTTTTTTCTTGAACCAGAGGTATTTTTTTTTCTGAAATAGAACATTTTTCTATATGAAGAGCTGGCATTTTTATTCCATACCCTACCCACTCATCATTCTGCTCTAATTATCATTTCAATTCCTCAACTCAGTGGTTTGTTTTTGTGGTGGCTTTTTTTTTTCTATTTATGGTAGATGAAAACCAACATTGATGCTATAAAAATAACATTAAGATGCAAACTCAAAGCCCATAGGCAAAACTGAGGGCATTGTTGGCTGGGTTTTCAGTAAAACAAAAGTCCGTCAAGATTGACTTTAGAAATACCCTTTGTTTGCCTGCTTGGTCAACTCAGATGAATTTAATTTTCTGTTTCTTTGTTCTATTATCAACTCTGTAGACACCACTTTAAGAGGACCCAGTAGGAAAGAACTGCCCTTGAAATGTTAAAATGCAGAAAACAGTTTGAGAATGTTATGAGGCAAGACAGAATGACGTGAAAGATATTTTCATCTCCTTGCACTGGGTGCCAACTCAGGGCCAAGTTAGGAAAACAGTCCATGATGTACTGTAAAGTAATACTGAATGGAACAGATGAGTTAAGAATGGAGTAAGAATGGAAAAGTGAGTCAGACATAAAAGTCACAACATGGTGAATTTGTCCTGAAGATAATTGTCAGTGGCATTAATTGGCAAATTTCTGTTACTATTTAATAGTAAACTAATTTATGATACAAATATTTGCATTTTGTGGAAGAACACAGCACAATGTTCTTAGTATAAAACTAGATGGGGAAGTGAAATTTAGTTCTTAACTCCAGCCTATCTCTTAGTCACTTAATAGAAGGGCCATTTATTTTTATCGCCAGCTGAAGGAGAGAAAATATGCATGAAATGTACAAGAATTTAGGGTGCTTACAGGAAAAGGAGAGTGTTCTACTAGTGAGGGACTTATTTAAAGTTACGAAGGTAGAGTATATTTTCTGTTTCTATGGCAATTTTTCTGTATTACTATTTTCTAACAAAAATGGCATCTTTCTGTCCAAAACAGGTGAGTGTTTTAAATTGCAGAGGCTATATCATAGTCTTTGATTGTTGATCCTGTTATTACATCGCCTTGAAATCATCTCTAGTTCTTAATTCCATGAATATAAAAATGGAGATGATAAAATTCTGGAAAGTTTTTAATTTTCTTATGTTTTTGTTTGTTTTGTTTTGGGATTCTTTTTTTT